>JBAMNC010000708.1:0-403900 GCA_037902135.1 Cetoscarus ocellatus
AAAAAGTCATGTTGGAGCATATTTTTTGTCGGAGTCTGAAATGGAAAAAAAGTCATATGTTAGCCTTAGTGTTTTTTCAGATCCTGAGCTGAGACAAAAAGGCTTATAAGTCCATTTTGAAGCCAAATATGACCAAACCGTCTGCACTAGCATGTTTATTGGCCTGTTTTACATCCAAAAAGTCATGTTTGAGCATTTTTTTTGTCGGAGTCCGAAATGGAAAAAAAGTCATATGTTAGCCTTAGTGTTTTTTCAGATCCTGAGCTGAGACAAAAAGGCTTATAAGTCCATTTTGAAGCCAAATATGACCAAACCGTCTGCACTAGCATGTTTTTTGGCCTGTTTTACATCCAAAAAGTCATGTTTGAGCATATTTTTTGTTGGACTCCCAAATGGAAAAAAAGTCATATGTTAGCCTTAGTGTTTTTTCAGATCCTGAGCTGAGACAAAAAGGCTTATAAGTCCATTTTGAAGCCAAATATGACCAAACCGTCTGCACTAGCATGTTTTTTGGCCTGTTTTACATCCAAAAAGTCATGTTTGAGCATATTTTTTGTTGGACTCCCAAATGGAAAAAAAGTCATATGTTAGCCTTAGTGTTTTTCAGATCCTGAGCTGAGACAAAAAGGCTTATAAGTCCATTTTGAAGCCAAATATGACCAAACCGTCTGCACTAGCATGTTTTTTGGCCTGTTTTACATCCAAAAAGTCATGTTTGACCATTTTTTTGTCGGAATCTGAAATGGAAAAAAAGTCATATGTTAGCCTTAGTGTTTCTTCAGATCCTGAGCTGAGACAAAAAGGCTTATAAGTCCATTTTGAAGCCAAATATGACCAAACCGTCTGCACTAGCATGTTTTTTGGCCTGTTTTACATCCAAAAAGTCATGTTTGAGCATATTTTTTGTCGGAGTCTGAAATGGAAAAAAAGTCATATGTTAGCCTTAGTGTTTTTTCAGATCCTGAGCTGAGACAAAACGGCTTATAAGTCCATTTTGAAGCCAAATATGACCAAACCGTCTGCACTAGCATGTTTTTTGGCCTGTTTTACATCCAAAAAGTCATGTTTGAGCATATTTTTTGTCTGGACTCCTAATGGAAAAAAAGTCATATGTTAGCCTTAGTGTTTCTTCAGATCCTGAGCTGAGACAAAAAGGCTTATAAGTCCATTTTGAAGCCAAATATGACCAAACCGTCTGCACTAGCATGTTTTTTTGGCCTGTTTTACATCCAAAAAGTCATGTTTGAGCATTTTTTTGTCGGAGTCTGAAATGGAAAAAAAGTCATATGTTAGCCTTAGTGTTTTTTCAGATCCTGAGCTGAGACAAAAAGGCTTATAAGTCCATTTTGAAGCCAAATATGACCAAACCGTCTGCACTAGCATGTTTTTTGGCCTGTTTTACGTCCAAAAAGTCATGTTGGAGCATATTTTTTTTCAGGGTCCGTAATGGACAAAAAGTCATATGTTAGCCTTAGTGTTTTTTCAGATCCTGAGCTGAGACAAAAAGGCTTATAAGTCCATTTTGAAGCCAAATATGACCAAACCGTCTGCACTAGCATGTTTTTTGGCCTGTTTTACATCCAAAAAGTCATGTTTGAGCATATTTTTTGTCGGAGTCTGAAATGGAAAAAAAGTCATATGTTAGCCTTAGTGTTTCTTCAGATCCTGAGCTGAGACAAAAAGGCTTATAAGTCCATTTTGAAGCCAAATATGACCAAACCGTCTGCACTAGCATGTTTTTTGGCCTGTTTTACATCCAAAAAGTCATGTTTGAGCATTTTTTTGTCGGAGTCTGAAATGGAAAAAAAGTCATATGTTAGCCTTAGTGTTTTTTCAGATCCTGAGCTGAGACAAAAAGGCTTATAAGTCCATTTTGAAGCCAAATATGACCAAACCGTCTGCACTAGCATGTTTTTTGGCCTGTTTTACATCCAAAAAGTCATGTTGGAGCATATTTTTTGTTGGACTCCCAAATGGAAAAAAAGTCATATGTTAGCCTTAGTGTTTTTTCAGATCCTGAGCTGAGACAAAAAGGCTTATAAGTCCATTTTGAAGCCAAATATGACCAAACCGTCTGCACTAGCATGTTTTTTGGCCTGTTTTACATCCAAAAAGTCATGTTTGAGCATTTTTTTGTCGGAGTCTGAAATGGAAAAAAAGTCATATGTTAGCCTTAGTGTTTTTTCAGATCCTGAGCTGAGACAAAAAGGCTTATAAGTCCATTTTGAAGCCAAATATGACCAAACCGTCTGCACTAGCATGTTTTTTGGCCTGTTTTACATCCAAAAAGTCATGTTTCAGCATATTTTTTGTCAGAGTCTGAAATGGACAAAAAGTCATATGTTAGCCTTAGTGTTTTTTCAGATCCTGAGCTGAGACAAAAAGGCTTATAAGTCCATTTTGAAGCCAAATATGACCAAACCGTCTGCACTAGCATGTTTTTTGGCCTGTTTTACATCCAAAAAGTCATGTTTGACCATTTTTTTGTCGGAAACTGAAATGGAAAAAAAGTCATATGTTAGCCTTAGTGTTTCTTCAGATCCTGAGCTGAGACAAAAAGGCTTATAAGTCCATTTTGAAGCCAAATATGACCAAACCGTCTGCACTAGCATGTTTTTTGGCCTGTTTTACATCCAAAAAGTCATGTTTGAGCATTTTTTTGTCGGAGTCTGAAATGGAAAAAAAGTCATATGTTAGCCTTAGTGTTTGTTCAGATCCTGAGCTGAGACAAAAAGGCTTATAAGTCCATTTTGAAGCCAAATATGACCAAACCGTCTGCACTAGCATGTTTATTGGCCTGTTTTACATCCAAAAAGTCATGTTTGAGCATTTTTTTGTCGGAGTCTGAAATGGAAAAAAAGTCATATGTTAGCCTTAGTGTTTTTTCAGATCCTGAGCTGAGACAAAAAGGCTTATAAGTCCATTTTGAAGCCAAATATGACCAAACCGTCTGCACTAGCATGTTTTTTGGCCTGTTTTACATCCAAAAAGTCATGTTGGAGCATATTTTTTGTCGGAGTCTGAAATGGAAAAAAAGTCATATGTTAGCCTTAGTGTTTTTTCAGATCCTGAGCTGAGACAAAAAGGCTTATAAGTCCATTTTGAAGCCAAATATGACCAAACCGTCTGCACTAGCATGTTTTTTGGCCTGTTTTACATCCAAAAAGTCATGTTTGAGCATTTTTTTTGTCGGACTCCGAAATGGAAAAAAAGTCATATGTTAGCCTTAGTGTTTTTTCAGATCCTGAGCTGAGACAAAAAGGCTTATAAGTCCATTTTGAAGCCAAATATGACCAAACCGTCTGCACTAGCATGTTTTTTGGCCTGTTTTACATCCAAAAAGTCATGTTTGAGCATATTTTTTGTCGGAGTCTGAAATGGAAAAAAAGTCATATGTTAGCCTTAGTGTTTTTTCAGATCCTGAGCTGAGACAAAAAGGCTTATAAGTCCATTTTGAAGCCAAATATGACCAAACCGTCTGCACTAGCATGTTTTTTGGCCTGTTTTACATCCAAAAAGTCATGTTTGAGCATTTTTTTGTCGGAGTCTGAAATGGAAAAAAAGTCATATGTTAGCCTTAGTGTTTTTTCAGATCCTGAGCTGAGACAAAAAGGCTTATAAGTCCATTTTGAAGCCAAATATGACCAAACCGTCTGCACTAGCATGTTTTTTGGCCTGTTTTACACCCAAAAAGTCATGTTTCAGCATATTTTTTGTCGGAGTCTGAAATGGAAAAAAAGTCATATGTTAGCCTTAGTGTTTTTTCAGATCCTGAGCTGAGACAAAAAGGCTTATAAGTCCATTTTGAAGCCAAATATGACCAAACCGTCTGCACTAGCATGTTTTTTGGCCTGTTTTACATCCAAAAAGTCATGTTTGAGCATATTTTTTGTTGGACTCCCTAATGGAAAAAAAGTCATATGTTAGCCTTAGTGTTTCTTCAGATCCTGAGCTGAGACAAAAAGGCTTATAAGTCCATTTTGAAGCCAAATATGACCAAACCGTCTGCACTAGCATGTTTTTTGGCCTGTTTTACATCCAAAAAGTCATGTTTGAGCATTTTTTTGTCGGAGTCTGAAATGGAAAAAAAGTCATATGTTAGCCTTAGTGTTTTTTCAGATCCTGAGCTGAGACAAAAAGGCTTATAAGTCCATTTTGAAGCCAAATATGACCAAACCGTCTGCACTAGCATGTTTTTTGGCCTGTTTTACATCCAAAAAGTCATGTTTGAGCATATTTTTTGTTGGACTCCGAAATGGAAAAAAAGTCATATGTTAGCCTTAGTGTTTTTTCAGATCCTGAGCTGAGACAAAAAGGCTTATAAGTCCATTTTGAAGCCAAATATGACCAAACCGTCTGCACTAGCATGTTTTTTGGCCTGTTTTACATCCAAAAAGTCATGTTTGAGCATTTTTTTGTCGGAGTCTGAAATGGAAAAAAAGTCATATGTTAGCCTTAGTGTTTTTTCAGATCCTGAGCTGAGACAAAAAGGCTTATAAGTCCATTTTGAAGCCAAATATGACCAAACCGTCTGCACTAGCATGTTTTTTGGCCTGTTTTACATCCAAAAAGTCATGTTTGAGCATTTTTTTTGTCGGAGTCCGAAATGGAAAAAAAGTCATATGTTAGCCTTAGTGTTTTTTCAGATCCTGAGCTGAGACAAAAAGGCTTATAAGTCCATTTTGAAGCCAAATATGACCAAACCGTCTGCACTAGCATGTTTTTTGGCCTGTTTTACATCCAAAAAGTCATGTTTGAGCATATTTTTTGTCGGAGTCCGAAATGGAAAAAAAGTCATATGTTAGCCTTAGTGTTTTTTCAGATCCTGAGCTGAGACAAAAAGGCTTATAAGTCCATTTTGAAGCCAAATATGACCAAACCGTCTGCACTAGCATGTTTTTTGGCCTGTTTTACATCCAAAAAGTCATGTTTGAGCATATTTTTTGTCGGACTCCCAAATGGAAAAAAAGTCATATGTTAGCCTTAGTGTTTTTTCAGATCCTGAGCTGAGACAAAAAGGCTTATAAGTCCATTTTGAAGCCAAATATGACCAAACCGTCTGCACTAGCATGTTTTTTGGCCTGTTTTACATCCAAAAAGTCATGTTGGAGCATATTTTTTGTCGGAGTCTGAAATGGAAAAAAAGTCATATGTTAGCCTTAGTGTTTTTTCAGATCCTGAGCTGAGACAAAAAGGCTTATAAGTCCATTTTGAAGCCAAATATGACCAAACCGTCTGCACTAGCATGTTTATTGGCCTGTTTTACATCCAAAAAGTCATGTTTGAGCATATTTTTTGTCGGAGTCTCGAAATGGAAAAAAAGTCATATGTTAGCCTTAGTGTTTTTTCAGATCCTGAGCTGAGACAAAACGGCTTATAAGTCCATTTTGAAGCCAAATATGACCAAACCGTCTGCACTAGCATGTTTTTTGGCCTGTTTTACATCCAAAAAGTCATGTTTGAGCATATTTTTTGTCGGAGTCTGAAATGGAAAAAAAGTCATATGTTAGCCTTAGTGTTTTTTCAGATCCTGAGCTGAGACAAAAAGGCTTATAAGTCCATTTTGAAGCCAAATATGACCAAACCGTCTGCACTAGCATGTTTTTTGGCCTGTTTTACATCCAAAAAGTCATGTTTGAGCATTTTTTTTGTCGGAGTCCTGAAATGGAAAAAAAGTCATATGTTAGCCTTAGTGTTTTTTCAGATCCTGAGCTGAGACAAAAAGGCTTATAAATCCATTTTGAAGCCAAATATGACCAAACCGTCTGCACTAGCATGTTTATTGGCCTGTTTTACATCCAAAAAGTCATGTTTGAGCATTTTTTTTGTCGGAGTCCGAAATGGAAAAAAAGTCATATGTTAGCCTTAGTGTTTTTTCAGATCCTGAGCTGAGACAAAAAGGCTTATAAGTCCATTTTGAAGCCAAATATGACCAAACCGTCTGCACTAGCATGTTTATTGGCCTGTTTTACATCCAAAAAGTCATGTTTGAGCATTTTTTTGTCGGAGTCTGAAATGGAAAAAAAGTCATATGTTAGCCTTAGTGTTTGTTCAGATCCTGAGCTGAGACAAAAAGGCTTATAAGTCCATTTTGAAGCCAAATATGACCAAACCGTCTGCACTAGCATGTTTTTTGGCCTGTTTTACATCCAAAAAGTCATGTTTGAGCATATTTTTTGTCAGGAGTCTGAAATGGAAAAAAAGTCATATGTTAGCCTTAGTGTTTTTTCAGATCCTGAGCTGAGACAAAAAGGCTTATAAGTCCATTTTGAAGCCAAATATGACCAAACCGTCTGCACTAGCATGTTTTTTGGCCTGTTTTACATCCAAAAAGTCATGTTTGAGCCATTTTTTTGTCGGAATCTGAAATGGAAAAAAAGTCATATGTTAGCCTTAGTGTTTCTTCAGATCCTGAGCTGAGACAAAAAGGCTTATAAGTCCATTTTGAAGCCAAATATGACCAAACCGTCTGCACTAGCATGTTTTTTGGCCTGTTTTACATCCAAAAAGTCATGTTTGAGCATATTTTTTGTCGGAGCTCCGAAATGGACAAAAAGTCATATGTTAGCCTTAGTGTTTTCTTCAGATCCTGGGCTGAGACAAAAAGGCTTTTAAGTCCATTTTGAAGCCAAATATGACCAAACCGTCTGCACTAGCATGTTTTTTGGCCTGTTTTACATCCAAAAAGTCATGTTTGAGCATTTTTTTTGTCGGAGTCTGAAATGGAAAAAAAGTCATATGTTAGCCTTAGTGTTTCTTCAGATCCTGAGCTGAGACAAAAAGGCTTATAAGTCCATTTTGAAGCCAAATATGACCAAACCGTCCTGCACTAGCATGTTTTTTGGCCTGTTTTACATCCAAAAAGTCATGTTTGAGCATTTTTTTGTCGGAGTCTGAAATGGAAAAAAAGTCATATGTTAGCCTTAGTGTTTCTTCAGATCCTGAGCTGAGACAAAAAGGCTTATAAGTCCATTTTGAAGCCAAATATGACCAAACCGTCTGCACTAGAATGTTTTTTGGCCCGTTTTACATCCAAAAAGTCATGTTTGAGCATATTTTTTGTCGGAGTCTGGAATGGAAAAAAAGTCATATGTTAGCCTTAGTGTTTTTTCAGATCCTGAGCTGAGACAAAAAGGCTTATAAGTCCATTTTGAAGCCAAATATGACCAAACCGTCTGCACTAGCATGTTTTTTGGCCTGTTTTACATCCAAAAAGTCATGTTGGAGCATATTTTTTGTTGGACTCCCAAATGGAAAAAAAGTCATATGTTAGCCTTAGTGTTTCTTCAGATCCTGAGCTGAGACAAAAAGGCTTATAAGTCCATTTTGAAGCCAAATATGACCAAACCGTCTGCACTAGCATGTTTTTTGGCCTGTTTTACATCCAAAAAGTCATGTTTGAGCATTTTTTTGTCGGAGTCTGAAATGGAAAAAAAGTCATATGTTAGCCTTAGTGTTTTTTCAGATCCTGAGCTGAGACAAAAAGGCTTATAAGTCCATTTTGAAGCCAAATATGACCAAACCGTCTGCACTAGCATGTTTTTTGGCCTGTTTTACATCCAAAAAGTCATGTTTGAGCATATTTTTTGTTGGACTCCCAAATGGAAAAAAAGTCATATGTTAGCCTTAGTGTTTCTTCAGATCCTGAGCTGAGACAAAAAGGCTTATAAGTCCATTTTGAAGCCAAATATGACCAAACCGTCTGCACTAGCATGTTTTTTGGCCTGTTTTACATCCAAAAAGTCATGTTTGAGCATTTTTTTGTCGGAGTCTGAAATGGAAAAAAAGTCATATGTTAGCCTTAGTGTTTTTTCAGATCCTGAGCTGAGACAAAAAGGCTTATAAGTCCATTTTGAAGCCAAATATGACCAAACCGTCTGCACTAGCATGTCTTTTGGCCTGTTTTACATCCAAAAAGTCATGTTTCAGCATATGTTTTGTCAGAGTCTGAAATGGACAAAAAGTCATATGTTAGCCTTAGTGTTTTTTCAGATCCTGAGCTGAGACAAAAAGGCTTATAAGTCCATTTTGAAGCCAAATATGACCAAACCGTCTGCACTAGCATGTTTTTTGGCCTGTTTTACATCCAAAAAGTCATGTTTGACCATTTTTTTGTCGGAAACTGAAATGGAAAAAAAGTCATATGTTAGCCTTAGTGTTTTTTCAGATCCTGAGCTGAGACAAAAAGGCTTATAAGTCCATTTTGAAGCCAAATATGACCAAACCGTCTGCACTAGAATGTTTTTTGGCCTGTTTTACATCCAAAAAGTCATGTTTGAGCATTTTTTTGTCGGAGTCTGAAATGGAAAAAAAGTCATATGTTAGCCTTAGTGTTTGTTCAGATCCTGAGCTGAGACAAAAAGGCTTATAAGTCCATTTTGAAGCCAAATATGACCAAACCGTCTGCACTAGCATGTTTATTGGCCTGTTTTACATCCAAAAAGTCATGTTTGAGCATTTTTTTGTCAGAGTCTGAAATGGAAAAAAAGTCATATGTTAGCCTTAGTGTTTTTTCAGATCCTGAGCTGAGACAAAAAGGCTTATAAGTCCATTTTGAAGCCAAATATGACCAAACCGTCTGCACTAGCATGTTTTTTGGCCTGTTTTACATCCAAAAAGTCATGTTGGAGCATATTTTTTGTCGGAGTCTGAAATGGAAAAAAAGTCATATGTTAGCCTTAGTGTTTTTTCAGATCCTGAGCTGAGACAAAAAGGCTTATAAGTCCATTTTGAAGCCAAATATGACCAAACCGTCTGCACTAGCATGTTTTTTGGCCTGTTTTACATCCAAAAAGTCATGTTGGAGCATTTTTTTTGTCGGAGTCCGAAATGGAAAAAAAGTCATATGTTAGCCTTAGTGTTTTTTTCAGATCCTGAGCTGAGACAAAAAGGCTTATAAGTCCATTTTGAAGCCAAATATGACCAAACCGTCTGCACTAGCATGTTTTTTGGCCTGTTTTACATCCAAAAAGTCATGTTGGAGCATATTTTTTTGTCGGAGTCTGAAATGGAAAAAAAGTCATATGTTAGCCTTAGTGTTTTTTCAGATCCTGAGCTGAGACAAAAAGGCTTATAAGTCCATTTTGAAGCCAAATATGACCAAACCGTCTGCACTAGCATGTTTTTTGGCCTGTTTTACATCCAAAAAGTCATGTTTGAGCATATTTTTTGTTGGACTCCCAAATGGAAAAAAAGTCATATGTTAGCCTTAGTGTTTGTTCAGATCCTGAGCTGAGACAAAAAGGCTTATAAGTCCATTTTGAAGCCAAATATGACCAAACCGTCTGCACTAGCATGTTTTTTGGCCTGTTTTACATCCAAAAAGTCATGTTTGAGCATATTTTTTGTTGGACTCCAAATGGAAAAAAAGTCATATGTTAGCCTTAGTGTTTCTTCAGATCCTGAGCTGAGACAAAAAGGCTTATAAGTCCATTTTGAAGCCAAATATGACCAAACCGTCTGCACTAGCATGTTTTTTGGCCTGTTTTACATCCAAAAAGTCATGTTTGAGCATTTTTTTGTCGGAGTCTGAAAAGGAAAAAAAGTCATATGTTAGCCTTAGTGTTTTTTCAGATCCTGAGCTGAGACAAAAAGGCTTATAAGTCCATTTTGAAGCCAAATATGACCAAACCGTCTGCACTAGCATGTCTTTTGGCCTGTTTTACATCCAAAAAGTCATGTTTCAGCATATGTTTGGTCAGAGTCTGAAATGGACAAAAAGTCATATGTTAGCCTTAGTGTTTTTTCAGATCCTGAGCTGAGACACAAAGGCTTATAAGTCCATTTTGAAGCCAAATATGACCAAACCGTCTGCACTAGCATGTTTTTTGGCCTTTTTTACACACAAAAAAACATGTTTGAGTATATTATTTGTCGGACTCCGAAATGGACAAAAAGTCATACTGCACTTACATAGTTTTTGGCCTGTTTTACATCCAAAAAGTCATGTTTGAGCATATTTTTTGTCGGAGTCCGAAATGGAAAAAAAGTCATATGTTAGCCTTAGTGTTTTTTCAGATCCTGAGCTGACACAAACAGACTTATAAGTCCATTTTGAAGCCAAATGTGACCAAACTGTCTGCACTTACATGTTTTTTGGCCTGTTTTACATCCAAAAAGTCATGTTTGAGCATATTTTTTGTCGGACCTTGAAATGGAAAAAAAAGTCATATGTTAGCCTTAGTGTTTTTTTCAGATCCTGAGCTGACACAAAAAGGCTTATAAGTCCATTTTGAAGCCAAATAAGACTGAACCGTCTGCACTAGCATGTTTCTTGGCCTGTTTTACATCTAAAAAGTCATGTTTGAGCATATTTGTTGTCGGAGTCCGAAATGGAAAAAAAGTCATATGTTAGCCTTAGTGTTTTTTCAGATCCTGGGCTGAGACAAAAAGGCTTATAAGTCCATTTTGAAGCCAAATATGACCAAACCGTCTGCACTAGCATGTTTTTTGGCCTGTTTTACATCAAAAAAGTCATGTTTGAGCATATTTTTTGTTGGACCTCGAAATGGAAAAAAAGTCATATGTCAGCCTTAGTGTTTTTTCAGATCCTGAGCTGTGACAAAAAGGCTTATGTTAGCCTCGGTGTTTTTTCAGATCCTGAGCTGAGACAAAAAGGCTTATAAGTCCATTTTGAAGCCAAATAAGACTGAACCGTCTGCACTAGCATGTTTCTTGGCCTGTTTTACATCTAAAAAGTCATGTTCGAGCATATTTTTTGTCTTATTCTGAAATGGAAAAACAGTCATATGTTAGCCTTAGTGTTTTTTCAGATCCTGAGCTGAGACTAAAAGGCTTATAAGTCCATTTTGAAGCCAAATATGACCGAACCGTCTGCACTAGCATGTTTTTTGGCCTCTTTTACACCCAACAAACCTCCAAACTAAAATGATCATACTGTACCATATCAGTCCACATGATTTATTTGTCTCCTGGGTTGTGCTGTCAGCTCGCTTCTCCTCCCTCTGAATGCCAAAAAATGCAGGTTGGTGTGAGGCACTCTGTTTTCTTAATCGCGCAGTTACACTCAACGACCATAGAAGCCCCTAAAGAGCCAAAAAGCCGGAATTTTACTTGGTGCTGCTTTAATTTAACTGGAAAAGTAACTTTGATCAGCTATAATTCTGTGTATATCTTGTTAAATAAGGCCTGACTACTTGGTTTTGCGGTTAAAATATGAAAAATATTCTGATGAAGCCAGAGTTTCATTATTTTAGCCATCTAATGGTAACTTTGATCGCCGTTTTGGTGGACATCTTTAATTTGTAACTATTTGGCCCTTTGAAAGTGAGAATAAAAACAGTGTGACCCTTAAGGCAACCGAAGTTGCCCATCCCGGGTATTCTACATTAAGCATCTGAAGATACTACAATAAAATACTGTTTATAAGTTTGCAAAATTTATTTAAAGTGTGGAGCTTCATAAACACTCTCATTGTTTTAAATGTATAGACTCCTGCTGGTTTATTTCTGAGGGCTAAATCAAGTTTAATTACCTGCTGACTCTGTTTATTGCTTAAGTTGATTACTAATTTAATCAACAGCCTCTGACTCATCAGCCCCCCTCCATGACTCCTGGGAAATCTCAGGCATTCGCTCAAGTTAACGTGGCTAATAATCTATTCAGATAATGAAACGTCACATGCCCATCTGTTATGTGTCAACATCCCCAAGATCCTTTTGGAGTGCTCTGAAATTGAATGTGCCATGATGTTTACCAGAACAAGGCTGCAATGTCCCAGAGGTCTCTACACCATCATATGTTGGCTGAGTTTCTCTGATCAGTTGAAGTGTGCCTGCTGACATGGACTGAAACTAAAAACCTGGTTTTGCATGTCAGAGAAACAAAACCTGGATTTAAATTTGAACAAATCCAAAACTCCACCATCAATTGACTGAAGTGATTTACTTAATAACAGTGTATTCTTTAATTTGCAGAATAAGTTTCTTTGTTTGGATGCATTAATTATATCTTTATTTTAATAGAGTAGCTACCTAAAATAAAGAGGGTTTTTTTGCAATTACATCCAAATTTTTACACATAAATGACATTCAGACTGTTTTGTTTAAAGCCCTCAAAAGTTTCCCTTCTTACTTTATAATGAAATAGCGTGGTTGTAACAAAAGTCTGTGCGAAGTTGAATGGTTTCCACCCATGATAAATCACAAAAATATGTGGCTTTTCACCATGACATCAAGCACTTACTGTCCAGTCAGACTTTATAGGTGGTGTGGTTTCTTTATTTTTCTTCACTTAACCAGAAAACACAAGTTAATTTCAGATCTTAATTATATCATGGTAGATGAGTAAACACTGACAACCCTAACAACAATTTAAGAAAAAAAAAAAAAATACGACTTGTTTGGATGAAGCGTCAAGATAAAAAACATGAAACTTTCCCACAAAGATCAAGTTCTTTATCAATGTACTTAAAGTACAGAGGTCTCAGTTCTAAACCCTCCTTTGAGCATCTGTCAACAACTTTTAATTAAGTCTAGTTTATTTATCAATGATAATCAGTGCAAACTCCAGCTAATTGGGGCCAATTTTTAAGACATGGAAAACCTAATTTAAAGTTGAACCTCAAAAGAACAAATCAGGTTATTCAGAGAACATGCTGTGAGCTGATAAGAAAAAGCAGTTGTGCAAATTGATTGATCTGAAAGAAAGTGTCAGAAATCTAATTACCCTCTCTGTCACATCTCCTGGTTTTAGTTCCCCTTTTAGTTTTCATCCTCATGTGTCATGTCTTTTCATCCCTGTTCTATTTTGAAATTACTTAGCCTTGTCTCTCATTTCAGGTTATGTTTCCTGCCCTCCCCTCTCTCTGTGTCTCCCTGATTGTTGATTCTGTGCACCTGTGATTCCTCCTGTGCCACCTGTTTGTCATTACCCCTGTATGTATTTTAACCCCTCTCCCCCATTGGTTCTTTGCAAGATTGTCTTTGTACCTCGTGTCATCTCTTTCCAGCATTCCTCCTTGTGTGTCCTTCTGTGTATTTGATTCTGATAAGTATATTTTAGACCATTCTTTTGCCAGCCGTATTTTGATACCTCTGCCTGTCTTTGGACTGAACTTTAGTGTGCCAAACCTGTTTGTTGATTAAAGATTTGGACTTCTGTCTTAGTTGTGCTTTTGGGTCCATCTGGTTCAGTTGAGACACTTTCTCCTCATAAATGCAATTGTAAATAAAGATGATTCAGTGACTAAACTTTTTTTGTTGTTCTGTTACTGTGCAAAAACTTTCAACTAAACATCAGTGACAAAGCATACTGAAGTAAATTATACTTTCTTTGACATTATTTTGGTGCATGATCAATTAACTATAGCAACATAACTTTTCTCTGTTAAAGGCACTTTGTTTAAACTTTAAACAGAAGTCCACCCAGATTCATGGATGATTGATCAGATTTTGGAGGTTGTAAGTCATAGGTCAAAGGTCAAGATCAGAGACTCTAATGATAATTGTTTGCTTGTGAACCTGGTAACTCAACAAAACTTCAGGGATTTTCATCAAATAAGGCACAAATATCCACTCTGACTTTGAGATGAACTGATTAGATTTTTAAGGTCAGAGGTCACAGAGCCTCATGTTTATCTTTTACTTGTGATTTTTGAAACATAGTAATAATAGAATGCTTAGGGGTATTTTCTTCAAATGTCCACCATGTACATATGTATAATATATTTGCATCAATAGCAGAATTTATTTTTAGAAGACCCATGAGGAACAGTAAAAAGGGGTAGGAACTCAAAAAGTATTAACTTCTTCCTACTCCTTTTCGAATGTGTATAATTACTTCATTTCTTTTTATTTTCTTTGCATGTGAATTTCTTTGCATACATGTTCAAAATAAAATTTAAATTCAATTCAAAATTCAACACCAGGATGACATGATTGGATTTTAGAGGTCATAGGTCAATGTCAAAGCTTTATTCTTTTTTTAAATTACTGCTCTATTTTCCCTAATCGCCCACATTGGCCAGTACAGGCATGTTATTAGTAACCATTATGGAGGCTTGAATGAGTCTTAAAATGCAGAAGTGGGTTATTTCATTTAGAACCTCCATTTAGTCCAAAAGTCTGTGGTGTTTTTGAAATATCTTTTTGAATTAATACTTGAAATAAGGTCTGTGATGGACACATGTTTATGAGATTTGAACATCTCATTTTGCAGCATAAAATGCATCTGACATGGCCCTGCTTTTGAAATTTAAAGAGTTACTGTGTTTTTGATAGAATGGTTGCAAACTAACAACGACAACAATGTCTAGATATCCCAACTCAATCTTTTGTGGTAATAATAAGTCATAATAATGATTATTATGATAAAAAGTACATTTACTATAGCTACGGCCATAGGCAACAACTAGATCAGGACATTCTCAAACAAGAATATAAAATCATTTTAATTAAATGATGAAGTCTTTTCCACTAAATGATTAAGTATTGTTTTTTAGGCATAAATTAAATTAGATTAAAAAACTTATTGCATGTTAAATTAATATGGATTTGGAAGATAAATTATTGGTATCTACTGATGGAGAGGGGGTGGGATTAAATAAGTTTTGACTTTTTCTTACTGCTTTTCAGACATGGCAACATTCATCCAAGTGTTAATTTTTTTTTTTGTGTGTGTGTCAGTGCTTTTATTTTGCCTTTTGTTATATGTTTAAAATAAACTTATCAATCAATCAGTTAATCAATCAATCAGTACATCATGACATTATATGTTACAAGTGTGGTAGCTGCTTCCAAACCACGTTGTAGTTATATAACATCTTAATAGTATTTTTTACTCTAGACAATTATGTTTCAGCCTAAAAACTGGTGAAAGTTAAGTCAGATTTTAAAGTTAACCGTGATGAACAAAATGTTCAAATTTCATGAATTTTGTTTGCCACAGACCTTGTTTTTCACCAATTATTTAAAAACAAAGTGAATAGCCCCATAGGTTTTCAGTCAAGGAAACCAGTGCAAAGCTAACCTCTGGGTTTGCCAAAAACAACATGTCATCCCTGAACCACTCTGTAAAAATTGAGTGCAACTAAAATGATTGTATGTGCTGACATGGTTCCCTGAGACTACTGTATATGTGAAGTTAAATTAGTGTATACTTGTGTGTGTTCAGAGACAACTGCTGGGATAATAAAGATAATATGTTTTTGGTACTGTGGTACTGGGATTATCACAGCCAGTGGCAGCTATCAGGGTCAAAAAGGTGTGATAATTTATTTCAAAAAGGATAATATATGTACAAGACATAGGAACATTAAAAGACTGAAGACTTAAGAGAAATTGTTACTATTGTGCAGCAATGTTTTAACCTTGCGCAGCAGCTAGACCCACCTGATTCAATGTCTGTAATCAGGCAGATCCATCTTGCCAAGTTGCAAGCTATGACTGCCTAGTGTGGGACGGCCCAGTCTGCTCACACAGAAATTAGCATGGATCTTACAGCTACAGTATCAGTTTTTTCAGATCTTGCATTTCTTTGTTTGATAAAAAACAAATATCAGCACTACAAACTTCTCTATGGTCAGGATAAGATTTTATGGCTCCACTCCCAACATGTTTTGATGATGATGATCAACATGTTATGCTTCTGAAAGGTTCTGTCCTCCCAAAAAACTTTCTATGGGCTCTTTCCCAGATGGACTAGTGAAATATATATTGAACAGTCTATTTGCTGTGCCAGGTTAGTAATGTTTGGCTCTAATCTGACTTTTCCACTTTTTGGATGCTGAATCTTGTGTCACATTTAAGTCAAAATCTGACCCTGCACAACAAAATAAAAAAAAAAAATGCTCAAATCAAAATAATGAATAACCAATGACATGTCCCAGATTGTAAAATCTACAAAAAAAACCTCCCCCTGGTTCTGTTTCTGTTCTGTTACTTAATTTTTTCTGTTTCCCCATGGTGGCAGAACTGAAAGGGTTAAAAATGTAAGCTAGCACAGAGATTTGATTGATTGATGTAACAGAATTATATTACTTTTATTGGGAATTTATACATATTTATAATAAATGCTTGATTTCTTTCTGACATGTCTACTTCTTGGACACTGGGTCTTTGGGGGCCTCTAAGGGTTAAAGGTGTTCATGTGCTCATGCAACAGGTTGTAGAACCTGAATGTCATTGAACACACAACTGTAAACTGCAGCCTGTACAATTTTTCTCCTGTGAGAGAATCTCAGTCTTACCGTGCAAATAAACTAACTACAGCTCATATTAAAAATCTCATTTAATTTAAAATGAACACATGAATAATAAAAGGCACTCAAATCCCAAAGCAATCACAGTCATATAGTGTTGGAACTATTGGGTGGAGTGTGCCTTTTTCTGCAAGTCTGTCTGTGCTGTATTATGTGGGGATGTGCATGTGTGTTCCTCAGTATGGTGCCAAGCAGTGATAGATCACTCAACCTGCAGGGGGGAGATCCAGGCCAAAGCAATGAAAGCAAGGACATGAGGGAAACCTTTAGAGAAGAGCCTCAACTATTGCAATCATTAGCTCTGCGGCTCATTTATCACTGAGGAATCCACTCAGAGCCAGTTACATTATGAAAAAAGTCATCTGGGGAGGTTACTGCCGGCTCCTGGTGCCGTTCAGAGCCTAAGAGGCAGCTTGGATTAGATTAAATTACCCGATAGAGGAGAAGCAGACTGTTGCTGTGTGTTATCATGTTCAGGTGTTTAGTTCTGAATCAATAACACACCGTCTTTATCACTTCCACTCCTGAGAAATATGTATTTACCAGCTTTTGATTTCTCTTCATATCTCTCGTAGCAGGTGAGTAAACAAAGTGGAGTGTGACAGAGCTCACAGAGCCTGAAGGCAGCTCCAATGAGGATGTTAACATTATCACCACAGAACAGTTTCAGGGAGGAAACATCTTGGAAAAAAACTAAAAATATCTGTCCCACTCTGGGCCGCCTCATGCTCTGCTTGTGCCACCTAGTGGAGGTAAAGACCACTGATATGATCTCAGGTACATAGTCTAACTTCTCTCTTTTCCTCTGATCATATAATAGTCAAACCAAGGAAAAAATCATGCTTGTGAATAGTTGATTAAAAATGTTCCCTAAAAATGATCTCTGCAGAGTGTTTCCATTATCAAATCTCTTTCTTCCATTGTTCAGCTAGTGATACCACTTAAATGCCTTCTCAAAGTAAAAAATTTATCCTAGTGGCTCAAGAATAAGGGCTGGACTGCTTTTCGTGGTAGAGCAAAAAGGTTTTTTTCAGTCAATTATTTCTCCCCTTTAAGAATACTAATTAGAATTGTATTAGCTAAATGTGTGAGTGCTAGTGTCATAGGCAGCCACGCTCATTGATGCATTTGGGGAACAAAGGGTGGCCCTTGTGTGCTCAAATAGCTGAAGAATTTAATGCTGGTTCCGACAGAAAGGTGCATCAAAGTTTGTTGTATGTACAGCTGCAGACCAGTCAGGGTGGCAGGTGGTCATAATGTTTATCCCTTAATCGATGCATATTAGCTGAAATTGACCTAACCCTGAAAATCAAAAGCCACAAAAGCCAACAAAGATTAATGCAGCTGTAACTGAGGGTAGTGAAAGTATGCAGGTAGTGAAAGTATGCAGAGTTAATAACAACAATAATGATAATAATAACGTCACATTTAAAACAAGTCTCAAAGTGCTACAGTTTAAAAAACAGAACATAATTAAAAATAATAACCTAAGGGGAATAAGGAGAATAAAATGAAGACATCAATTTCAAATCAAAGTATTATTAATAATAAAAAAAAAAAGCAAGTGAAAAATCATTGTAAAATATACCATGATTAAGTCAACCTATGTAGTGGACAGTATTATTACTTACTAGTGACTGAGGACAATGGACTGGAAGGCTGGATCCTCCATCGTGCGAGGCTTAGTCTGAGGGGGACAGTTTGCATTGCCAGAACGGGGGTTTTTGGTGAAGGTTTGTGGTGTAAGGAGTTCTTTTAAGGTTGGCAGGGGTTGACCATGGAGACACTGGTGAGGGAGGGGGGAGTTTTCATATTCAATCTGGAGGGGAGCAGTAAACCAGTGAAGGGAGGGGAGGATGGGTGTGATGTGTTCATATTCCTGCAGCCTGATAAGGATCCTGACAGTGCTGTTTTGAATGCATTGGACCTTTTGAAGGCTTCTACCAGGAGGAGTGCATTACAGTATTCTTGCCTGAAGGTGACAGCCTGGCCAAGTTTCTGACTTGGCCAGGCTGTCACCTTCAGACCGAGTGACTCAGTTATGAAATGGCGGGCCTACCAGAACGGCTTGAATTTTTTGACTGTTCAGTGGCAGGAAATTTTTACTCATACACGCCTTGTTTATCTCCTCCAGGGAGGTGCTAAGTTTGTGTGTGTTTGTATGTGTGTGTGTGTGTGTGTGTGTGTGTGTGTGTGTGTGTGTGTGGGGGGGTTGGACATTCAGTTGGGTGTCATAGCAATGGGTGGATGATTGCTGATGACACGGCTGAGGTGTAGCAGGTCCAGGGTGAAGAGAGTTGACTCTAAGACTGATCCCTGGGGGACGCCACAGGTGACAACATGAAATTGGGATTTAGGGTCCCCAAGGGTGACAGACTCTGTTCTTACAGAGATGTAAGACTGGAATCCTTTTAGCCGGAGTAAAAGAATTTTGTGGTCAACCATGCCGAAGATGGCAGTCAGGCCAAGCAGGAGGCTGGGTTGCCATGATCACGTGCTGTCAGAAGGTAATTAAATCAGTTTTTTTTTTGTTTCTCTACAGCCTGGTAACAGATGTGCATGCTCGGCCCGTTGGTTGGTGACCTCTGATCTGTATGGACTAAATGACATACTGATGAGCACATGCAGCTATTGAAAAATGTTGTTGTCATGGCAAAACTTGTTCTAAGCTTATCTCATACTGATGCTGAAAAGCTAGTCCATGCTTTTGTTACCTCTATACTGGACTATTGTAATTCTCTTCTATCAGGCTGTCACAACAAGTTGCTTATGATGTTTCAGCTTTTTCAAAATGCTGCAGCACGTGTACTGACTAGAACTAGGAGAAGAGATCACATTACTCCTGTATTAGCTTCTCTGCATAGGCTTCCCACATAATATGGAATAGAATTTGAGATTCTTCTTCTCACTTATAAAACTCTCACTGGTCAGGCACCAATTTATCTCAAAGAGCTTGTAGTGCCGTACAACCCATCTAGAACATGACGCTCCCAAAAAGCTGGCCTGCTTGTGGTACCATCAGTCTCTAGAAGTAGTATGGGAGGTAGAGCCTTCAGTTATCAGGCTCCTCTTCTCTGGAACCATTCATCCTCTCTACCTTTAAGGTTAGACTTTAAACACTCCCCTTTGATAACGCTTTCAGTTAGGGACCAGCTCATAGTACATAGTTACGACACATAGTTAAGATGCAATAGATTTAGACTGCCAGGAAGATCTGGCACACTGGGCTCTATCCCTCTATCTCTCTAACACTCTCTCTCTTTATCTGCCTTTGCCTCTTTCTGTTTGCTCTTGTACTCGTCTCTGGCTTGTAGGTGGTCTGGAATCCTCGGTGGAGACTGCCTGCTGCTGTGGAGTTACGAAGCCTCAATAACTACAATTACAGATATAACAAATATTTGGCCATTTCTTTAGCCTCATTCCAGTTCATAATCATTATAGTTGTTAATGTAGACATTAGCGCGATCTCCCTATCCATGGTCGATTATACATCCATAGTAACTACTGTATCTTTAGCACCATATAGACATGAGATCCCTTACCTATTGAAAATGAGATGCCACATCTCAAGAGACCTTTACAAATATGGTGAGGATGGATTTTTGGTCTGTGTGTCCATGGGTTTGTCACTACCATAAATTCTTATTTTCAGTCCTTTGTCTCTGCAAAACCCCCCACCCCCACCCCTGCCCCGCCGCCGATCAATTATCAGCAGAAAATGCATCACTTATAAATTTTCATTTTGATGCAGTCGTATTGTTCAGTGTCAGTCATCTCTACCTGATAATCATTATAGATGTCAAAGTGAATATTAGGTTAATTACATTCTTCATGATTATCATTGATAATTCTTCTATAAAAACTATCACTAAAATCATACAGACATGAGGACCCCCCCTGAAATCAAGATGCTGCTTCTCAGGGGGTTACCTCTAATAAATTAATATTCAGCAGAGACAAATTTGACAAAGACAGGTCTATGATTGGCCCATGGATCTGTCACTAACTTTGGTTTTTACCTCTGTCCACTTGTCTCTGCCCACCTCCCTTCCTTCACCCACTCACCCAACACAACGTAGTGTGGATGGCTGTCCATCATGAAACCTGGATCCACATTCAAGATTTCCTACTGCTAAACTGAGGTTTTTCCTTGCCGCCATGACTGATTCATGTTGGGTTGTGGATGCATGTGTATTTGTGTATCTTATATATTTACAGATACATATATGTGCATCCATAAATTTAAGAGTTTGTCTTCAGCCTGCTCTATTGTAAAGTGTCTTGAGATAGCACTTGTTGTGAATTGGCACCAAACAAAGACTGATTGATTGATTTAATGATTGATTGATTGATTGATTGATTGATTGATTGAAAACTTGTTTCATTGAAACCTCCATACAGACGAGGTTTATAAAAAGTAGAAGTAGAAAAAAGAAGAAGCTTGGCCCAATGGATTATAACTTAGCCTTTTTGTTGTGTACTGAGAAGACTTTCAAGCTAGTTAGAATTCATATGATGTGTTGTGTTTTTGGATATTTGAAGTGTATATAAAAGATCAAGATGACAAAGGTTTCTATTGTATCACAACAACTTTCTGCAACAGTTCCTGGGCTTTTTGATATCTTACTAATTTGTCCATTGGTAACACATATTTTTCTTATCACAAAGGACACAAACACAGAGGGAACTGATGGATAAGGACTTAATTTTAACACATTTTTTTAAACAACTGATCAATGCCTCCGTGGTGAAGACAAACAATAAGAGAAAACTTCCTGTACTTTCAAAAAGTGGATAAATCTCAAACAATTAAAATGCAACACAAGTTTTGCAAAGCTCCAAGCATTTCGTAAGGTCAACTTTTTCGTCAATAGAAACAATTATTTCTTCTCCCCACGAAGAACTCTGAACTTCTGTGAGGTAGCTTACCAACACATCATGAATGATTTGCATCCACAGCGGCATAAGTCAAACAGGAAAACAAGCCAGCAGTTCACCCGCTTTAATCTGAAGGTCATCCCATTCATCTGGAGAAAAAGCTTTCTGACGGGAGCCATTCTCTAAACCACACTCTGTCTTCAGCCAGGGCCCTAAACCTGAATTACACCCAGTCTGGCTCAGAGATGCTGCTGTGCCAAACACCATATACCTGTAATTGAATTGAGATTCCATAATAGCTCAATAAATCATCATCATTACGGCTGACTCCAGCGCCCAAATGAGACAAAGGCTCTCCTCGGACAAGGTTCATGATCATTAATTTGACTATTTTCAATCATCTATGCCACCAAAAGTGCTCATCATTACTTGTTTCTTTATTAAGCGCTTAATTTTAGTCATTTTAAGCCATTTCCAAGAATAACCCTTCATCCTCGCAGTTAATTAAGATGGCATTGTTATGACAAATTGTAAAAAGAGCTGCGATATAAGCGATTCAATCCTTATCTCAGACGATAAGAAAATATCATTAATCATTTAGCTAAAATAAGCACGCAACTGATTATCATTCCCTGCAGTGTTCTGCTTCCTGCCTGCACTGTTTTCTCTCCATCCTCTCTTGTCTTATTTAATTTGCCCTTGAAGAAAGTACATCAAACTTCGAGCTGCTTCATTTGACTTCATAGATTTTCTCAGAGCACACAAGGACAACAGGTAATGATTTGTCACAATATGAGTTATCCAGAATTCTATGGTAATAGGTTTTATAGCTTACACATAATTGTTCTAAAGCAGTTTAGTTCCATGCTCTATTTCGGTTCATCTTTGGGCTTTCAGGTTTTTATTTTAATGAATTAGATAGGACTGTCATTAAGGTAGAACTAGACTTACCACACAGATGTTTTATTCCTCCTCAAAATGTAACTTAAGAAATATGAATTTAAATAAATCATCATCAAGTCAGAGAGGACATCTGAAAAGGTTTGACAGAAATCACTCAAAGAATTTTTGACAACTCAAGTTCACAAGCAAAACAAGGCAAGACAGGATCATGAGACCCAAAGAAGTTTGAACTTGTCCATCCAAATTTAGTGTTTTTGAGTAACAGTAAACATTTGATCTTTGACCCAGGACCTTGAAAATCAAATCACATCATCCTTAAGTCAGAGTCAGCAAAGCGGCAAAGTTTGATGAAAATCCCTTTCAGTGTTTAAGACTCCATGACCTTGTTATTAGTTCTAACAACCAACTGAAATGAAGGCAGGTCAACGAGGCACCTCTACTGATACAGATTCTAAAATTCAACAGGTTTGTGGAGCTGTCATTCAATCACACAATCCTGAGGAGACTGTCAGGAGGTCAGGAAATGAGATGCAATTACCCGAGTTTCTTTAAGTTATTCCAGAGGAACGACCACTGGATTTTTTTTAAATAAACCACTATTTTAAATAAATTTGCTCATCAAGTTTTTACTTTTTCTAGTATCTTATATGTTGATTTTATGGTTCATGTGGTCCTGGATTAATTAGCTGTGATGTGTAGAGCAGGCTGCAGACAGGTACCAGGCTGTATATCAGGGGTCAGCAAATAGTGGCCCCGGGGCCAAACCTGGCCCACCAGTAATCATTTCTGGCCCTAGCCATGATTTGTAAAATGACTTTAATATATGCATTTACTCATTTTTCTTAACAAATCTTTGACAATCATTAAAAGAAACGCTTCAGGCATGGTATCGCCGCAGACAGCTGACACCTCTTGCTGCAGCCACCACATCAGAGTAATGCCACTGAGCGTGACAGAGACTTTTATTTCTGCAGATGACAATTATTTTTTTTTAAGAAACGAATTAATCAGATGTGACTCAACACACATCTGATGAAATGCTTCTGTGGTGTGAGAGTTTTAAGACAGATGTGATAAAGGGCAACAAACTTAAAGAAACCAAAAATGTGCAGCGCAATGCTAAAGAAGTTGGTGCCTATAACATACGTTTTATTTCTTATTTCTTATGAACTTAAAGGCAGCCCCTCTGTCCTGCCGATGAGAGAAAGAGAAAGTAAATGGCAAACTTTGTTTTACAATCTGTTCTGATGTTTCTCAGTTTATCTGCAAGCAGATCGGACAGGAACAAACTGTTCACTGATTGAAGCGGTCTCATAGGAACATACTGTGCAAATGCGCACTGATGAGCTGGGCAGCAGTGGATCATCAGTGATCTGTAATTATAAAAAGCTCTGGAATACACCTGTATGAACCTTCACTGTGAAGTGTGTTTTTTTTATGGAGAGCTGTTAAAAACCACCCTCAGCATGAATTTACCTCAATATACCAGTAAATTAATAAAAACATATGACTTTCCTCACCCTGAAAACGCACTGCATGTCCAGCATTGAGATTTTTTCCATTTTGATTTCTATTTCTAAAATTAGTCCAGCATACGTAATCCTGTTGTCGGACAGAAATGGATCAGCACAGACTGGTGTTTCTCCAGTAATTTTTTTTCTTGAATTATTTTTAGAAAGGGAGAGGACGAGCGCATATGGATAAAGAAGGGATTGCGATTTAGCATGGGAAACTAACAACATTGGTCCTAAGAATAATGTTATATCTATTAAATATTGTAAAGAACACTATAATCTCTAATAAAATACTGGTGCAGTCTCATATAAACAGCTGTGATGTGCGCAACAGTAATACCCATGCATCATTGTCCTCTGTCTCATCCTCTCAATCAAATAAATGTAAACAGTTTGGCGTCTGCGTATAATCAGGTATTCCTGCAATCTGACATTAGATAGTAAAAAGAGTTAGTGGCCAAAAAGACAACATTAGGCTATCCAGAGAGACTGTTACACTCAGATCAGTGATGTTAAAGAGGATATAACTGATGGCAATAAAAAGTTACTGTGTCATACTGTATTCAATGCTGTTTGTATGCAATTGTTGATCTTATCGAGAGGACAGTATTCTAAACATCCTGCAGACTTTTATAATCAATCACAATGATCACTCTGAATCCTATTTGTAGGAACTGTTATCAAAGGCACTTAAAGGATACCAACAATAGATCTACTGAGGTTTTAAAACTTGATAACATAATCCTATTTTATAAAACCTCTTAAATTTTATTCACCATCTATAAAAAAAAATAATAATTAAGCTTTCTAAAATGTAGATCTCGTGTGACACTTTGTCACAGTGACAAAGCCAAGATAAAAGCAAGACATCATTGGTGAATAGGAATATATAAATGTCAGTTTTTCTATTTTTAAGATATCCTAACAAAAAACAGGACTGACCAAATGCAGATAAACAAAAAAGCTTTATTAACAACTAAAGAAGAATCAAAAACCAAAAACTAATCCTTAACAAAAAGGACAAAATATCAAACAAAATCTTTTAAAAAAGTTTAAAAGCAAAAAAAAAAAACAAGCTACCAACAAGAATAAACACTGAGGCAAACTCAAAAAGGCAAATCAAAGTCTCTACAAATAAGAATTCAACAAAAACAGACAAACTTCAAACACGAGGAAATGCTGGAGATGCTGGAAACATGCAGATAAACAAAAAGGCTTTATTAACAACTAAAGAAGGATCAAAAAAACAAAAACTAATCCTTAACAGAAGGACAAAATATCAAACAAAATCTTTTACAAAAGTTTCAAATAAAACAAGCTACCAACAAGAAGGTGAGGTGACCTCAAAAAGGAAAATCAGAGTCTCTCCAAAAAAGATTTCAACAAAAACAGACAAACTACAAACACAAGGAAACACTGGAAACATGGGAGACTTACGCAAGGAGTGACACATAGAAGACAAATGACCCGAAGAGGACAAAGGGGAACACAGAGACTGATACAGTCATATAAAATCATCAAGCACAGGTGAGACAGTCACACAGGTGGAGGGAATCATCATCAGAGGCACACAGAAGGGAGGGCAGGAAACACCACATGGAACAGAGGGATTTCAAAATAAAACAGGAAACACGAGAGAAAAGGGGAACAACAGGTCTAAACAAAGAACACAAGTGGTGTTTTTTGCTATCTTTGACATACAGTTTGACAGCACGTAAAAAATTCTCCATCCTCCAATCATTTTTATATTAAAAATCGGTCACTTTGTGTGTTTTTTCCCACCAAATCAGTGACATCACCTGTGGAACTGGAATTTAAGGGTCAAAATACACACACACACACACACACACACACACACACACACACACACACCTCCCCCCACACACACACACATATATATATATATATATATATATATATATATATATATATACATACACATATATATAAAGAGAGAGAGAGAGTGAGAGAGAGAGAGAGGTAGTTTTGATCAAGACTGAGCTTGATGAAAAGATTTGAGCAAAAAAAGCTGACAGAGTTGACCCATGCTGGACTCCAGCTCAGATTATATAATGAAAAACACCAACAGGAAAAATAATTATAATAATAAGTCGAACATTTTGACTATTATAATAATTTTTTTTTATTATAACTCCACTTATTTAGCCTCTTTGGCTTAAAAACACAATTCATTTTTATTTAAGACCACCCCTGAGGCCTGCCAGTTGGAGTCAGCCCCCCGAGGGAGAACTAACTGCTAACCCTCCTCATTTTGATGCTAATAAGTGGTGTGAAATGTTAAATGTGCCCAAGTGGGTGGATCAGGAGTGGACGCCGTGGTGTGGATGCGCTGAAAATTACCTCCTCGGGGTCAAGGGGCATCCATCTGGATGGTCCTCTGAAGTTGTGTGGAGTGTCTTTGTCAGGAAAAATGAACTAACTGTAGACCATCTAAAAGGTCAAAGAAAAATTCATTGAAAACTCTCTCCAAAAGTCTAAAATTTATTGAAAAGTTAAAAAATTGAAAAAACTTTTGATTTTTTACATTAAGCTCAAAACCAGATAAAAAGTTTTAAACTGAAAATCAGACTAAAACAACAACAACAACCAAGATATGATCATCAGATTCAAATACAAAGACCCACAGGCCTTTCAAAAGTTTTCAGGAGAGAGGCCAAGAACCAAAAAGACATTTTCACAAGCCAAAAATGATGTGAGGTATGCCCAGAAAATATTAGAAGCCTCTGGGCTGTTGTTTGCCTGGCCTTTTATGTACCAACCAGGTTCATGAGGTAAAAATTGTGCCTTTCCCCCAGAAACTTTTGCAAGACCTAAAAAACTATCGGATCGTTCACACTCCAGTAAACATCCTTAGATCATAACAAAACCACAACACCTTTCTTTGCAGGTTCAAACTACATAAAGTTTACTCAAATGGCCAAGGTCCACTTAACATGGCCAAACCAAAACATATATATCCACAGTTTAAGGTCTGAAAAAAGCTTGTATATGAATTCATCAAAATGTTACATATGAATTCAGACAACGGAGACTAAATACAACAAATGAATATGATGAGATAAAAGGAAAAACATGGAGAAGCATAACAGCATAACATTTCAGCAACTGCAGACATTTTCAACTATTACAATAGCATTTATAGATAATATGAAGGTTAATTGACATTTAGGATGACAATTTTATATTTATCTTCTGTTTTTGCTGTCAACATTATTAAATAAAAAGTAAAAACAAGAATCCTAACATCCTAACAACTGAATTTTGTTGTAGGTTGTATTTATCAGATAAAAAACATATGAAATAAAGGAAAAGAACATTAAACTGAATCAAAAGTTCTAAATGTTTCTTTTATCATAATGAGTGCTGTTTAATGTACAAAAAGACACATAAAAGTCACATCTGTTGAAAAGGAGACTTCAAATATGATCATGTTTATGTCATAGCAAGAAAACAGGGAATCAAACCACAAACAACTTGTGTAGGAGCTCATTTTTACATCAAATTATTCTGTTGTGATTTAATACTCAACAATCAGCTCTGAGCAGCAAATATGTTTCAAAATGACGAAGAAGAATGAAAAAACAGAAGTTAACCCACTGTCCCTGAAATAAATGACTTCTGTCTACTTTAGTTTACACAACTCAGCAGAGGATCCTTCAAAACAAATACCTAGTCCAGCATGTAGAGGCTGAGTGAAGGCGGTCTGGACTCTGTGGAGCAGAGTCATGGTCTCAGAGACGCTGTAGAAGGACAGAATACCTGCTCTGTGATCCAGGTACACTCCTATTCTGGAGGACGCAGGACCTGAGACATCCGTGGGGATCTTGTTGTACATAAAGATATAAATGTCTCTGTCACAAACTATCGCACAAGACTTGTTATTACCTCCAAACCAACATTTATATGACCTCCCTGCTCTGCTGATAGTCTTGTGTGAGACTGCTACACAAACTCCTCCTCTCAGCTCCACCTCCCAGTAACAACGTCCAGTCAGACTCTCTTTACTCAGGACCTGTTCATAATAAGTGAATCTGTCTGGGTGACTAGGATAAAGCTGATCTCCACTCATATATGTTACCTTTCTGTTCCCATCAGATAATAACAGTTGTCTGTATGCTGTGTTTGGATCCAGTGTGATGTCTTGTGAATATCTAAAGAACTTAGCTCTGGTCCTGGGCTCTGGCTCTGACAGTAAAACATCCACTTGAGTCACTGTCTCTAGGATGTTTGTCCATGTTCCTTTCAGAATGCCCTGAAGTATATCTCTGAGCTCTGACACAGCGGCTGTCAGGACCTCAAAGTTCCCCAGAGGACGTTCAGAGATACTGGACGAGTCTGTAGGTTTTCTGAGTTGTGACAGTGAGGGGTAGTCCTGTAGAAACTGGTTGTGGTCCTGTGTGTGTGATAGCTTCTCCAGCTCATTGTCCTTCATCTTCAGCTCAGCAATCTCCTGCTCCAGCTTCACCTGAAGCTCCCTGACTCGACTCACTTCAGTTTGCTGCTGGAATCTGACCTGTTTCTTCACATCAGAGCGTCTTTGCTCCACCAGACGGATCATCTCAGTGAAGATCTTCTCACTGTTCTCCACTGCTTTATTAGCAGAGCCGTTGATGGCCTCCACCTCCTGCTGAAGCTGCTTCACTTCTCTCTCTCTGTGCTGGATTCTCTGCTGGATGTTTTGTCGACTCCCCTGGAGCTCTCTCTGCCTCTCTGTCCTCTCTGATGCAACTGAGACTGTGTCATGACCTTTGTGTTGGTCCACCACACAGATGTGACAGATAGACTGCTGATCAGTGCGGCAGAACATCTTCATCACTTCATCATGACAAGAGCAGATGTTCTCCTGGAGTTTCTTGGACGGCTCCACCAGCTTGTGTTTCTTTAATGGAGTTGAGTGAAAATGAGGCTGAAGGTGTTCTTCACAGTAAGAGGCCAGACACTGCAAACAGGACTTCTCGGCTTTGAGTTTCCTCCCAGTGCAGATATCACAGGCCACATCTTCAGGTCCAGCATAGCAGTGATCAGCAGCAGCAGCTTGGAGTCCAATCTTCTTCATGTCCTCCACTAAATCTGCTAACATGGTGTTTTTCCTCAGGACAGGCCTCCGTCTGAAGGTCTCTCTACACTGAGGGCAGCTGTAGACCATCCTCCGATCTTCTGTATGCCAGTGGGTATTGATACAGCTCCTACAGTAGCTGTGTCCACAGGATGTAGTGACTGGATCCTTCAGTAGATCCAGACAGATGGAACAAGAAATCTTTTCGAGGTTCGACACGACTCCTCTCCGCGCCATTTCAGCTCTCAGTAACAACGCCTGTCTGAGTTTCAGTTCCTTACAACTGACTGTAGTCATGTGTCCGTGCTCAGAGCACATTGGTTAATGCCATCCTCAAACTGTAGATCAGGAGGGGAGGGAATGAGGAAGTGTTCAGTCAGAGTAAAGCTGGCTGTGTTTGAGAGCAGAGAGAAGGAGGGAGGGGCTGTCCAGCTCTTAGTTCCACAATTTTAGAGAATGATGCACATCAGATGTGACATCTGTAGTGATTGAGTTGTTGGCCTGACCTTGCTCAAAGGCATTGACCCAATTACCTTACACAGGTAGGATGTGGCTGCACAGGCAGTGTATAGCCAGGGCTAACCTACCAAGAAGTGGGTACTTCTTTTCCACTCCATTCCTGCTAGCAGTGTGTGCATTATTTACTACTGATAATGTTACTGCTAGCCAAGGAAAGTATTACTGCAAACATCAGTAAATCCTGTGCAAGAGATCAGGAACAGACGTTGTCATTGAGGTTTTGATCAACAGCTGCAGTCTCTGATCACAACCTGAACATTTGGTATTTCCACAGGCTGCAATTCGTACAGTAATCTATGACAGTAAAACACATATGTGGGGGAGGGGTGGGTGGTTGTGAAGGGGTGGCCATTGGGGGACCTTCAGGACTAATGGCCCAGGGTCCTCATGCATTCTAAATCCCGGCCTGTCATAGGGTCAAAGTCTGGAGAAGGTGCAGAGAACGCTATGCTGATTGCTGTACCATTATAGTAATATCTTTTGGTGTAGGCAGTGTGAGGATGTGGGGCGTCATCTTCTACACTGAAAAAAAAAGCTTGTCATCATTGGCGGCAATCTCAATGTAGAGAGATATCAAGATGATATTCTGCAACCGGTGACAATCTCATAGCTCTGTAGTCAGGGACTTAACTCAACCCTCCAAGATGATGACACTCATGCCTACAGAGCAGGGTTTATCAGAGACTATCTCCAGAATTTGGGAGTTGATAGGATGAAATGGCCTGCCAGCGGTCCTGAGCCAACCCCATAGAACACTTGAGGGATCAGCTTGGGCGTGCTGTTCAAGCCAGAGTGACCAACACAACACATTGGCTGACTTGGGACTAATGCTGTTTGATGAACCAGATGCCTTCCCACAGCAGTGTCTGACCAGGCTGGTGACCAGCATAAGGTGGAGATGCCAGGCTGTTGTGGTCATGCATGGCTCTTCCACACGCTACTGAGACTCCTGTTTGTTAAATGGATAAAATATTAAATTGCTAACATGCCTTCTTTCTTCAGACTTTGATCATTCAATTAATCAAACAAAATCAAAAAGAGCAGTCAAGAGTTGAATAAGCTGTTCGGCTTTGGATGAGAAGATTTGGTGAATTCTTAATGGGCACAACCTACAAACTCAGCTCTGCTACCCACAAATGCATGTTCCCTAGAAATGTGGTGCCATTTAAAAGGGAAATAAACAGGCTTTCTAATGGTATACAGTGATAGCTTATGACAGAAAAAAAATAGTGGCCACTTAAACTGAAAAGTGAATCAAATTGCATTCTGAGGGCCTTGAGGCTGGTTAGTAAACAAGGTAACATCACAAGGGTGAATTACACCTCTGTGTTAGCAACAAGCTAATGTACTATGATGTATTGCTGTTCCATTTGTGAGACATACGCAGCAAAGTTAGGAAACATTTCACCATGTTGAATATTAAAGTTAAATTTGCATTTTCTGAACTGATTTCTTTGACTTTAAACAAAGACAGCATGAAGCACAGAGGCTAAAGAATCTCTGAGCACATCTAATCCTCTTAATTGTTGCTATTCAAATGTTTTAAGCTTCTGGCAGCCTCTGAAATCCTTTTAGCAGATGCTTTTGTGATAAAACAGATGTGTCATTGTTCCTTCTTGGCAGGTTTTGGGAGTCTGTGGCCTCAGCTGGAGACTGAAGCACATTGTGTTTGTCCATAATGAATGTTAGTGAATGTGTGTGCAGCCTCAGCATACCTTTACACTAACATAGTTTCATTTCCTCAGCGGAGCTGCTTCTCTAATTAGAATGATTGTTAGCAGCTTTAATTGGCTCTGTCGGTGGCAGTCTCAGGAGTCACAGGACCATCGCTGAGGTAATTGCATATGAGGGAGAAATAGAGAGCGAATGATGAACCTTTACAAAACTTACAGAAAAACCTGTGCTGCACAGGCAAAATAATGGGCTCCCTATCTCTTTTCAATTATAGATACTGAATAGGAACGGTAATGAAGAATTAGTGCAAAACGGCGTTTACAACAATAAAAATCATGAAGAGTAAATAAGTTTTCAGACTGCAGAGGGAACAGGTTTCATTATGACAACCTGCATTAACAGAAGCAGGATAAGTTTACTATATAATATTAAATCCTCTGTAACTTCCTCTTTGGTTTACCAAATGTAGAATTAGGATCCTCACATTAAGTTGAAAATATTTATTTATATGTCTTCAAAGCAGCCGGGCCAGGCCCAGAGAGGCTAAACCGGATGAGCGGGGGAATTCCAGCTGACTGTGAACATACTCTAGCAGTCATCAAAACTAAATATATGGACGGACTTCCAGTATGACTTTGTACAGTAGGACGCAACCCCCTACTCAAAAATTTACACTAAGAGAGAATTTTCGGCAGTCAGAAGTGGAAGGACCAGAAAATTAAAATAAACAATAAACAAATCTTCTTTGACCACAAGTATGCAAATGATTCAATGAAGAAGCATCACACCTACGGAGGGATTAAGAAGGCACTGAAAGAGAAGGTTTACACTTTCAAACCCTGTTAAATAAGATCAGAATCCACTGGAGCACGGGGCCACAAACCTACGAGGACGCACACCAGGCTGAACAGGAGATGAGAGAGAGGAGTCAAGGTCTCCAGCATGGAGGACAATACACACAAGACTTTCCCATAGCAATACGTCCCCACGCAAGATGGAGAGAAACCTTTAGAGACACGGGTAAAAGAGAAACTCAGAGAGTTTAGGAGATCAACCAAAAAGTACAGGGAAATAAAGAACACTTTATGTCAGAAACAGACCCAGAAAGAATTTGAAATATGTGTCCAACATAATGAAAAACGTGAAGTGTCCCTGAGTACCCTATGGGATGTAGCAATCGCTGTTATATGTAGCAATATTATTGCCCTCACATCCTCCAGGAAAAAAGAAAAACAGAAAAGATTGTCTGACCTACAAGAGGAAATGAAGATATTAGAAATGAGGCTTACTGAACAAAAAGAGCCACAAATACTTATCAGAATAAACCAGGTTAAAAAAAGAGATAAAAAAAAAAATCAAGTTTACCAAACAAAGATAAACAAAGAAACAAAGAACTGAAACATTTACCTTAGAGAACAAGAAATAAACAGGAAAACTTAGGAAACCTCAAAATAATAATAAAAAACTTCTGCACTGATTTAGAAGACATTAAATAAGCCTTTGAGTTATAGTACAAAGATCTCTGCACAAGCAGTTGGAAGTGTTAACAATTCTAGAGAGAAGTTCATAAGCTCCTTGGATCTTTCATCAACTGGGAACAACATAACTTGGAGTTAATGAAAGACAATAGAAGAACTGGACGGAGCTATCTCAAGACTACAAAGGAACAAAGCACCTGGCTCGGCTGGATACTCCTCTAAGTGGTACAAACCATTTAGACCTCAAATAAAAATCCTATGCTTCTAAAGTGTTTTCAACCAAACTTTGAAAACTGGAGAAGTCCCCCAGTCATGGAAAGAAGCAGTCATTTCAGGGAGTGAATGCAAGATATGTACTGTAAGTTTGCAGGTGATGTGTATGTAGGGGGCAGGTGCCATGTTCTGAGTATCTGAGCCAGATTGCAGTGTGAATTGATACAGATATTAGGGACCCTCAGAACTAACATGAGTGTACTGAGGTGTAGAGATGATGGAGCTTTGTTGTACGTAAAGACACTGTGAAAAGGGCTCTCAAAGGGCATGGCTATGCATCTCAAACTTCTCATTCTAATCTTTATAGATGAGGTGAAAATCTGACATTGAGAAAGTGGTAGCTCAAGCTTACTCACAATGCCATCAACTGGAGAGTACTGTAGAGAAGGGCTACAGCTGTTTGTTTCTTGGTTACCAAAAAGTACATCATGAGGGAAGGACGTTTTATTGCTGTTGCCGTCACTGACACTGTCCGAGCCCAAAGTCCACAGACGTGCAAGGGCCCATCCAGACCTGCTTGCAGTCTTAGTTTTAATTATTTTTATTGATGAAATCCTAACAGGAAAGGCTTTTACACTTTGTCTTGACAAAACAATTGTGAGACATTATTATACATTTGGTTTCGCATTAAAGCTAGCTCTAAGAGTAGTTGAAGTCTATTTTTTCATGAGCAGATATTAAACCAAATTATATTGCGGCATTAACACCACATTAGAAAGCAAAAATAATTCTTCAACAACATGAAAATATGACATCAACAGTGTTTATTTCTTCTATAAGTTTCTTAGTTGGACCCTGAACAGCCTCAGCAAAAGTTTTATGCTCTGTTTTTAGTAGCATGAAATATTTCATTCATAATCTTTGACTCCTGAAGTCCCTCCTGATAACAACTTTCCTCCACCACCTCAGTGCAGAAATGAAATTGTTTGAACTTCAGGCTTTCAGGATGCTCTGTAGTGAATCTAAATTCTTCCCAGACCACACATTTGTTTTTAGCTTATCTATCACTGTGACAATAATCTGTCCCCTGAGCCCGCAGCCTGCAAAACACCGCTGATAGAAGCGAGACGTGAGGACTTGTGCTCTCGTGGACACGAACCGTGGACTCTTTCCAGGCTTTTCAATGCATTGAACAAACACTGGTGAGACCAAGAACAGCTGTGGAGTAAACACACACATTAAACATTTTGACATCATAATGTTATAGCAACTGCATGCCGTCGCTGAGGGAATAAACGCTTTAAAGGGGAGAGCTGAGGGTAAGGAATCAGACTGATGCAGCAGCAAACATCCAGTCCAGCTAGTTTTATTATGGCACTTTGTACATGTCAGGTTACAAACTTAACATTCGGGGTTTCTGTAGTTCAGACGACACATGAAGAGAAAACAATGAGGATGAAAAAGTAGTGAAGGTCCAATCTTTGTCTCCAGCTATGACACAAAATGATGAACCACATATCATGGATCAGCCTGTGACATGAGCTTGAAGGACCCTTTCACTGAACTGATTTGTCACACTAAAGGACAGTAATCTGTTTTGATGTGTATTTCTTAAAGGTTGTCTTAGTTTCCTTTCCTGAGGAGATTTTGCGCAACAATTTGTTTTCTTTGAATTGATGGTCAGTGATGGTAAGTGCATCAAAGCTAATATATTTAGCAGTCTAATATACTGCCTTGTTCTTATGAGGCTCAAACATTTTAATTAATTTCCAAAGATAATGAGTGGATAAAGGATGTATTTTTAAGATTTTGACTTACCCATGGTGTTATTTTAGGATGGTAACGCCAGATTTTCAATTGATAAGCCTATATCTCACCATTAGTGCTGTCCAAAGTGCTGGCCAAAGCCCTCTGATGGGCCCCTGAGGTACTGCGGGTGGACCATTGAAGGTCGTTCAAAACAAAATTTAGACCATAAACATGTTTTTTTGAAAGTAAAAATATGTTTTAAACAACCACAAACAACTTGTCAGCGTGTCGTTAAGGCCCATTCACACATCTGCTCTTTTACATTGACCAACGTTTATAAACCATCAAAATTTCCCTGAAAGGACATTTCCATCAATTTTGTTGTGTTCATAGCAGTATCTAAGGCTAAAAGAAATGTTAAACGTGTGGAGTATGACATTTCTCGATCGCCCCTGACTAATTATAGATAGATTTTAAATTTTTGCCGAAGTAGACGTAATGCATGTAGCACACAACTTGCTTGGTGCTGCTTAACCTTGTACAAATGTATTGCAACATCACTTCACAAATGCCATATAGAGCCGACGCATATGCCACTCCACTACGTGCAGCTGCAGCTGGTGTCAGTATTGTGACACCCATGCCTAAATCATGAAAGACTGCTGTCCCCAAAAGGTTCCCTTAAGTCGAAAAACAGAAGTCCAGACCTGAGGAGCATGCAGCTGGAGCCAACAGAGATGAACACAGAATGCAGCTGTTTCAGAGGTCAGAGCTAATCAGAGGTCAACTCTTACTGCCGTTAACAATCATATTGGATCAACTGTCAGAAATTTTAAGCATTTGTTAAAATTTTAAACATACTGTACCTGATGAGCACCGGCGTTGACCTGAAGTTTGCCTCTACCTCGCCAAAGTCTGCCAAAACGTCAGTGTGTGAATGCAGCTTTATAGATGTTACAAATCCCAGAGGTGATAAAAAAAAGTTGAAGCTTGATTTTATTTGATCTCTTTTCAAGATTAAACTTCATGAACCCTTTTGATTATTTTGTGTGAATTTATCTGACAGAATGTTCACTGATATCTGAAATATTTTTACAAAATACTAATATAGAGTTTGAGTCTCATGTTGTTTTGTTTGGGTGTTTTAGTCTGCTCAGATGATTCTATATTGGGCCCCAAATTCTTATATTTGGAAAAGACTACTAGGTCTTGAAAAAACAACTAAAAATCATGTTTTATCATTTGAAAACAAGTGTCTCTAGGATATGAGATAACTAAGTTGAAATCTTTCAAAAACAACTAATGTCCACTTGTACCACAGAAAAATAAAGTTAAATGGATGCAACACCTAACAGGGCTTCCACTGTCCTTCTAAGAACAATAAAACTCTTTCCAAATAGGTTGTTTACAGATGAAGTGTTTTCATCATAAAGTGCCATCAAAATGGCTTTGTTGATTTTGTATCTGTCAGTTGGCAAGTTGTTATAAAAGGATTTATTTGGAAAGTAAAATCAGTAACACATAAAGGACTAAAGTTTTAAGGATCACAAAATATGGCAGCAGATTTTAATTAAAAGGTCTGTCTGAAGCCTGGACTTGTTCAGTCAGGCAATGCTTGATAATACAGTGACCGCTTTGCAAGATTATCGTTACATTTATTTAGATAGGAAATGAATATATGTGGCTGAAATATAAAGAAATACAGAGCAGTCTGGCTTTATTTTAGGGAACATACTTCATCACCTAGACGGGGGGGGGGGGGGGGGGGGGGGGGGGGGGGGGGGTTATATGCAGCTTGTTTTGCATTTATATGACTTCAGGGCCCTATTTTGATGGTGCGAGGCGTTGTGTCTATATTGGTTTGGGGCATGTCCGTCTTTATTTTGCTATTTCAAGTGTACATACTCTTGGCACAAAACCAGGCACAGGGGGCAAAGAGGGTAACATCAATCAAACCAACCGGAGTGTATGTTCAGCTGGCATTTTGCTGTTCACATGACAAAGAAGGCCACGTTTTCTCAGCTCTTGGTTCTATCATGAAATACCACCTGACATCTCCTTTATAGACTAACTAAGCTTTTTAAACAGCATGTGAGCACAACATAAGACAACAGCTGTAACAGGTGGAAAACAGAAAAGACACATGCACCAAAATGTTGTGTTTTTGGTGTGCAATAGTGCCCTTAAGGTGTGTGACGTCACACCAAATAAGAATTTCAGTTTGTTGCACAATGGAAATACATTGAAAGTGAATGGAAAGACTCAAAATTTGCAGCAAAAATTTTCTTGTGAGCTATGCAAATTTGCCCCTTTGGCCTTTTCACTGAGTTGAAAATGTCTAGTTTCTGCAACAAATTCCCCTGAAGTCTTGGCGCGACAGCCAGTCAGCACTAACACTGAATGCTGAGAAGGTTGTTGACCCAGCTATACATAAAATAGTTGTGAGCCTTGACTTTTGTAAGGCTTCATTTGTCTAGCTATGTTATAGGGGGTGTACATGGCTAAGTAATTTGTGATACCAATCCTCTCTACACAGAACTAATCAGTCAACCAGTGAGAAAAATCACTTTTGGGTAAAAAAGAGATTATACCCAATGATTCTGGAAATTTTGAATGTGAGGTAAATCTGATTACTACCAATGACTTTGCTCCATCATTCGTCAACCAGTGTCCTCCACTTCCTGCCCCCTAACTGCATAATTGGGATTATGTGACTGCAAACAAGCTATTGCACCCCTAGCTTTTGAGTTTATAAAGGATCAACAGCAGCCTAACAAAAGAGTGAAGTTGCGACACAGGATACAAGATGACGTTGGTACTTCAGTCTCAATTAAACATACTGAATACTTTGTAAACAGTTATAAATCAATATAAGTTTCTGTGGTTTTAACACACTGTGAACTTAATATATACATTATGTAAACATTAATACATAGTATTAAAAAAAACAATCTCATGTCTTGTGTACAAGTGAAGTATTACATTGTAGGCTTGTCTATTGGGGAACCAAGGAATAGGTTACAATGAAATAAGAATCATGTTCAGTCATTAATTCTCCTCATTTTACTCTGTTTCTGCTATCACTGATGCTTAGCAGGTTTAAAATAAAAGTGTGCTTATTGTATGCACATTTTCCTTAATAAGAACATAGTCGTATTTCTAATATACCAAAGGTCCCATTGTTTACTCCTCTTTTTCATCCTTCTACTAGCTTCAGATGCTGACATAACATTTGTAAAACTTCTATACTAAAAAGTCACTTTGATAATGAATTACTGTCTACAAACCCCGCTGTCCCAGCCCTGCTCAGAACAGGCTGTTTTAGTGTATACCCTCATGAGCTGTGTCTAATCAGCCCTTCAAAGAAGTGAACGTGGCTTCAGTTTTCCAACTCCAAACTTAAATGCTAATTGTTCCTGATTTGATTTGATAGTGGATCAAACCAAAACCTGGCCCTTGGATTGTCTTCCACATGGGGAAGGTGATTAATCATATCAATAGGGGAAAGTTTTCAAACAGACTGTTTTAGCACACCTTTTTAAAAAGCTGTAATATGCAACAAAGCGAGAGAGGTTTTCTCATGTTTTGGAGGTTTGAAAGACCATGGATACATAATTATGTATGAAAATCATTTAAAAAGTATATTTTGGATAGTATTTGACCTTTAATGTTAAATATGCCCTAATCCTGAGGGTCTTTTGTATAGTCGCATATAATCGTCTGATTTCATTGCTGGGGAAAAATCAAACTTACAACGACTCCAGAGCTCACTGCTTTGTATTAAATGATGAATTTCATGGAAGATGTTTCTTACTTAGGGCGGCACTGTGATGCAGCAGGTAGTGCACGTGTCTCACAGCAAGAAGGTTGCTGATTTGATCCCTGTGTAGGTCAGGGCCTTCCTGTGTGGATTTTGCATGTTTTCCCTGTGCATGCGTGGGTTCTCTCTGGGCACTCCTCCACAGTCCAAAAACATGCTCATAGGTCAACTGGTGACTCTAAACTGTCCTTAGGTATAAGTGTGAGAGTGAATGGTTGTGTGTCTCTCTATGTGGACCTGTGATCAGCCAGTTCAGGATGTACCCTGCCTCTCACCCAGTGTCAGCTGGGATAGGCCCCCTGTGACCCTAAAGGGTAAAGCAGTATAGACAAGGGATGGATGGATGTTTCTTTCTTATCACTTTTTTCATATTGAATCAGTGCGGTCCCAAACCTGCAAACTGCTTTTTTACAACATAAAAGACAAGACAGAAAAATACCTTTGTATCTGAGTAGCTTTATCTGGGGAATGTTCATCTTTTTTTTCTGAAAATATTAAATAATTATCCATAAAATAAAAAAATCAGTGGAATTGTTAACTTCCTGTTGATTTTTTGACTCATTGTTTGAATTTCAAAGTGTACCATCCCCACACAGTGTCTCCATCTGACAATAAATCAACAAACAAAACCCAACTCTCAAATGAAATAACATTCAGTACCCTTCACTTTGTCAAAAATACAGATATGTGCAAGGACACTGTACAAAACCCACTCCTGTACATAGAAGACGACTTTTGGGTTAGTGTATGTGAACATACGCAATGACATCCATTCACATGTACTCTGTGCAAATGATCATTTATACACAAAATCAGATGTGGGTGTCCAGGGGATTCACGGTAAACAGGTTGCATTGCAGTGCTACGAGATCATTCATTGGCACACGAGGAGTAAACATTTACAGTATTTACATCTGAGAACATTAACCATGCATTTGATCTAAAAACAAACAACTCTGTAGAAAATAAAGTTCTCACATTCCTCTTTGTTTCTGTCTTTGTCGGACTTATATTCATAAAGCAAAAAGATGAGTTTTTAAATGCATTCATTAACTATTATAAGGACTACTCCTGCTCTGAAGGGTGTTTGATGGTTTTTATGCTGTACAGGATGCATGAGCAGGAAAAAGGAAGCATTCTGAAATAGGCATCAAGTTGAATCAAACTTAATAAACATGCTACTGAAGATACTCTGATGACAAAACTGAGAAGTCCTCTGAGTGGAAAACCAAACCTGAAACACTCATTTAAAGGAGTGACAGCATGGAGAATAAATCACTTAAGCCCCAACTTTGATCTGTCTTTTGTCTTTAAAGTCAATATGTTAATTAAACCAAACCTTGATGGTTAAACCTCTAGAAAGTGAGGGTAAAAGCAGTGTTTTGGGGTGTTTTTATGACCTTGATTGATCTGCTGTTACACCCCAGACAACAGTGACGTCTTCCTCCTACATCATCCTCTCCCTTTGGTGCCTCTCTTTATGGCTGTCTGAACAGCCCTGCATCAGTCACGCAGAGAGAGCTCAGCAGGCTCTCAGGATGCTCCTGAAAGCCTTTAGTTGGGGGGAAGGAGCTCTGGGGCCGGTGCAGGATCAGAATGGTTTGGCTGTGAGGTTCTTGTGAGGAGGGGCTGTGAATTTAGGTCCGCACCCAGCTGACAGGCACCCAGAAGGACTCTCGCTCCAGCCTTTCCAAAATCCCCCGCAGTTCTGCACAGGCACTTGCTGAGTCCTCTTTGATGAGGACCCTGTCTACCAAGTGTCCATACTGCTGATCAATCTGAATGGCAGACTGTCGCATCTCCTGCAGATCTTCATCCTGTTATATCAAAGAAAAGTAAAATGAATATCAGAGGAATAACCAGGGAAATCTGTGAAGCTAAACCTTTCAGTGGGTAAAACTCCCCTAGTATTGAAGAGCATTTATTTACAAGCTACAGCAGGGGTGTCCAACCTATGGTCAAAGAGCCAACTGTGGACGTTTAAAGCTACCATGTCAATTTTCTTTGCTATTAGCGTGGTTAGAGAAGGCTTGGGGAGCAGAAGAAAAAGACACATTTTACTAACCATTCAGTTCACAGAGAAACACGCTGTACCTCTTTAGAGAAAATGCCCATTTCTCACTTCCTGTGGTTTATGATGTATTGCTATACAGCCTCAACCTACATGTATGTTTTCTGCTCAACACAGGCAGAGCCATTACTGTTTTGAAAGTCCACTCCTCAGCCTGTAACCCCTCCTCCCCTCTTCCATCTGACATCCTATGGGCGGCCAATCAGTACAGAGTGCAGTATCATAGCCTCCTTTAGCCTCCCCGCCCCCTCAGACCCAAGTTTGTCCAAAGGGGAGGAAAAAAGAGCTGCATCTGATCCACTACACATACCACATTTTTCATTCTTTAGTCTCCTTATATCAAATCCTTGCTTAATAGACAGACATAGTGATGTAAGCAATCAAACACAGCAGGACATGGGACCTTTAAGTCTCAGCTTATAAGTAAACAGCTGATTCTAAATACAAAATGAAATTTGGCCCACATTAGAGCATAAAGCCTGTGCATAACTTATGAATTAGACAACTGAATTCTTGCAGCAGATATAAGCACGAGCTGCACATATTTGCTTCTCTATCTGCTCTGTCTCAAGGTCTAGTTTACAAAGAATACAGGGCTGATCATCTCCAACACCTCCACTGCTAACATTTGGCAGTTTGCTCTTGTTTTGTGTCTCAACGTCTAGATGAACCATTGGTTTTATTCATTTTAACTGCACAAGGCTTTGTTATTAACCTTACCACAGGGGGGATCCAGTGTTGCTAGGACCAACAGGGTCTCTACAATCTGAAAGACCATCCCAAAATCCTTAATAACGGACTATTTGAAATGCCAAGACACAACCAGAAAGCTTTGACATAGTGATTTTTTTTCTTTGAGTACATTAAATCTCTAAGCATCTTAAATACATTAAAAGTAGTTACATAAATGAGGCCCAGTCTTACTTATATTTTTTGTATATGACCCTCCCTGAAAAAAGTCTGGAACCCCCAGAGATACAGCATTAGTTGGCTTTCCTACTGAACAGCATAACATCACACAATACTAGCTGAAGAGTTTTTGCACCATTAACATAACAGCAATAAGATATATTATGATGGATATCTTCATCCATACATATCTTTGCACCTGCTTCTCAGAGAAAATAAAAACAGCAGGCAGCTCGTAAAAAGCGAAGATCACAAACAAGTGATTGTCTACAGAATAAATACAGCTGATGAAAAAACAGCTGGAGAAATGAAAGAACGATGAGCAAGCCTGTATGGTAAAACAAAGCCAGTATGTTAAAGAAGAGTATTTTAATACATCAGGGGTGATAATAAAAACCACAGGAGACAATCATTGTTAATACTGTTTGTTTAGAGAGTTTGTGAAAATATGCACAACCCTCGATATGCATTTTTCACATATCACAGCACCACACTTAATGCAAATGTTTGCAGGTGGCTTTTACAGCATTGGTCATTATTCTGTTCTATTCTGCATCTGATAATATTACATATAACTCCTTGGACACCATGTTCTTAATTTAATGCATAGAGTAAATCTAATGCCAGCTATACATTCGCAAATGTCTCTTACCAGTGGTGTCCATGTTATGGCTATGGCTAATGCAGAGATGGACAACTTTGTTTACCATGAGGGCCACATTAATTGTATACTCAGTTTCAGAAAGCAAAATGATAACAAATTAAGGATACTGTTGTTAAGAAAACAAATAAACATGTAATTTAACAAATAATGAACTTTTAGCCTTTACATTAATGCCTACATAACAAGCTAGACATACATTTAAAGGAAACAGGATACTTTTTCAATGGGACAAATTAATTTTTACTGCTTTGTAATATTAGATTTATTTTACAGTAAGTCCTTATGATACTACAATTTCTTTTTAACTTACTCTATGTATCAGTCAAAAAATCTTGGTTATACGTTCATTTGACTTATTTTTGTCTCAAATGCAAGAATAATAATTGCAGAAGACCAAGAAACTATTATAGCAAACTAGATCAACATTCCTGTGAGCAGTAATAAATAATAAAGCCACTTTTTAGAGACTACTTTTGAAATATATTCCATTATGCATCTTTTATTGTATTTGCCTGCATACATGCCTTTTTTTTTTAAATCTTAATAGCTGCAAGTTTTGGGAATTTTAAGTTGACTGGCTCGCCACAATGAGTGAGCTGGAGGGCCACCTGTGGCCCCCTGGCTGCCAGTTGCCCACCCCTGATCCAATGATTGACCAGCACAATTGTGGATGAGAGTTGTTGCCATAGAACAACTGCATATGTGCATTGCAAAATCAACTGCGAGGAAAATCTGATTCAGTGGCATCTAGTTATGGATAGCAATTTTAGAAATGTATGTTTATGTACACATATTTTAACAACACAACTCACTTTTAGAAAAAGTCAAGGACCTACACACGTGAATATTTTATGAACATAAAACTACACACAGTTAATTATATAATTCTATGTCTGATATTTCCCCTGTCAAACACTACATCAAGTGCTTTTATTGCTCAGGTGAAGACAGGTAATTCTTACATATTAACATGTAGTCCATTCAGAGGCTCATAATTACACAACTCTCTATGAGTTGAGTAAAGTTTCTACCTCGGTGTTGTAAGTGAACTTAAAACATTTCACTTGGACTTGGACGAATGCACCAGTTTTTCCAGCCTGCAGAGCAACTTAACAAACTTGGCTGAGCAAGAAGAATCAAAGAAAATGAAGCAGATACCCCAGCACCTTGTGTGGATCTCCCTCTTTGCTTGTTCCTCATTCACATCAACACAATTCGTTCAGTAAGGACATGGTGACTGCGACATCAGGACCTCACAAAAGTGCACATTGTATAGCACACACTTTCAAGCGCACACTAACCTTTTTAAGTGAAGCCTTTTAGATGTGCAATTAGTTATAAAGACACACTGTAACTTGCACCCAAATGCAAACTTTTCTGTGCATACTAAAGAGCACAGGCTTGAAGTATACACTCCAAGAGATCAAGTTCAGACTCTGGTGCAAACCAAATATTTAGATTGTTGGTTTGAGACAGCACAAATCTCAGTTTGAAAACTTGAAACTGAGGTCGTTTTCACACCTTGATTGGGAGATTTGTTCCAAGACAAGGGAGTGTGCAGTGCTTGCTGCAGTTTGATAAAATAAATATGGACACAGCAATCAATCCCTGTTTCAGCACAAATAACTGCTCACCTGAAATTGGTGATCATTTTCAATTGTTTCAGGTCAGCCCCTGGAGCAGTTTGTTTTCAGTGAGGAAAAAATCGACCCAGGAATCGACATTAACCAGTTGGTAAGAGGCCACAGAGTCACTTTCTGTGCACATGCAAAATACCATCACAGGCTGAAATGTATTAGTATGTGTGTAGTCTTTCATGAGAGAAAAAATTACACATATGGAATCATCCACATTTAAAAATTCATCATAGTCTCTCTCTGCACTTAAGATGATCCAAAACAGACTGAAACCTCTGTATGACCATGTTTTAGTCTGTTCAGATTACCTTAAGTCAATGCAACTATTTTGTTGTATTGATATATGCATTTATTTACGTTTAACAAATACATTACATGGATTCTCTGCTAGCTGAACTTAAAATCACGAAATCCATCTCTGAAGCACTTCGAAAGAAAAATATGGTTCATTAGTAGCTTATCTTTTAAGGCTTTAAGCCTAAATCTACAGACATTTCTTTAAAAAGTCCTGATTTTTGGAATTTAGTAACCTACAGCATTTCTCTGTGTCTAGGAGGCACTGTGAATACAGGATGACATGAACAACTGCACAGTAAAAGTGCACATTAACATGGACACGCTTTAGAATCACACAATCTTGCAAGTGCACATCACAAAGAAAACCAAGTAGGCATAAGCTTTAGTTCTCATATCTGTACAATGTTTTTAACACTGTGATAGTTTCTGTGCTGCCATGACATGCACATTCTGGCATGAGATGAGTAAGAATTCAAATGTCCTTATACCCAAATTTGCACCCAAAACAGTTTTTTTTTCTGGTTTTCTGTCATTATGTCGTGGGATACTTGAATCATTAAATTAAGTCCATAAAATATAAATCTTAAATTGTCTAATGGTAACATGAGCTAATGGGTAATGCACACTGTGACATTTTTAAATCATGCATTGAACTGTATGACTGCAGTGCTATAAAAAACACAAATTACATTAATAAAATAGCGCCAGCGCAGTCTAGAGTTTCATAAGCCCTTAAATTTGCCTGGAGAAAGTAATCAGGTAGGACATGTCTGTGTAATAAAATATGAATAAAAATTATACTCGCCCTCCTCTCCAATAATTTTCACATGATTAGTTACTTCACATTTAAACCGAGACGCTCCCTCAGCCTCTAAATTGGGACACTGCTTCGACCGTCCAGTACTCACTGTAATACGGCCATGATCGCCCCCTCCTGGCGAGGTTGCAGCGCTGCGTCGACGTCTGCTCTCGGGGACACGAGGTTTAACAAAGATGACGTAGGGCTTAAACTCTGCTGTCCTTAGCCTCCTCAGGGCCTGTTGTGATGGAAGAAGATTTACATACAGCAGAAGGAAAAGAGTTTAAAGAGAGGACAGGTAGGCAGGAAGCCAACAGTGATGCAGATCTGATGTGACCGCTGACTAATCTACCCCAGAAAACTGCTGCTTCCTGCAGAATCTGTAACTCCTGACATGCTGTGATGTATCTGGATGCAAACTGAAGATAACATATGTAGGAGGAGGCGTACCTCAGGCTGAACGTCCACTATACACATCTTATTTTTGGCCTGCACAGAGCGGATGGCCTCTATACTCGTGCCATACTGGTTCTCCTTGTATTCTCCATGCTCGATGAATCTGCACAGAAAGAATGAGAACATTTATTTTGAAAGCACACATGTACACAAAACAACACAGCATGAGTGTAAACTTACTTGTTGTTTAAAGCATCTGCATCAAACTGTTGTTTGGTAACAAAGTGATACTCCACACCCTCCTTCTCATGAGGCTTCTTGGGCCGAGTGGTGTCTGTGGAAACAGGAATCAAGATTTTAGATTTGAACATGATGACTCTTTAAAGTTTTAGGTAAACTTTGGCTGTCATTTAAGTTTAAGGTCACAATATAAACCGTTGACTAGTTGCTTATGAGCATGTTAATTGGCAGCAAACTGGCTGCTTATTATATATTAATGTGTACTTACTGTATTAGCTCCGTATTATACATAATATCCCAGAGCTAGGCCATTAAGTCACAGTTTCCTAGATGTCCTCCCATTTGCCTTTTATCGATGGCAAGTTAAGAGGTTGTTGTAGATGGATTATGATCTTGATTAGCTTTGTGTAGTTTGCCTTATAGGGCAGGTGGCACAAGAACAGTTTTTCTACATTTGAAACTCTCAGTATGGTCTACTCTTACAAAACAGAGCACAAACTACAAATCTTTATTATGTCTGAATAACTCATTAAGTTTTTGTAACTCTACATATGTGCTTAAAAATCTGAGGTTAGACCATGTTCATACCTATCTCACCAGTAGTTTCAAACTGTTCATTTAATATTTAATCCCCATTCTGAAGTTCCCTATTCTGGGTGTTTCATAATTTAAATATAGAAAATAACTAGTGCAGTTAATGGCTCAAACCGGTACAAAACATTAGTCTTCTGAGTGCACAGGATTTATTATTTTAGTTTATTTATGCTAAAAGAAGTTAAAAACATTCTTAAAAATGCATCTGTTATGAACTGACCATTCCAAGATATTTCAAGCGATCAGACAAGTTCATTCAAGACCCTCCTTTATACTTGGTGACGAAGATTTAAGTTCATGAAGAGTAGACCACATTAATTAAGACTTAAAAACAATGTAAGGGCTGGGATGCCTTACCCTCTGGAAAGCTCTGGAGGTCATTTTGACAGCTAGATTCCAATCATATCTTATGATAATTCCAAACATAATAATTTTGCATTTACTGTATAAGGATATATTTTCCTTAAAATGAAAAAAAACTAAAATATACATTTAACACGTTTAACTAGATATTTTCCAATATATCCTCAAATAAAGCAAGTTTTCATCATTTCATATATCATTTCACATACAGTAAATATACTTAAGTACTTCATTAAATGTAGCTCAGGACAAGAAAATATTAAATTATCTTGTATTCAAGAGGGAATTATTCTGTTTAATTGATAATTATTATAAAATGACACTGTCATATAATTAAAACAGGCTTGATTTGTGCACTGTTTATTTGCAGTTATACTGACAGAATTATTTTCCCTCATAAGAAAACAGGTTGGTATACTGCTGTAAAGTTACTACTCCTCTTTTGGGGGGAACTTTTCATTCTTACAGCATGTACAGAGGGTCACTGGCACCTGGATGAGAGCTTTCCAATACCACCAGTATCTACTGACTCCAGATTATGTCCACATAATACTTTTTTTTTGACCAAAATCTAAAGAATAAAATTTCTTAATAAAAATTAAAGGCTCTCATAAAATTGAGTCTTTGACAGAGAGAACAATTGCTGTCCAACAACTAAAATGCATCTGCCACCATCGAAAAAACACAATAATCTCCTGTAACCTTATAGGAATAAATGGTCTTATTACCAACGCCAGGGGGGTTGTGTTTTTGTTGGTATTGGTTAGTTTGCCTGCTTGTCAGTTCATTTACAGGATAACTCAATTGTTATGAATGGATTTTGATGACATTTTCAGGGAATATTGGCACAGGAAGAGCTGATTATTGGTTATAATGACATTTTTAGTGAGCAAAAGTCAGGACTGGAGCCAGCAGCATTATAAAGTCTAATTTAGCAGCGTAATAAAAATATGAAAAAGGTCAAAATGTTTGCTACAGAACAGCCGCTATGACCTGAGGGGTTCGAGGAGAAGAATTTTCAATGTGATACAGCAATGTTGAAAGGGTCTTAGAAAGTAAAGCAAAGTAAGGTGATTGTATTCATGTGTTGCAACTTCTCCAGTCACCATCAATAATCAATAATTAGGAAGATATAAAAGGGAAAACTCTTTGTTAATGGTCTAGTAACTATAGAATATGGACATGTAGAATGAGGTTCTGATAAGCTCTTCAACTGACTTATCAAAAGACAGTGTGCCTCTAATTAGCATGTTATTAAGCAGCTAATTAATGGCAAATATATGAACTTTCAACGCAAGTATAACCAGTGTTTTTTTAAATGTTAGGTCCCTTACGTGGAACAGCCACTGCAAAGCGGTGTGGGTTTTCAGCGATCACCCTCTGTTTCAGCTCATTGATTCGTGCTCCAAGAGACCCTTTACAAGCCAGAATATAGAGAAGAAATGGGTCAGGGGTATGCTGCAATGCACGCTGCAATCCATTAGATGTCACTGCCATCTCAGGAAAATTTCTGCCTCACCAATAAGAACCACCAGTCGTGGCCTCTCGTTGGGTCTCTGCTGGTATCGAGTCACCTCTTCATAGGTCAGGAAGTCAGAGTCTCCTGGATCAGAGCCCTCCCCCGATGATCCCTGTCTGTCCTTTCGACTTAGACGGAAACTTCTCCTCAGACCAGCTGCAGTGAAGCCAAGGATAAGAGGGGAAAAAAACAGAAAAAGACAGAGGTTCAGTTGCTGTGAGTTGCTAAATTATTTACAAAAGATGACATTACAGGAAAAGACAACTTAACTTCCAAGATGCAGATAAAATCATTTTTCAGTGAAGTGCAGTAGTTTCCCACTGATAATCATGCATTATTTTTTTTGTTTTAAAAAAGTGCACATCAATAATAAATGCTCAGTCTTATCTCAAGAGTAAAAAATGATTGTCTAAGATACAAGATGAGCCAGTCGGACATCATGCTTCAATTAATAGTTGAATTAACATGCTGCGTGACACCATCTTAGAGACTGAGAATGAAGCAACAGAATTGTAATTATTTTTCTAGGGATGCACAATATTGGATTTTTGATGACATTGGATAACCAAGCTAATACTGATACCCACACAGTTCTATACAGCACCTAAAACAAGACACATTTCATCTTACACTTAATCTGTAGTTACAAAACTTTTCTTCATTGTAATCCTTCCCTCTCCCAGCTCTACCTCAGAGGGGCTGAGCCACGAAGTACTTCAAGTAACACTCAAAATAATCTTAATTGGAATTTTAATTGAATAATTTAACTTGCCAGAATTCAGACTCAAAAATTTCTGCCATAAGAATCTGCTTTAAAGATTAAGAAAAAGGGATGTAAAAGAAAAGAATTCAAAAACACTTCCACTGAGGTGAGTCTATGTAAGGGTCTATGCAGTTCTGTAGGCCAACAAAGAAGTTAGCATCGCACAGGTTTCATACAGTCTGATAGTGTGTTTGGTCTGTAATTGGTAGGTCGCAGGTTCAAGCTCAGTTCTGTCACATGGCAATGTGTCCTTTGGCAAGACACTTAACCCCAAGTTGCTCCCATATCAAGGTCAGTAAAATACTAATTTTAGGCAATAAAGAGCTAAAATATGGCAGAATGACTTCAAAGTTACTAAGCCTCTAACTTTTATTTAACACTCTTGCCTCCTCCAGGAGAGATTTCCTTTAAGGGTGATTTAAGGATGAGACCTTTGTTGGAGCTCAGCCTGAAGTGGAATAAGAGTCCCTTGCAAGGGTTTAATCCTTGCCTTTGACAACTCCTTTTTGTTTCTCGTTTAAAGCTTTTGTAATATGTGTTTACAATATTAATAGTAGTAATTGTTATTATTAGTAATAGCACAAGAAATAAAGTGGGGGAATGTTCAGATAAAATCATTTGGTTATCTGGCCGCACCTTAAAAAAATCCAGTCAGTGGGTTTTGCCTCGAGCTTTAGGTTTCTGTTTCCACAAAAGCACAGTTCTTAAAGAACTTTAACTGCTTCAACCAGAAGGGTACCTGTCACTTTGTCAGGCTAGCAAGTGTAAAAGGCTAAGAGCACAGTGCTTATATTAGCCCTTACCTGACTACATTATCAATTTTTTTTAGAAATGCTACTACAACCACTTAAGTCACAATACTGTTGACACAACTCACTCTGTTCAGGATTTTTTTTATGTCAAGTTTTAAGTCACTGCTCTGTTGCTCTTGTCTCACTAACTGTAGACAGAGCCACGTGATATCAGCCATCTAAAAAGGAGGCTCTCAAACATTTTTGAAGTCAATACATGCTGCCACACTGTTCATTCCCCCTCAACCTATCAAAACAAAAACTGCAAATGTTAATTTAAGTCATAAAAACCATCCATTACCCACACACAGTCATATAATGTCCTGGTTCCCTGCAGCCAGCCTCATGTGGACACTCAAGCAACTGTAGTTGTTGGCTCGTCTGCATTATCTCTGTTCTTTCACTCAGGCAACATTTAAAAATAATCAGATTAATTAGGTATGATTTTAAGTTAGTCAAATAGCAAGTTAATTTGTTTCAAGTTGAAGAGGCCAGCAACGACAAGTTTTGTCTAACCTATAGTTACTGAGGAGGGCAGGGCTTGCCAAAAGATCAGTTGTTAGCAACCACCTTGAGTAAAACATAAAAAAAGCTAAGTTGCTAGCAAGGCATTTCTTGATGTAATTCATGTCATAAGAAAAAAATCTCCTTTCTAGTGTTGCCACAAATATTATTTCACAGGCTTAAAGACAGCTGAACTTGAAGGGCAAAATACTGATTCATACTAATGTTGGCTCTGCTTCACACTGCACAGGCTTAATTATTCTACATTATTCTGCATTTGTACAATTTGTATTTTATGCAACCAATACCTATATAGGCTGCTTATATTGACAACAAGGTTCTTTCGCTCTGATTCCTTAACTAAACTATGTGAGCTATTCACCCATCTTCACTAATATTGTGCCAACCATATTGTGCATCCCTAAAGTTTTAACTGAGCTCTCTGAAACAGATTGCAGTGACCAACATAGCACAGAATTTTCCAACATCACAGTCCACACATGTGCATGCAGCTCTGAATTAGGCTACAATGCTGAGACGGGACACACGGGACAGCCTGGCCCTGAGAAACACCACGTCAGCAGCACACTGTCACTGCAGGTCGGGGTTCTCCCACAGCCAGGTCTGCCTGTATCCCCCTCCATCAGTGGTGTGTACCTGAGCGAATGAGCCGGGACACTGTACCTGAATAAAACTCCCAGGAAAACACCTGGCCACAGGAGGGCGCCACTGCTTTACACTTAGGAGAGACTATAACTGGCGTTAGAGCATCACACAACCCAAGCCTCACACCTCCACACAGGGTGAAACGAGCAGCAAACGTGCCTGGTTGAGTGTGCAATGCGTCCAACGCAGCAGGGGGGCCCTCAAGGGGGTAGAGTGAGGGTGGGAGGAGGGTTTTTTGGGGGAAGGAAGCAGTGCACTGACCACAGCACATCAGCATGGGCAGTAAGTTAATGCAGGACAGGTGGGAGCGGGGTTTAGGAGGATCCAAAGGGAGGAATGTGAAGGGTTTACAGCTCCAAGCAGAGTGCATAACAGGAAGCACAAAGGCTGCTTTGGTTTGTACTTTGTGTTACAGCGAGGAGGTGCTGAGCTTCACTCCAGCAGCTCGCAGGATATGAGGGAGGAGAGAAAGTCAGGTTGGGCTGCAGGAAACGTGAGGGGGGGGAGGTTCAGGTGAAGGCTGGAGAGGGGTTGAGGTAAAAAGGGAATAATCTACCCTCCCCACCAAACAGGATTCATAGAGACACTTACTCCACCCTTGGATGCCTATCAACAAATCAAACTCTGATTTTTGCAGAGCCTATCCCTGAACTCACAAAACATCTAACCTCTTCTAAAAAGTCCTGAAAAATTGTAGATTGAAGGATAGTTTTAATCATAAAAATTTAAAGCTGGGTTTTTGAGCATCTGTGGAGTTGTTGTGACTTTTTATAGAATATTATTGAGTCTTGAACAGCAGTTCTGACAGAGTTTTCTGGGTAGTTAAGAGGTTTTCTAAAAGTATTGATACAGAGCAGTGGTCCCAACCTTCTATGAGCCCCCCTAGATTAACCTAAGAAGAGCCAGGCCCCTTCCTAGGACCTGTATGGTAAAAATATACATGTATTTGTTGTGCAAAATAAACGACAATTTTAAGTGTTTTCACAAATTACGATAAAAATGGGTTAACACATACAGCACTTAACAAATTCATTAGACCACCACTGTATCTGAAGTTTATGCTACAGCTGCCCTAAATTAACAGTTTTGGTAATTACCAAAATCATGTTTATGTTTCTGTAATGGTTAATACACCCGTATGTAAAAGCTGTCTAACCAAAATGATATTTTAATGCTTTGATATAAATATTCTCACCATTGAATTTTTAAAGTTAATTTTTTACTATTTTCAAATAGTAAAGCACTTTGTAATGTCTGTTTTTACCCCAGTTTTATTAAAATTCATATATAATCACACACAAATTTTCAGTTACATTTGATTCTTTTTTCCCTACATACATAAGAAAAGAAAATTTGTGTAAAAATGTATGAACTGAACAGTTGAACTATTAACAATTTGGCAAATAAATCAAATTCATTAGGTTGTTTCTGATATTCCTCTGCACAAATCACAAATACACCTGGACAGTTCTCTTAATATAGCACAGTTTAACAGTGTTTCACATTGGCAAATTTAAATATTCACTTATGGGAGCCCACCTTGTTCTGAAGTTACGTCTTGATTAAGATGTAAAATTATAGTTATTTACTTGAATTACAGAACAGTCAAACCAGTTTTAGTTGTTGAATGTTGTGCTTCATTCATGTCTGACTTCTCAGAGAAGCTCAAATTTGGGTATAACAAGGTGAATGTAGTTTGAAATTCCACATTCCTGTTAAAAACGGTAACAATAAATAAAAATAGCATTTTTAGATACAAACAAGTTTTGAAAGATTTCTAAAACTTTTAGCTTTTCTCGTTTTGATGACAGACAGTCTGATCATTTTTTCTGGCCAATTTATGTTAACCAAATTTTGACCACCTCAAAGCTGACAGTCTCTCTTCCCCCTAAGACATATCAAATCAGTGCAGCAATATTTTGAAATGGAACCTTTTAATTTTGCTCTTAACACTGGATAAAAGTTTGTGATTTTTCTGTGGGGTCTCCGGATTGACCGACATACAATTTTCCCTCTAACATTAAATATTGTGACAGGTTTATTTTTCAATTTCTGCACCTCCCTCTTCTTTCAGAGTAACTATCATACCATCATTCGTCTTCCTTTTCTGTCATCGTCCTTGACCCTGTATCATGACCCCTGGTAAACTTTCTTTTACCCCTCAACCCCTAGCCTCAGACAGGTCAAGACCACAAGCGGTTGCTTTGACCCCAAGCTCCCCAAAAGCAGCTGGATGGGGTCAAGGGAGGGGGACCAGCGCACAGCCAGGCTGCAGCAGGCAAAGAGCAGAGAGGGAGTAGGAGGGTGGAGAAAGATGTGCACACTCTCACCTATGTACTGTCCATTGAAATAGCCCTCACAGTCACAGTCCTCTGTAGGGAGGCAAGCAGGGAAAAGATGGGGTAAGCACAGGGTAAGACACCTGGAAGAGTCAAGGAGGAGGAGGAGGAGGAATTGAGGAGGTGGAAAAGTTAAAGAAGTGGGAGGAGAGTCAGGAGGGGTGGGCAACTGGTGCTGGAGAGGCAGGCGGGGCAGACAACTGGCAGCAGGCAGGCAGACGGCGGGTGGCAAGAGTTCAGCCAAGAGATAATGAAGGAGCGCCGTCAGAGGCCACAGCAAGTAACCAAAGGTTTGACACCACAAGAGAAGAGAGAAGGAGGAAGAGAGGAGAGGAGAAAGGTGGCTCTGAAAAAGAGCCAGCTGTAAGAGAAGTGACTCCACACCCCCACCCAAAGCACATGCACACTCAACCACACCTACAGAAACAAGTCTGTCCTCCTTAAAGACCTTAACAACCTACGTGTAAAACTATAAAATTCATAACTCAAGGCAAAAGCTGCCATAATTATGTCTCTCTTATAATCAAATATTTCTTTATTTTCTGGTTAATAAATACAAACAAAAAAAAGCTAGGGACGTGACAATGCCACATTGCATAATGACCAAGATAGGAAAAATTTAATCAATGAGACAAAAATCTTGCAGTACTGGATTTCAGTCAGTAGAGGGCACTCTCTGCTTTTCTTTAAACAATGGTACGGATTGGAGAAGAAGTTGAAGATTTGCTGTGGCAAAAGTAACACTTTGAAACCGTCTTAATGTAGAAGACAGCTGAGCATGTAACAGCCAAGACAAAAACTGAGCACATATTGCAGGGGACTGACAAATGACAAAAAATAACTAAAATAATGTACCACAACTGTAATGCTCAAAATGATAAAACCTTTTTGAAATTCATTGTCCCATCAACATGGACCCATATTGTAAAATAAAGGGCATCAACCCTGCTTTCTATTTTGCATTAGCATTCATGAAATGTAATTAGATTACACATTGACTGTATTACATTTTTCCATCAGTCACAATCTGTGATAGGACTCACTTTAGACGCATTTTTATGACAACAGAAAAATTGTTTAAGTGTTCACTGCCAGCCTCTTAGCTTGTGACTTTGAGTATCACTTTATGCTACGTGCAGTGAGGCTGCGTACAATAAACAAAAATAAAAAAGCATTGTATGACCTAAGATTTGGCTGAATTGTTTTCATTGTCAATGTTATTTCATTTTTTGTGGCATTACCACAAATAGGAAGTCATACATTTTATAGGTTCTTATAGAAATTAAAAATATGTCCATCTTGAATGTAAGAGTTGTTTCTTTCCCTTGTTGGCCTTCAAGCTAGCTTTACTGTTTGAAACATGAGAAGTTAATGTCAACAAGCATGAAAAGTTACTCTCTCCTATTTAGCCTATCAACCAATAACTGAGGACATGGCAGCACTTGAATATAAACAAACAAGTTGCAAACAACAAGCTGTTGTCAACAGCAGAAACACATTTGCTCAAAATTCTACTACATAACTCTACCTAGCCAGTTAATATGGTGTTGTTTTGTTCTCATGTTTTAGTCAACTCCATAAGCCTCTCTTTGTCAACAGATGCTGTGTAAGAAGGAGATGAGCCAGCACTACAGTAAATCTGTTCGATGAGAGTGCACATTTTTAGGTGTCAAAGCTATCCAACCCAAATTCCTTCACATTGTTGTTTTAAGAGGCCAGTGGCACCTCTCTAAAAGCTAAAAACTGAACTATCCCTTTAAGGAAAGTTTGACTGTGCCTTAGGAATTTGAGCATCTAAAAGTAATGACTCCAACTACACAATTTCAATGGGGTTTTTTTAATTTCTAAATCAGCACTCAAAGGGACATTTCAGTTTATTTGAAGTGGGGTTGTATGAGCTCCATATGGCCACTAAGTACATTAGATGCAGTAGAACGTTCTCTCCTCTCCGTCAGTAAGCCACAGTCTGTAAGAGTCTGTTACGCAGATATAGCCGCAAACAGGGAAGAACTACACCAAGTACAAAGGGTATTTTCTCCGCCTATAAGAACTCCCATCAAAAAATAATACCACAGTTTAAGAGTACGCTACCTAGAAATTTTTTGAGTGCATTAACTTTTTGGAAAAATAAAGTTTATGTGGAACTAACCAACTCACATCAAGTATTCTTCCACGCAGCGCTGCCACGAGCTGCTGAATCACTCCGCCTCCCTCTCAGCTGTTCGAGTCAACAAGCTAGCGACTTCAGATGCTGATTGTAGCCTCCTGTAACTTTTGTTAAGTATTGTAATTCTTTTGTTCTGACTCTTAGCTGTGTGAGGAGGAGACAACTTAAGAAATTAAAAATGAGTGATTATGAGAGCAACAATGAAGTTCCATTCACTTTGGAGCCAATAGGATATCTTTATGAGCTGGAGTTCACAGAAGAGGAGCTGTTGCAGATGGAAACTGTCACACCGTCTGTATCACTCATCAAACAGATTTTTCTGCTCTTTTGACTCCCGGAGTTTTGCGGACATTCAATTTCCCGGAGATAAACTTAAAAAAACGTCCAAAACCTGAGGGACCTAATGACAATTTATCCTCAAAGTAAGTAATAATGATCTGTCAGAGACAAACAAGCAGAGTAGAGGAGGCTGTTTACCATAACACTGCAGACTACTTATGTGTGTGTCTCTCTCTCTCTCACACACACACAACCATTACTGTTACGTATTAGCATTGCACGGCTTGCGGTTGCACTGTGCAGATGAATACATGAAGTGAGTCAGCTAGTTCCACCTAAACTTTATTTTTCTGAAAAGTTAATGAACTCAAAAAAAAATCTAGGTAGCTTACTCTTAAACTGTGGTATTGTTTTTTGATGGGAGTTCTTGTAGGTGGAAAAAATACCCTTTTATTTGGTACAATACTTCCCTGTTTGCAGCTGGTACTGCATCACAGACTTTTACAAATTATGGCTTACTGAGGGAGAGGAGAGAACTTTCTTCTGCATCTAATGTACTTAGTGGCAAATTCTGCAACTTTAAAACATATGAATGTGAAACACTCAAGGAAACAGCATCACTTGCAGTTAAAAGAATGAGTGGGTGAAGGAAAATATTACTATGCAGTCAGTCCCAATCATCACTTCACCTATAACTTTTCAAACTGTGACATGTCAGGTTTAATTATGTTGGATCTGTACAGTTGAATACTTTGTTAATACATATTTCAGGACATAATGCAGTCATGCAGCTGTTTGTCATTTATTTTGGCATTTGCTGATTAAAAAAAAAAGCTGTGTACTCATATGTCACAATAGCAGTTTATGTGACTGTTCCAGTGTTATAACATCTGGAAGAGGTAACTTTGCACGAATAATCATGGCGTGCCTTGAGATTCTGGTTTGATCTTAGCCAAGCTTTCAGCAAAAATGGTTTGAAGCCCTACACTATCAAACAAATCTTGACAAAAGAATCTCCTCAAAAGAGGTTTAGAAACATTATTTTGGTCGATCATTTCTCCCCTTTAATAACGCCAATAGGTCTTATATTCTATATTGATGGACAGCCTGATTAGTCACCTTTACAGTGAGGCACTACTTTTAAGGATTGTGTATGCACAAAATGAGTTACACAGCTAAATGTGTGGGTAGCGCCCAAAAAAAATGTGCCAACATCCACTACATCTGGAGGCTTGTGTTCTGGTACACAGAGTAGCAGCATTATTTGGTGGTAGCCCTGGTACCATTTCCAAACTTGGGACTAAGTCCTGTGAGACTGGTTTAAAGACAGATTGCAAAGTAGGCCTCCCAAGAAGATTGGTTCCTCACCTTTGGTTCACTGAGAAACCGCAGGCTTTCATTCCAAGGGAAGAGGGGATTTGGCACATTTTGGGGATGCTCTGGCAGGAGGTAATAAACCGACATACCATTTACAAACTTTTTTTGAGGAGTTTATATACAATCAGAGATACTGGATACTTAATTGTTGTCAGTATGCAAGAAAGTACATTCACACTTAGCATAAAGGATTACCCCCTGGTATAGCATTACCTGGCATGGATGTTAATGCAAACTGTAATTATGACCATGAAGATAACTGCCGGCATTATTTTTTTTATAATTTGGAAATGTATAAACAGAACTTGATGTGACCCTGTGTTCAAAAAATGTGAATAAAAACTTAAATTTGGTGGCATAATGTCAATTGTTGAAGGTTTCACTGTCTGTCTTTGCCATTAAATCAGAAACACACGCTTCAACTGCCTGTTAAAAACCTCCCATTTGAGTGCTATTTATACATTTATTTGTTGAGGGATTTGTCTTTTAGTCTTTATCTTGGAAAATTATGATGACATAACTTCGCAAACCCAGTATCACACTTGAAGTGCAGCAAAGTAAAAAAGAGGATGGAGAGCAGAACAAAGGATAACATGGAGAGAGGACAGAGCAGAAGAAAAGAAACAGAGCTATTGTTCTCTTTAACAACCCCTGCACGACTGGGCTTAAGTCTCCGGGGATTCTGCTCTGCCTGAACATTACCTGGTACAACATCCTCATACAACCAACAAAGGCTGAGAAAGAAATCTCTTATTTTAGTGCAGCACACTAACAGCAGGACTGAAGCTTAGGAAATTAAATATTCCAAACACACACCCCTACAAGCACACATACACATTGCAAACACAGTTTGGGCTTTTATGCACATTTGATTGAGAGTACTTGTCTTAATAGATAAATATTTGTTGTTGCACGTGTACCCACCTTTATCACATCCTTGGTCGTCTGATATGGTTTGCAACAAAGACAAAGAAAGTGTGAAATCATTAGAGCAGGTTAGAATAGGCTGAATGTGATTTAGCTGAAAAAGAAAATGGATGATATCTGGAATAATGTGAAATGAGGGTTACAGGTTTTAAATTTTAAGCGCTCTTTACACATCAAAGAGGTAAAAAGAGGCGTGGATCCACATTTGAAGCACCCCTGCTGGGATTTAAGGGGAGTTAATCAGAGAGGCAGAGAAAGAGAAGTCCCCAGAGGGAGCTGGACTAGTTGCTAGCAAAGAACAGCTAGCTGCCATATTGCTAAGCTCTTGTTGTGTACCAGTGGCTTGGACGTAATCAGATCGTATGCAGCTTAAGATCTGTCACTCACATTACCCTCTTTACCTGTCTGTTTGCACACAGTTGCCTCTATGGCATGCAGAGAGAAAGTGAGATGTTTTGTTGTAGCCCTATCTGGATCGACTTAAGCCGAGCACGCCGGCCAGATGGACCGAAACATGAAAGAGATTAATTCATATCTGCCTCCCTTCGTCTCCGTGCCTCTCCATCTCCCTCTTATCCCTTTAAAAGCATGTCTACATAGCAGCATGCCGAGGACGGACAATGAATACTAATGCCAGTGAGAATGCCAATTACTAGCAGAAAAAAGGTCAATAAATGTCAACGCAAACATGGTAGCGGAGATGTTATTGTCCTGTACTGACACTGACTGAGAGCTTCAAAGGAGAAATGAGTGGATGATCTAGTGAGGGACGCTGCAGGCTTCGTTTTAATGAGATAATGCTTGAAGATGCAGAAGAATTCCGGGCAGCAGAAACTTACAGGACGGCTTTTTAGGCGATTTAGGATTCGGGAGCGTGCCCATTTTCATCCTGTAAGCCAGTCGCCTGGAGGAGTGCAGCAGAACAAAAACAGAGCAGAGGAAGGTGGAAGTGAAGAGAGAGAAATTAGGTGAGAGAAATACACCGAGCCAAAGTTAAGGAGGAGATTTAAGAAAGGAACCAAATTAGAGAGAGGGGAAAATAAACACTTAAAAATGTCAAAATACAAAAGGACCCTGAGTGGTTGTAACAGAGGGATTTTCTTTTTTTAAAAAGGACACAAAACAGCTCAGTCTTTTGTTGTTTATGTTAATTTGTGGTGACTTCATATCTTTTTACAGCTTGTTTTTTGTTATGCAGAATATTGTCTTTTAATGCTTATGGTCCATTTACAGTCAGTTGATAATGTCTCTTTATGATTTTTTTTTTATTTATTTGAAGACATTTTGAGTCTTCTTATTTGAAGATTTTCCTTTTAGCTGCTTTAATTGATCAGTGTTTCAGCTATTGCAGTACTTAGGTACCTTTTTCAAAGAATACATAAATAAACTAGGAGTGCTCTTAGAGCACAAACCACGGCATTTCTAACAGGCTACCACCCTACCTCACAAACCTGTTAAAGTTTTATGATTGCTCCTACATGACTCGTTCCCCCGGTCCACTCACTCTGAAAGATCCTCCAGTCTACACTGAACTCGGTAAATTGGCGTTTTCCTTTGATGCCCCTCACTCATAGAAATTCCTCCAACAAACTCTAAAGATAAAAGCCTTCCCCTCTCTTACAGAGTTTTAGACTTTGATTACTGACCACTGTTCCTCTGTTTGTAACTGTTTTAATTGATCCCTTTGCCGCTGCAACTGATTGATTGTTTGTGCTTGTTTATTGTTCATATAATGTCTGTGATCTCGACGACATTGAAAATGAGGGAAACTTCAGTGTCTTTTAGAGAATAAATAAAGGTTTGAATCAAGCAAGTTATTGCCAAAAATGTGGGATACTGCCCCATCTCACACTGTTAACAAATCCTTAAAAATTCCTGGATCCACTTCTGAACTGTAAAATGTAATTCTTCACTTTTGTTACTAGGACATAATATTCCATGTTGGTTTGACAAAAGATTACACAAGTTTTTGAAATAACATGGAATTCTTAGTTGACAACGTCTCAACTACCCTAAAGACACCTAACTTAAAAAAAAACTATGTCCATATAAATCAACAATGTATGTCAACTGAAACTCACACTAGTTGTATGGGTGCGGAGATCGAACGTATCTACGCAATGACGTCACATCCTTACCTCCAAGGTGCATCGTGAGAAGTTAAATGATGAAGGCGTACAAACAACCAGAGGACAGTATCGCCATTTTTACCTTTTCAAAAGATTAATAAAACTACATTGGGTAAAGTTATGATTACAGTTAAAACAGGGGGTTATTTTTATTTGGAAGAAATTGATTTGCAAGTGGGCAGCACAGTTCCCCAACGACCCCAAAAGGGATAAGTGGTATAGAAAAGGAATGAATGATTTGTAAGTTTAATTAGCTAACAAATGTAAGTCAGCCAAACTAACATGAGTTCATACAATAGACCACTTTATTTGATCTGAAATATAGTTTTAAGTTGAGAGATTTACCAAAGTTGTTGAACATATACAAAAATCTAAATGAAATAAACTGAAACAAAAATCAACTCAACATGCAGGTTTTCGCTAATATAACATCTGGTTTTGTTACAAAAACTAACTGGTTCAGTTGACTTAATGTAAAATTTTAAGGCAGCCCTTGCACTCATTTTTTCTGTTTAAACAACAAGTTACAATTTACAGTGTGTATTCGGATAACCACCAAAAATGGAATTGATTGTCGTTGTGCTATGACCAACATTCCCTGAAAATTTCAGCAAAATCTGTAGAAAAATGTATTAGATGTTAGCAAAAGTCTGGAAAACTGGCCTAACTTGCAATGCTAAATTGGTGCTAAAAGGTCCCATCTCCTGATGTGTTTGACCATTTACATCATGTCTTGGGTGACTACTGGGCAAGAATTTGATGAAAGCTGAATAAAAAGTGAAAAATTAATCTCTGCAGAGGATCAGATGCGGCTCTTTTTCCCTCCCCTTTGAAGAAACTCTGATCTTAGGGGACAGGGATTCTACGGGAAGCTACGATAATCAGCTCTGTGCTAAAAAGCTGCCCTAACGATGACTGATGGGAGGGGGGAGGAGGGGTTACAGGCCAGAGTTTGCTGTCAAAACAGTCATGTTGTTTGCCTGTGACAAGCAGAAAACACACATGTAGGTGGAGACTGTATCGCTATTACATAAAAATATTGCATTTTAATGGGCATTTTATTTACAGAGGCATAGCACATTTTTCCATGAACTGAGCACAGGATAAGTTGTCATGTTCCTCTGCTCCCCAAGCCCCTTCTTACAACATTAAAGGTAAAGGAAATTGTATTTTGCAGGACATAAAACCTCTCAAAGACTTCTGGGCCCAACACTTTCTGAGATATGTTCACAACTAACAAACAAACAAATTAGAAACTAAAAATGCCAGCAAAAACATAATCTTATTGGCAGAGGTAATAAAAGCAAAGCCAGAGGTGCTCCAAGAGAAATGTGAAAAATTGCCCTACTGCACAGTATTAACAAATCCTTAAAAAATAATTCCTGGATCAGCATCTGGATTCAGATCAACACCAAAACCTTCTGCTCTCCCATGTGCAATGACCACCATTTCTGGAAAACATCATCAAAATCCACTAAAAACTTTTTGAATTATTGGCAAAAATGTGGAAAACTGCCCTATCTTGCAATGTTAACAAATCAATAAAAGAATTCTTGGATCAACATTCTTCATTCATTGACCACTGAAATCTAATCACTTCTTTCTCCTGCCATGACCAGTATTCCCTAAAAATTTCATCCATATCCATCGAGAACTTTCAGAGTTATCTTGCTCACAGACAGTAACCAGCAACAGTATAACGATAATGATAGAAATTAGGCTGTGGAAATTTAGTCTTTTCTGGTCTTTTTTCACTGTTTTCAGTCACTTGTCTTCTATAATGTATTTTTCATTTTTTTGGTGTGACATAAATCCCTCACTTTTTATTTTCTGTGTCTTTGTGACAGTTTTGTGGGATTTTTTACAGTTCTATCATTTCATTTCTATCACTTGTTTTTTTTTTTTTGTTGTTGGATTTTTATCTTAGAACTGAAATATTTTGTTTTATTTTTGTCCTCATCTATTCCTCCATTTATGTCTGTATGTTGCGATTTTGAGTTGTTTTTAGTTTATTGAGTCTGCTTCCAATCACAGTGCATCTTTCAGTGTTCTGTTTTCTGTTTGTACAATTTGTGTCTCTGTTACTGCTATTGTGCTCTCCCTGCTAGTTTTTGTGCCTCTTTGTAATTTATTTTCCACCTCTTTAAAGCTATTATATTTCTATTTATAGATTTTTTATATTCCCTTTCTATTTCTGTGTCTAGAAATCTCTTGAATTTGCCTGGTTTTTATTTTGTACTGGCTCTCTTTTGTTAAAAGTTCATTAGGTATTTGCTCCTTCTTCAGTTGTACTATATCTCTGCATGAAAGTTTTCATTTTGTGTCAAAGTTAACAGTGCAAACATCAAAATATGTTTAATGTGTATCTTGTTCATCTTTTTTGCCTGTCTTGAATCTACTTATGCTCTATTATGTGTTCTTTGCATGCTGTATTGTGGTCAAATATCACCTTTTGTTGTCATTGTATACTTCCTTGCGCAAATGTTTTTTTAAAAAAAGATCTATTTACTATTTTACAACCCACAAATCACAGTATTTGGTCATTTCAGAGCATGGTTAGCTCTCTATCCGTGAATCTCTCTCTGTGTTTAAGCTGTGGTTATTAATCCTACAGACGCTGCAGTGTTTGGCAGGGATCTCCCCGCCCGCTGAGATCACTTTGCTGAAGGATTATGACACAAACAGTATGCACTCGCTTATTCAAGGTCGGGTTTCCATGTTGCTTGGATGCTCTATCTAATCATGTTTGACCTCTCAAAGTGGAGCACATGAATGTAGATTAAAAAAAAAACAGAAAAGGGTGAATTTATGTGTATTAGCCGTGAAAGTCAGTACCTCTCCTGGAACTGTTTGGAGGGGATGAGTCCAGCTCGCAGGTTGCTGTCTCCCACTCGCTTGGCCTGCCACCACGTGGGGTCGTCTTGGGTCACCACCTGTAGGATGTCTCCCCGTTTGAAGGGGAGTCCCGCTTCTTGACAAGGTGTTGCTTTATCTTCCAATGGGATGTAGTCAAATAAGGCTCTCATATACACCTAAAACAGACAAGGAGAAGACTGATATTATTAACAGAAGCTGAACTGGAAAGACAGGAGCAACTGCCTGGCAGGTTGTGGGCCGAAGAGGAAGATAGAGGGTTTTATGATGGTGTGTTTCTTATAAATCTTAACTGTTTAATGTTGCAGTTCATCCTTTAGTCAGACAGGACAAATGCACTGAGGTTGGATTAAATTTTGGTACATTCTTGAGATATGTACTCACAATCAGGAGATGAATATGAGGCTCTATTACATAGACCTTTGACCCATGACCATCAGGATATAATGAGGTCATCCCCAAATAAGAGTGGACGTTTACGCAAAGTTAACAGTAAATCCTCAAGTGTCCTTGAACTATTGTCTTAACAACTCAAATATAAACATGAGGCCCAATGACCTTTGCCACTGATGCATGACTTTCAACAACTAATCCTTCCATCAGAGTTGACATCTGTTCAAAGTTGTCTATGAAAGACAAGAACAGCATAAACAGCATCATCAAAGTATGCTACGAGCTCACCAGAGGGACTTGGGCACAATCTGTGAGGAACAAGTAGCTGGAAAAGCAAAAAGAATTATCAGCCAACTACATCATGTTCTGCCAAATGAATTTTCTCTTATGCCTAAAGGCAGACGCTACAATGTGCCCCAAAAGAAAATTTATCGCTACTCAAAGTCCTTCGTTCCCTCTGCTGTTAAGCTCCTAAACTCAGACCGCCCCCATTTACATGACTTTTATTTGAAGGACATTATTTATTTCCTGTCTTATTTTTTTATTCCTGTTTATACAGTTTTTACATTGTCTTGTTTTTTAACCCACTTGCTTTTATCTTTTATCTTACCTTGTTTTATCCTGCTCTACAATTTGTATACGTAGGCTACTTATAATTTTCAAACATCTCTGTCTGTCCCATGCTTAAATATGTTTACTTGACAGATTGATTGATTGATTGATTATTTATTTATGTTGTTGACTGACTGTGTGCATGAATGTACACTGGAAAGCTACAAATGAATTGCCCCTTGTGGTATAAATAAAGTTGTCTGAACTGAACTGAACTGCAATTGCGCTCAAAAGAATGACCAAGATGAACACACAACCTGAAAATATGCTGTTTCTGGCTCTGGCGGTCCACAGCATGAAGGTATGCTAACTTATATTTTTAATTAGTGGTTTAATGAATCTGAGTTACACAGAGGAAAGACTTTTAATGGTTTCTATATCTGCTCTTCAAACTCTCAGTGGTGGGAGCCTGCTCTGTTACAGATATCTTGTCTCACCTTGCTCTCCTTCAGGCGGTCTTCCTCTTTAATGGCAGGGATTATCTTCAGAGTGATGGAGCCCTGGGACTGGGACTGGATCACACACAGAGCGAAGAAGAGCAGAGAGAAGACTGTGAGCGCAGCCTTCAATTACAGACAAGAACTAAATCTTCTCAAAGCTTAAAGGCATCCTGTGGTGGAGTTTAGTTGGATTAAAGATCAAATGGAGTACCAGTGCACCCTGTTTTAAATGGATGAAATGTGAAAGGTGTCCCAACCATTCAAATTCTCATTAATGCAGTTATTTTATCACCATATTGTTTTTAAATCACAATGCTCCAATTAATTAGATATATTGAAGAGATGCTAGATACATGCTCTTTACTGGGAGAAAGACATTTAAGTATATTACTTATTTTTAAAGAACATCATGAATGTGTGTTTAAGTTTGATGATGTGTTAAATGTTAGTTTAATCGACCAAAATAAGCATTTCTAAGTGCTGTTATAATTATCTATAATTAGTTAAATGTATTTGTTACATAATTGTTTAATTAGGTAACAAAAAGAGCACTATGCTACTCTAGGTAGGAACCTTTCCATCGGACCAAAAAGGGGGAGCGCACCAAAGTTTGCACCAAAGATCTAGTCATCCCAGTCCCCAACATCCAAAAAAAAAGAGCAAAGAGCTTTCACACGTGGACCAAGTGTGAGTCCATGAGGGCTGAGATCATGAACAAATTAGTGAAAGTCAGACTTTTGTGACACAACAAACTGACAGGGAAAAATCGTTAAATAATGAGAATAAAGGTCACTACAAATGCATTTTAGCATGGTTTTATGAGAAAAAATTATAAACAGTTTGCAACAGTTTGCAGAAGTTTGCATTTTTATTGACAAGGATATGATCTGAAACTTTTTGGTGTGATTTTAATTTTGTATTCAAGCGTGCCCCTCTCTAAGTTAGTGCCCTGGCCTGGCCCCTCTATCAAAAAAAAAACAAAAAAAATCTAAACCCCTGCACTTGACAAAACTTAGATTTAATTCTAAGCTAAAAAAAAATGCTTAAAATTCAAAATTACTCCTTTAATTTAAAAAAAATAATAAATATAAAATCAAACCATATACAAACAAAGAAAACAAAACAATTGACTCGTATAAGTAATGTTTTTAAGCCCTCTCAGCACAGACAGATATCTACAGGTGTGGAAAAATGCAGCATAGAAATCATGTCATGGTTTATTACCAATGTTATTGTGACTTAAATGACTTTATCTTTTAAACAAAACAGTATAGTAAATGTCTTTCTTACCAGCAGTTGACTGATCTCATCTGGTCTCTTGTGGATCACAGAGACTCCGTTCACCTCCCTGAGTTCATCTCCTACGTGCACCAAACCTGAAATAAGGAGAGACAGTTTTAAATGTAAAAAAAAACAACAATCAAAAAGTCTTGATCGATTTTCCTCTGCTACTTTGTGGTTTATCAGTCGCAGTATCAGATTCACAGATCTCCTCCACTGTGATCTGTTTATCCGCAGCCACAACAATAGAATCAGTCTGAGAGAACGTCAGATCAATACACTTCCCCCTCAGGACAGAGACGCACGATGCAGACACACTACTGTACAGTCAAACACACTTTAATGTATGCAATCAGTGAGCACACACAAAGACGCCCGGGGCTCCGTCTGTAACGTCTCTGCTGCTTCTGTCTCCATATTTTCCCAACATATGATGCAGCAAGAAAACAGAGGAAGACATGAATGATTAATGGGAGAAGACTCTGATTGGTTACTCTATCAGCATGCATGTTTTTAATGAAAAAATAACACACACACACACCTTGATATGGCTGATTTTCCCATAATAACACCAATGAAAGGATCTTTGTGTGACTGATTCTCTGGGAAACCACAGAGAGCTTTGAGTTTTAACAACAACCGCAGCATCTCTCCTGTTCTCCTCCTGCCACTGCATGTCTCTCTCTGAGGCTTTCATCTCTCTGTCAGCATCAGTCTTTGACTTTTTCCCCTCATCAAACATACATATACAGTATGCATGTTTCTCTGTAATGAAGGGTGTAACAAAGAGAATCTCAAGAACCCCTTGAAGCCCCGATCTCTCAGATGTGCATGTTAATGAAAAAAGCTGGCTGTCAGCAAAGCAGGAAACATTCTCCCATAAAATATTTAAGCATCTCTCACTTTTCATACATAGAAAAGATAGCCTTAGCATTAGTTTGTAATGATTTCTAGATGTGATCTGTTAAAAGCATTTGTGGATATGTCCATTTTAGAGTCATTTATCCCTTTCCTATCATTTAAAAAAACTGATTCATGTTCATATACAAACTAAGAAATAAAACCCATTAGTTGAATATGAACTAAACTTCTTGGTGGCTTTCAAGACTGTGGATTTTATACACAATTGTCATCAAAACAAGAAAAAAAATGTTACAGATCTTAAGAAAACTGGCATAAATCTGAAAATGTTATTTCTATCAGACAAACATTTTGAGCAGGAAAGAGGAATTTCAAAATGAATCACTCATTAATACCCAGATTTCAGCAGCTCACTGGGCTTCTCTGAGAACTCAGAAATTAATCAAGCATAATATTCTACCACTAAAACTAATTTTCCTGTTTAGGAATGCAAGTAAATAATTTTACATCAAAATCAAGAAATAATAATGTGCATTTTTTTTGTAAAACAGTAGATTTGAAAATTCATGGAAAACAATAATAATTATGTTTAAGCATTAAAAATGTCATTTCTGTTACAGAGCTTTTAAATACTGGTGTATTAACCACTACAGAAACATAAAATGATTCTGGTCATTTCCAGTGCCGTTTATTTAGGGCAGCTGTGGCATAAACCTTACACTGAGTGGTGGTCCAATGAATTTGAGTATTTGTTGTATGTTACACCTATCTAGTGATTGATTGACCAAAGTGAAAAAACAGAGCAAAATCTAAAAAAAAAATTAACACTATCAGAGTAAACACCTCATAAGTGTCTATATGGGTCCACACCACAAAGTGTTTTTTTTCCACTTCTTTTAAAGCAGCACTGCAGATCTTTTGAGCCTTCAAATATTCTCTCCAAAGTCTGTTCAGTGGAGCTCGGCACTGTAACAGAGAGAATGCCCCCGCCCCCTTCCCCCCACAGCGCTTCCCTGCTCTGTTTAGGGGCTATGTAACTTTTGCTCCCGTGACGGGGACACATATCGCGAGCGGCTGCGAGAAGTGCAAACTACTTTACGGCACTACGCGAGATTTGGCTTCCAGCTAAAGAAGCCGGTGTTTTGCATGTAGTAGTAGCAGCCATGGCATCCGCAAAGAGTGTGAGGAGGACTCTTTCTCCAGATTCAAGGGCCAAAAAGAGACTATCGGACAACTCAAGGAATAAAACTAGAATTAACATTGGAGCCCACTTTGCTCAGTGGCGAGAGCGTCGGGAGATGGAAAATTGCAAGACGGACGCCGAGCTTGCAAAGTTACTGCTGGAGAGGTAAGTTATGTTTTCGTCGTGTTTTCCCCCGTTCAACACTTGGTTTCAGTTGGTGGTGGCTCCGTAGCATTGCATGCTTTGTGTAACTTGGCGGACGTTGTTTTGTCACTAAATGCTACCAGCGGTTATTTGCCGGCGAGTTTCTCAGATTACTGGAGATATTCATGGCGCCGTGACACTCAGTCATTCACTATTTCACTATTTCTTCTATGTCTTCGGATGTCCTGTCGACTCACTTCTCCCGGCTCTGTATGTCAACAAATGCACGTTGCTGTGAGGCGCTGTGTTACGACAGTGCAATCACACCCATCGACCAGAGCGGCTCCTCGAGAGCGGACAAACCTGAATTTACATAGTGGGGCTTTAAGAGTAGGTACTTCTAACCATGTATAACTGGTTAGAGTTAAAGACTCTGTTACAATTTAGTGACTCTTCATCAGCACTTCTATAGTGTCAGGAATCCACTCTCTCAGAGTGTAGTTAACTCTATATCAACACTGCAAAGTGTAATTATTGATATATTTACTGTATATTAAAGCACATATATCTGAGAAACATATCTGCAGTTTTCATGGGGTGGGCTTGTGGTATCTGTTGGCACTTACAATGATGGGGATGGTTGAGATGATCGACTCTGTGAGTGTCACTCAGGTTTAGAGTGAAAAACTCAGAGTTAAAGATCCTACAGTGACAATGGATTTGATTTACTGAAACATTTGTTCTATTATTATTATTTGAATCACACTTGTTTCTGACAACAAGTCCTTGTTATCCGAGAGTAAATTTTCAGGGATTTAACTCCATCCAGAGTAAAGTTAACTATTTGCTGAAATTTTACCAACATCACAAATTTGACTATGTGCTGTAAAAAAATAAGTCAAAGTAAATAACAATGTCTGTAGTGTGAACAACCTGGAGAAGATAATAAAAATAGAAGCCTATAGGTTTTGGAGTAGATTGGAGTAGGTTTCATCCGTATTGCCTTTGTGTCAGTCTTATTTTGGTTTATCTGTCTGTTTATGTATTGGAGCTCTGGACTTTCTGTCAGACAAAAATTTTGATAACATGTTATGTAAGTTACAAAATTCAGGTTGTGGTGGCTCTAGAAAAGTTCTTGGAAACCCATAAAAAATGAATCAGTAGATATAGAACTTACCACTGCGGTCGGCTGCACCTCCTCTCATGATCCGAGCCACGATCACAGCCCCAGTGGCCTCATCTCTTCTGATGGTGGCTCCCTGAGGAGCAGACGGCGACCATTAACAAAGAAAAAAGAGACAATAAGCAATAATAATAACAGTGCCTTTTCTTCTGCTGTTTTTATCTTGTATCCCTCATGACTCACCAGAGGCTCCTTGTTCTTCACTAGTCGGACGATCTTCACCGACTCCTCCTCCAACTCGTCCTCAAGGTCATCTGGTAGTGGCGGCAGCACAGGGTCAAAGTTCTTCTGAGCTACAGTGTCGTGCACAGAGAGGACAGCCTGTTGGGGCAGAAAACAGATGATGAGGTCAGATATCTGCACAGACTAAATCAACCCCGAGTGGCTGTTTTTGTGAGGAGTGCCAAAGTGTTAATGTCCAGTGATGGGTTAAGATGAAGTTGTAGTGGTTTTTGAAGAGGTATGGACATTTTTTTTCTAAACAGTGAAATGAAAATCCCAAGTTTATTCTTGGGGTAAACCCATCACAAAATCAAGACATTCAGTGTCAGCAAATTATTATTAAAATTAAATACTAAAATTGAAAAACAAATTTACACACAGATTTAAGATGAATTTCAATGAGGCTTTCCCACAACATTAGTTACAATCAAAAAGATACACCTATAAGCATAAAAAGCATATCTCCATAAGGTATTACAATCTCCAGAGACATTGACAGGATCATACAGTTGAATGTTTTTGAATGTGCTGTTTGCACATCATCATATAAAAAAGGTACACAGTAATTATTTATTAACTTATTTTCTCTGCTGGACTCCGTGACTGTATTCCCTAATGCAGTGGTTCTCACACTTTTCTGAACCAAATTCTCAAGAAGAAAGTGCAAGATGTGGGGACCCGCCACTGCCCCTGGAGGTGATTGAAGCATACAATAAAATCCAGTCTTTCGGAACTTTTGTATTTTACATTCATTTCATTCTTCAGAAAATCAGCTGATGATTTGGGTTATGTCAGTTTTTATTAACTTTATTTTTTCCTTGGTTTTATTGAAGGTATACTGCAGCAACCTCTTTCCCAGGGATCTTGACCCCCAACTTAAGGAACTTCTGCAGTGGCAGTATTAATATCTGCAAGCAGTATTATTGATGGCATCCATTATTGTGCAGTTATTATGATAAATTCAAATTTCTGTTGCATGAGAGTCTTTACTTGTGTGTGTTTCTATGTCTCTGGTTATATAAATGCACGCTGGAGAGTGTGAGAAGACTGAGTTAGGAAACACAAGGAGGCATGCCTTCTTTCAGTCTGTTGTCCTGTCAAAAACTTAAATTTATCAACAAATGTGCTGATATAAAGCTGTGAGGAGGATGTATTGTTGTTTAGCTGGTGCATATGGAACAAGGTAATTGTAGGTCTGAACCTCTTTCTGTCATGTCCTCTAAATGTCAAAACACACTGACCACTGACTTTATATTTATGACATGTTTTTAGCTAGTTGTTAGCTCTCAGCATAAATCAACAACAAATAAGAAAGACACCTGTGCTGTGTATCAAAGGCTTTGTGCTGGGTAAATACTGGAGACTAATGCCTCTAACCCAGAGGCCTGACAAATGCACTGGCAGTGCTTCTTTATATTATACTTCTGGGTTCAAGGCTTAAATGTTTACCTTCAGATGCGGTGATGTCAGCAGGTGCAGCAGCTCCTTCTCCTCTGTGCTCATTGGTCCACTCTGCAGCTCCTCAGCCACCTGAACATCACAGAACGGACATGAATCATGAGCCCTGACCTGAAGTGAACCTGTTCATGTGTATGCCGGTAAAGCTGGCTGCAATATACAGTAGAATAAACACCAACTGATACACAGACGTGCACACACGCGGGGGGAACTAAGTGGCGAGCAGCTGAGGTCAGCAATTTCCCCCCCACCGCTGCTTACTGGTGAGAGCTGCAGGAGATGGAGTTTCATTAGGCAGGAATCAGGATGAGTCAGCACTTTGACAACATTAAAATTCACTTTTGATACCTGCATCGCCTCGCTGGCGGAGCTAACTCATTGTGACTGACTGCTGGGCCCAAGTGGAAAAGTAATTTAGGGTGTGAGTGTGTGGGAGGATGGTGTACGTGTGTGTACAAACTTACATCGTCTGCCAAAGAGGAGGCACTGTGGAGGACAGGCGTTGGACTTTGTCTCTCATACTGTCGCAACTTCTCATGAATCTGTGACAACAAAACCACAAAAGGGAGGGGTTACTTTAACAAATTTTAAAAAGCTGAAGGTCAAAGTTGCAGTAAGGATTTGTCTTTATATTGCATTTGTATCACTGCCATCAATTGCTCTTGGGAAAATAATGAAACCACGCAACTATCATCCTCTGCTGTTGTCAGATAGATTGTTTAAGCCAGAACAGAAGCAAATGTCTCTCAATCTGGGGAATCCAGAAGTAAGCTTTTAACAACTGCTAACCAGGTTTTCTTTTCATATGATCATCATGTTTTCAGAGCAAATGTTCTGATTTCTTTCGCCTCTTACATCTCAGGGAAGCAGTGTTCACCCTCCAAGTCTCAGTTCAGCTGTAGATTGGATTTAACACAGCACCTTCACCAGTTTTGTGAATGAACATGTTGAAATAGTCTGCATTATGCTGTCCTGAGTTTTGTGCTCCCTTTAGCGTGTTTCATGTCTTCTCTGCATGAGACAAAAAGTCTGCTGAATCAGGACTTCTCCTCTCCCCCTCCTTACAGCACAAGTAGCTGCCTAATGGCAGTGTCAGACTACATGATTTGTGTACAATAATGGCCTGACCTGATGGTCAAAGAGGTTTGGGACATGCAGTCATTCCATCTCATTTAGTGAGTCATAATGACTGAGGACAACAGACCAGTCTGGGATCTCTCACGACTCCATGACTGAAAGTTTGGTAGATTTGATTTTTATCCAGCCTCCTAAAATTTGTCCTTCCGCACCAGAGACATTGAGCAATGAGAACACTTAGAGCTCTGCATGTGCGTCGATCTAAACACACCAAGGTTTCTGCCTTCAGGGCTACGTGACAGTGAAAAAGTTTGTCAAGCTCTGAAAAACAGCATCTTTGCTCTTGTATTTTGTGGGAGGAGCTACCACAAACTGTAACAAGAGCAATGTTGGAGAGAAACAGCAGATGCCACACATGTAGATACAATCAAAGGTACTGTCTGCAGTCTGTTTCAGTTGTGTTATCTGTCACACCTGTTAGGCAATTTACAGCACAGTTTTATAGCTCTGTGGTCAGCTGATCTTACACAGTGAACGTTGTTACTGACAAAATAAAACGTGAAGTCTGACCCTGGCATTAAATAGCTTGCTCTCCTGGCCCCCCCAACTAAACTTACCAAAGTGACATCCTGCTCATTTCAGTGGCACTTTAAGCCCATTGGCTCAGGAGGTAAGCCCAGTGCAAAGCAGAGGCAGTAGAATGAATACAGGGTAGTTGACAACATGGTGCCATGAACTGACCAGTTACCACAGTAGACTGATGGACCAATCAAAGCAGATGGGATCGTGGTTAGCACCATACATCATCAGGCTCCAGATACCAGCAAATAGTATTTACTGAAGGTAACTGGATTTCATCCTGTAAAGTGCTATGGTTATGCTTATGTTTTTAATGCAAGTTGTAGAATTTTAAATTTTGATTCAAAAGTCAAGATTTAGACTACCATTATGCTTTTTTTTTCCCCTTTGGGTTGTTTCAAAAAATTCCAATTAATTTCCATTTACATGAGTTTTTCGGTAAAAAGACAAAAAGAATTTGGGGATTTTTTTCCTTTAAAATTCCATCCAGCCATTATCCATACCCCTGATTACCCTCTGGGTGGTGGGGGATGATGCCTATCCCAGCTGACATTTTGCAAGAGACAGTGTATACACTGGACTAGTCGCCAGCCAATCAAAGGGCCACATAGAGAGACAGACAACCATTCACACACTCAACCTCATCTCAGGGTAATTTAGGGTCACCAGTTTACCTAACAAGCATGTTTGTTTCGGTCTCTGTCTGTCAGATAGGTTTCATGTCAAAGTGCAGGGAAAATGTGTGTGTCAAGTATAAAGGCTGCCTTGAATATTGGCTGCTGAAAGCTGAATATAAATGCAGATATCTGATTATAGTGATAAACAGACCATCTTGATAATAGTGTTCATGTGAGTAAGTGTGTTATTTGCATGGATAAGTCAAGCCAAGTCAGACTTATTTCCAAAGCACATTTAAAAACCAACAAATATATACCAAAGTGCTGGACAACAAAGGGACAATAAAACCGATATTCAAAGAAAAATAATTAAACTAAACAAACATTAAAAACTTGTTTTACTTGTATACTATAAAAAAGCTAAATGATACACTGGGCGATATATCACTGAAAAACAAAAAGAAACATAAAAGAAATTTGCTTGAACACAAAGAAGCGTATATAGATTTAAAAATAATGTGTCTGGCATTGTTCCTTGCCCACCTTCATGAGGTATCCCAGACTCCTCTCACTGAAGACGTCTTTCAGAAACATCATGTCCTCCTTGTGATTGGCATCAGGCCTCAGCTGAGAGGTCAGCAGGGCCAGCGTCTCGTGCAGGCCTGCAGAGGAGAGAGAGAAATAAACCAGTGTTTAAATTTAACAGGAACAGACGGAGCACAGCGAGCTACAGGCTGTATGGACTCTATGTGTCCACACGTCTCACCTGCTCCTGCTGTGAGGACCGGCATGGCTTCTTTCATGGGTCAGTGAGGTGAGGGGGGAGGAAACCTGGGAGAAGAGGAAAGAAAAATCAACATTAACATATGGATGCTGGCAGCATGTGCAGAAATTACAACCATATATCATCTCCTTTAGGCGTCAGGCTGTGTTTCATATCTGTGACTGCAGTGCAGTTATCTCATCTGTGCGTCCATAGGAGTGTATATGCATATGTCTGCTTACATTATAGAGCTGTAGTCATAAGATTAATCACACAGACCGCCATTGCACCGTCTGAGCTGAGTGTTCTAGTGTGAGGTGAGGGTACAAGACTGAATGTAAGGTATATATGCCACAATGAAGTTGACAGGTCATTTATTTGTAGAATATATATATGGTAACATGCAGCTTTAGGATAAGGGCTGTACATTTCCCCTTTTGCGGTGCCCAATAAAATACATGTAAAACACTGCAGACACTAAAAGGTACAACATGTATGATTTTGTGTATAAGTCTGAATTAATTTAAAATAAGCACATCATTATAATGTTTCAGCTAAGCACATAAATAATCTCATTTACATCTTTTAGCAGTTTTAAAAGAGAGGAAACTCAAAATTTTCAGTCGTTACTGGATGTGGCTGGGCCATGATACACAAAACATGCTTGCTGTCACTGTGGAAACACTGGATGCAAAAAAAGCTACTACATAGTAATTGTGAACTTCTAATAAAAGCTGCTTTTCTGTTTGTGTATTTAATTGATGTTTTTTTGGAGCTTACTTGTGATTGACCACAGTCATTCACTCTGACCATAGTTGTGTCTTTGGTGCACGAGCTGCTCCCATAATGTGCAAACATAAGTATTTTGCCCTGTCATCTTTGCTATTGTCCATTCATTATCATTATTATTATCAAATTAAGGAAGTCTGTTTTTATGAGTCTGCTCATAACTGCCAGTGATTTGGAAAAGTAAAGTGCTAACTAACTACACAAGTTTTTGAAGACGATGTTGTCGAGTACTGTGGTGATCTACTGTAGAGACAGTGAGTATTTCTAACTTGTAGCTAATTTTATTGTCAGACCTGAACACATGGACAGTGACCCTTGGATTGCAAATTATTAATGTTATCTGTAGTATTTTGCTATCAGTCACCTGGTATAACTATTGTCACTATTGCTGCTGCTTCTTATACCATTACTGCAGAGTAATGAGTTAAGTTTCACCCTTTTTATGTCTATTGCTGTGTCGATTGCATTCTCACTGCAAACAAATCCCTCCAATGGTTTGGATGAGAGCCGAGACCACCTCTTCTAAGCAATTTTGGCACAGTGGTTTTGCACCTAAACCGTTTTTATACATGCAAGTATATTGAGCCAAAGGGAACAAGTCTTAGAAACAATCCAGGTGTGGAAACATACTAGGGCTGTCATCTTATACTCTGTATTCAAATGTCCATTCAAGCATGGGGGTAAAAACCCAAACTTAAACTGTAAATAAACATTCAAATCGAAAATATACAGTTATGCAGCACATTAGGGTACCTGAAGCAGAAAACTGCCCCATCCAACAGAGGGCACTCCCAGAGCAACCTGACTGTCCATACACTAATGCTGCTCTCTTGACCTCAACAACAGGAAGTACATCTTGTGAAAATGAAAGACAGGTAAAGCCCCTCTGTGGAAGCACATTGGGCTCCACACCACTGATGGAAGAATAAAAAACAAGACAGGGCTCAGTGTGGGTAATGTGCAGAGCAGCTGGCTTAATGCTTATCCACAACAGATTTGCAGCCCTTTTGTCAGCCATCATTGGCAAGATCACAGAATTCATATACAAGGAAGTGGCTCACCAGTATGGCCCCAGGAGACGTAAACAGTAAAATGATCCAGTGGAAATGCCTTGTGTCTGTGTTGCAGCCTGGCTTAAAAACTCATGACTTTGATTTTTAGGGGGAAAAGTGACAGCCCTTAAACATACTTTGTCTTTTTTTTGGGAAGAGCATTTAGATGTTTTTTTTTTTTTTTTTACAAAATGCTTTACACAAGAAATAAAATTGACTCCACTTGCTGAAAATTTCTATGACTGATTCAAAGCCAGCTGAAATGCTGAATAGACAGCTGGATTAGTGCAGCCACCGCTGATCAATAACCCTGCCACTACAGTCAATATTCTCCATACTCCCTCCTCCAAGAAACACAAGCCATTGGCACAAACACCAGACTGCATCAAATCATGTCATGGGCAGAGAACAAATTAGAGGGAAAACAGCTGCAGAGCCAACAAAATACAAAGCTATCATAAAAAAATAAAAAAAAATCACACTTTTAGCAATGTCAAACATCCCTGCTTCAGAACATAGAGCCAGCTTTTACAGTAATGTGGTGGGTAGTATGGGGCAGTAAATAAGGACAGTTAGATAACTGGTCATTCAAAGTCACTCTCTAGGACTTAACATATCTTTTCAGGAGTGTTTTGGATGACACTGAAGGGACATGTTAGTTTCAGTTCTGACTGTTAGAAGCAGAGACACCTATACTGAGCATCTGGTGCAGCACTCAGCTTTCAGCTTTATATGTCTGTGAATAAACATAAGCTGTTTAAGAAATGCAATAAATTCAGAGCAGTCCTGTTCATGTCACTGTCTCTAACACCTTATGGTTGTGGACTGACATGGTGCTACTCCTCGTCATGCCTACATACCTTGCCAATAGAAAGATGTGCTTTAAATACATCTATATGCAGTGGGATATTCTCCCAGAAGCCAAGGGGAGACAGACCAGATGACATGGTTCTCCCTCTTTTTGATAATCTGTAGTGTATGACAGTAATGTCTAACACTTTCAGAATGATTTGTTGTCAACCAGGCTTACTACAGTGAAAAGTAATCTGCAAACAAATGGTACATATTCAATTAAGTATTTCTGAAAAGCACAATTACATAAAACTTACATATTTTAGAGTGGGAGTGGGCTGATTTTCACATCAAAGTCACTGTCATGTCTTGGGAGCAACTGCTGAAAATGTAAGAACAAAACTGTATGAAGATTTTGTGGTCCGGAGGAATCAAAGCAAAGTCTGACAAAAAATTAGTTGAGGCTGAAGAAAAGCAAACAAGTACCAGGCTATGTATCTGCTCAGCCAGATGTTACATTAGCTGCATGGTGCAGCATGCCCAAGTATTAAAACATCTAACCTTTCAGTCTGCTCAGTCCAGTACATAAGGTGAAGCTTTTTACTGTGTCAAAACTGAGTTGATGTTTGTGGTGATTACTGCTGAATCCATCAATGACTATCAATTTCTAACATAGTGAGAGATATCTTGATGCAAACCACGGACACGAACAAGAATAAAAAGGACTGTTTGAACATGCTGCATTATCACTTTAGGTTAGCATTGATAGTAAAAGCTAAGCTACCTTATGTTTGGTATATCTGAAGTTAATGTTAGCCACATCCTTGAGCAGAGCACTGAACCCAAAAAATGCTCAGTAGCACTTCTTCATGAGAAGCAAGCCATCACCCTGACATCTCTCCATTTAGGATGCTCCTCTAGCAAAGTTTTGGGGGCAGGACCATACCTCATTCAAAATGAATGCAGACCTTACCATTTCCGTCCTGTGTTCCATTTGTATGACGCACCCCTCCCTCTCACCACCTTTTCTATTTCGTCTTTCCTCCTATTCTGACGGTCCTAAGAAGGTGTTTGTTGTGCTCTGAAGCTACAGCAGATCCCCCAAGAAATTGTCTGCAACAAGTTCAATGTTTCAAAATTCAATTCACTATTCCAACTTTAACAATAAATAATCGTCAAATTCATCTTGTTGATGTGTGGTCCTTGCTACTGCAGTCTATGATCGTAGATCTGTTTGTGCATGTGTGCATCAGCGCATCAGCGTATGTGTTTGTAGCATTTTTTCAACAATGACAGTGTAAAAAATCATATTTCCCATGAGGGTTTATTAAGTATTTTTTCTCTAAAATGCAAACTTCAAAGTTCACTTCTAAGTGCCATTGAAAATTTGATCTTTTAAGTTTACTAAATAATGAGCGCTTGTACATGCGTGAGTGAATTCAAAAACAGTTCATTGTATTCAAAATTCAAAATATCCAACATGCAAAGTATATTTCAAACCTAAAAGTCCCAAAATTATAACAAAAAAGAAACACAATAATTCAGTTTACTGTCAGTGTGTGTGAAAGTGTTGAGTTTGCAGTCATGAACAGGAAGGATTTCAGGGAGTCCTAGAATCAGGAAGGGGTCCAGGTGGCTCAGCAGTGTTTAAGAGCAGTTCTTGACATTGGAGGTATTAAGTATGACCAAACACCAGGAGAGTTCCCCACTCTGCACTCCAGGAAGCAAAAAACAGCTCCAGAGCAACAAAACAAAAATTAATAAGGATCTTCCCAATAAACTTATTTTGATTTGGAAAAAAAAACACTGCAACTTTGCCTGACCTCCCCTCCATGAGTCCGTTCCTTTGTCTCCCCTCACTCACACTCTCAGGTCACAGGTGCCTTCAATCAGCTCTGGCTGCTCTGCTGGACCACACCCACTCCCACACAGCTCTGTGCAGCAGGGTGCAGGTTTTTCCCTGTCTACCACTAGCATACACGTCATAGCACCCTGAACAGTTGCAGCTGTGTAGTGCTCTTAAATGTATCCTTTTCCTGCTGTTCTTAACTACTGTGCACTTTTAATCATACTCAAAATTGGGGGAATTTGACAACCTATTAGTGTTTACACCTCGAAGCTCCCTTACTTCTCATACTTCTCTTAGTGTTTCAAAGAAGTTTGTACTTTGAAGTGTCCTCAGAGATGTGCAATTTATTTTCTCTGTAAATTTAGGCATCTAGATGCACATTTTATGTTATGTATTGAATTAAAAAAGTTCACATTTAAATGCCTCTTAAACAGTGCTCTTCTTTGTGTTCTCTCCACAGATTGCATTCAAGGTCCATTCCCATATAAGCATATAAAAAGCTGACTTTGACCAACGTTGAGAAAGCATCAAAGTTACTGTTAAAGGGACAGTTCAGTTTATTTGAAGTGGGGTTGTATGAGCTCCATATGGCCACTAAGTACATTAAATGCTGTAGAAAGTTCTGTCCTCTTCCTCAGTAAGACACATTTGTAAAAGTTTGTGACGCAGAACCAGCCGCAACAGGGAAGTATTGTACCAAATACAAAGGGTATTTTCTCCGCCTACAAGAACTCCCATCAAAAACAATACCACAGTTTAACAGTTTCGCCACCAAGAAATTTTTTTGAGTGCATTAACTTTTTGGAAAAATAAAGTTTATCTGGAACTAACCGACTCACGTCACATATTCCTCGTACTCCACGTCTTCCTAGTTCCAGATAAACCTTACCTGCATCACAAACTTTTACAAATTGTGGCTTACTGAGGGAGAGGAGAGAACTTTCTACTGCATCTAATGTACTTAGTGGCCATATGGAGCTCATACAACCCCACTTCAAAAAAACTGAGCTATCCCTTTAAGTATGTTCCCGGTGTCAATATGCAGCATTCAACGCAATTCAACGTATTCAGTGTTGTGCTGGTGGAGCATTTCCCAATGGCCCCCTGACTAATTGTAGAAAGATTTTAAATGTCCACCATTGTAGATGCAAGCCATGGATAGCTTGCTCAACGAAGGGGAACTATGGCCTAACATAGCTTAACACTGCTGAACATTTTACAAACATATTGTGCAGTCACTCAGTGAACAGCCATATAAAGAGGATGTATATGCCATTTCACCATGTGCAGCTTGCAGCTGGTCTCAGTATTCCAACACCATGCCTGGAGGATGTCCACAAAGGGCTACCTCTGGTCATACAGCAGGAGTCCAGTCCTGAAGAGAAAGCCTCTGGAGCCAACAGAGATGAACGCAAAGGTAACTGAGGGAGGCGAAGGTAAGCAGGTAAGCTTACAAATGACAGAAATCAGCATTGCCCAACAGCTTTATTTCTGCATGGCTTGACTTAGCTTGACGTGTCTCTTTACGTTGGCAAAAGTTGGCCAAAATGTCCTTATGTGGATGTGGTCAAAGTAGTTGTTAAACTGTATTCTTTGGAGGACATTTTGAAGAAAGCTAAGAAGTGTGCTTTTCCAAGTGCCCTAAAAGAGTGCTTATTGAGTGCTTGATCAAGTGTGGCTTTCTTCAATATGCATGCTGATTAGTGTGCTCTGGAAGTGAATGAAGAGTGTGCACTTTAATTTCCCTCCAAAAACTAGCTTAGCTGTTGCTTACAATTCAGAGTAGATTTCAAGAAAGAAAAGCAATCTCATCATAAACAGGCCATCATTTTAGCTAACAGAGGGGTTTAAAGATGTTATTTGTCAATATCTGTGGCAGCTACTGAGTTCTGGTATGGCATCTATAAGAAAAACTAGAGTTCAAGTTTGCACTTAAGCAGCAGATCAGCATCCCACAACCTCAGAGCTAATACAACTGTACTACACACATCAAACCAGCACACGTCACTGATCCAGAAATAGACTCAGACATCACACTTCGTCCATTTCATCCCTGCAAATATGACATTTTCAGTTCAAATCTAGTTAAGAGCTTAGCTGCAGATCACACAAACATGCTGAAGCTCCAGTGAGGTCACAGAAGTCAGCTGATCACATAACAGCCTCCGTCATATAACACTCATCCAGACACATTTAGCTAAAGTGCAGACGGATCAGATTTGACTGTTACACTGTCACTGTGATAAAAAACATAATCCTGTGTTAAATTACACACTCGTGAATCAAAATAACACTTAGCGGGATTCTCAGCGTCGTTTAACCACTCTTAAGATGCTCATTCACAACCCCACCCCCACCCCCACATCACTCTGTTTCTATTCATTTTTTATGTCCCTGATTCACCACACTAAGGGGAGCTTGTTCAGAACTGAGGTGCTGTGACATCAGCAGGTTCAGCAGGTTCAGCAGGGCAGCGATTGGCCCTCACAGTGATCGTCACACTCACAGGAGTTTCTTCAGGTCTCAGAGATTCTCTTTAAAGCTTCATCCAAGAGCTCAGCTGTAGGAGCTTCTGATGATTTGTCAGTGCAGTTTCTCACATGCTGGTATCCAGCAGGGTTAGAAGGCAACATTATTAATAAAATATTTTGAAGGCAAGCATAACATTAGAAGTTTTACTGATTGGACTCTACCATAAGCAACAAAGCAGCAGGTATGAAATGCGTTAAAAGGGAACCACCCTTGGCAGTTTAATGCTTCAGCAAGATCAACAATTGTCAGACAATGACAGTACACTGGTAGGTCAAACGGAAGTGCTGGGATAATTTTTTGTGCTGGTATGATTCATAGAAGTCTCACAAGTAAGAGATAAAAATGGGGCCCAATGAACTTGATCTTTAAAACCAGAATCAATCAGTCCGTAAAGTAAGACTGGACATTTGTGCAGAGCTTGATGAAATTTCCTCAAAGGGTTCTTGAGAGATTGCATTCATAAGCAGATGATCATGTAGCCCAATACTTTGACTTGCTCCCTCTGAAATCCAATCAGTTTGTCCTTAAGTCAGGATGTTTGTGCTAAGTTTGACAAAAATCTTGTGTTGGATGATAAATAATCTTGTATCAGTGTTGATGAGGATGACAAGCTTTGTGTGTATTTACACAATATGGAGTGGCAGGATCACCACACTCTGTCACCATTTAAAAGGTACCATCTCAATGAATATGCAGAGAGTATGAAAATGAGGGCTCATGATGCTCTGTAGACTTCATCCACATCCCCTGGAAGTTTGAGCCAAAGTAGCAGCTAGTCTGCAGTTAGCAGAACCAGCAAACATGGTGCTGCAGCAGCACAACCATAATGACAATCAACCATGTTGTCATTTGCAACCAGTGCCCCTTAACGGGCATTGTTTTTTTGTTGTATAGCCAAAGACATCTTCTCTGTGTGTTACAGCTTAACTCAGCTTTATAATTTACTAACACTTGGCATACCAACCAGAGCAAGTCCCTGCTCACAACCAGGCTCACACACCCACTGCATTCCTCTACTCTCAGCCAGAGAGGAGGGCAAATGCTGGAGGAGGCCAGCAGCAGTCCAAAATAGCTGGGACAAACTGATGTGATGTTGCAAAATGTATTATCCAGACCAGCAGGTATTAACTATGCAGATAAGAGGTATGTCTATTCAAAACATGACTGATGCTGTAATACAATTTAATTGATTATAAATACTTTTAAGTGTCTTTCTCCTTCAGTATTCCCCCTTGCATCATACCAGGGGCACTTTCATTTACAGGATACTCTTAATTAGTACCTCCTATATTTATAGATGGCCGTGGATGGCTGTTCATCATGAGACTGGGATCCACACTCAAGATTTCCTGCTGCTAAACAGAGGTTTTTTCTTGCCGCCATGATGGAGGGACTCATAATTGGCTATATGGATTCATGTTGGGTTTTGGATGTATGTATTTGTATATATATGTTTATGTGTATTTTCAAGTATATATGCATACATGTGTGTCCATAAAATAAAGAGTTTGTCTTCAGCCTGTTCTATTGTAAAGTGTCTTGAGATAACACGTTATGAATTGGCGCTATACAAATAAAGATTGATTGATTGAGATTGATTGAGGTCCATCTTGTCATTTTTTCTCTCTTTGACCTGTGGATAACATTTATTTGTAAATGAGTGACATAAAGATTTAGTGCAGTACATTGTGAATAAATTCTATATGATTTGAGAAACTTTATTAAAAAGGTTAACAACTTAAACCTCTGGCTTTAAAGACCTCAATCAATGTAGCCTTTGAATGGGCAACAGCAGTAAAAAACAATAATTATCATGATAATATCATTATCAATCATTACGGTAAAACACATTGAGAACACCCAGCCCTATATTGAAGCATTCTGAAGTTGTCATGTTCATGAGTAAAGGATGATCATGAGACAAAATGACCTTGACTTTTTTTCTCCCGTAAACTAATGAGTTCATCCCTGAGTCAGAGTTGACTTTTATTCAAAGTTTTACAGACTCCGCCAAGGTTCTCTTCAGATACTGCAACTGTGAGCAGGGGATGAAAATTAGTTTCCATAAGCACAATTTTTCACCTATGACCTAATAGCAATCATAGTTTCTTATTGAGTGACAGCAGACATTTGTTCAAAGTTTTCAAAAATCTTTCAATCATTGTTTATGCATTTTTTCCCAATCTTGCAGTGCAGAAGAGGAAGCCTGATTTAATGTCAGCAATCGGACCATCTTACCAAGCACTAATCTACAATGACTGTGGCCCAAAGTGACACTGCCCAATCAGCATCCTTTAGAGCAAGAAGAGGTGGGAGCCAGGAGCAAGACAACACCAGGAAACAACTGCTTGAACAGAGATTAGCATAGATGCTAACAGCTTCAGTAGCAGTTTTATCACATCTGGATCACATTTCTTTGTTAAATGAAAAACATATAACAACATTACAAGACCTATCTATAAATGAGGATATATTTACTCCACTTCCGACATGTTTTGGCAAGGGTTTGCTTTACGAAGTGACTCACATTCTGTCGTATACACCTCAACAGCAGCACCTGCTTCTACATTATCTGATTGGCCCATAAAGAATGATATCATCCAATCACCTGCTGGATATGCTTTTGAAAAGGTCTGCCCATTCCCGAACACTTTCTATGGGCTCTTTCCCAGATGGACTAGTGAAATATATTTAAAGATCCCTCTGGTGTGTCAAGTTAACTGTATCCATAACTAAGGGATGCTCATGGGGCTCAAAGACCTCCAACTTGTTCCTCAAAAATGTAATCTGGTAATCCTTGTGTCAGTGTTGATATTTGTACAATGTTTTAAAAATCTGTAAGCAGATTCTTGAGCGATGTTGTTTACTTACAAAGACTAAGCATAGCGACTCATGAAGTTGATCTTAGACCTTTTACCCTCTAAACCTAAGTAGATTCAAACATGGGGCATTTGTGCAAGTTTGAAAGAAGTTCCTTGAGGCATTCCCTGAGATTGAGCATTCACAAAATGTTCTTGGGCAAAGTAATAACCAGAATGATATCTTTTTCTGATATGAGATATAACTGATGAGGGTTTTCCAACTTCCTCTCTGAAAAGACCAAGGCTAGAGAGACTTAACATCATAGCTGAAGTGAACACAGAAGCTATTACATGTTTTCTTGCATCACAGCCTCTGAGTGGTACAGCCAAGGCTTCAGGTGGAGTAAGCATTTAGTGATGAGAAAAACTGACCATAACTTATGTTTCAAAGAACAGTATTCAAACTTCATACTAAAGCAGGGATGGGTAACAATGGTTACCAAGATTGGCACATCAAAACAAATTTAAAGTAAATGAAACTTCCCATAAATTTGAAGATTTACACCCAAATGTAGGTGTAAGGGGAAGTATTCTCTAATTGTGTTCTATGTTAACCCTCAATACACATAGCTGTTTTCCACTATTTTAAGTCAGTCTGGATTTTGGATGTAGTCTTTGTCTGAACTGATACAAAGGGCCAAATTAGATTGCTTATATTTCCTTTTTGATTATCCTGGGAACTGATAGGTAGCTATCTTGTATTTTGGTGATCTTTGGCTGCTTCTGATTGGACACTATCAGGAAAGAGAAAAAGATAAGGGCACATCGGATTTGCTGGCAGGAAGTTGTTACTTTCTCTAAGGGTCAAAAGTGAGGTCAAATAATATCATTGCTAAGTCAGAAATGGGATAAAACATGCATATCACTACACAGCCACAGATGATTTTTCTTGTCACTGTTACTGTAAGCTGTATACAAGTGCACTGAACTGTAGGTTGACCCAGTGCTGTGCTCAAGGTGGATTCATGTTGGGTTTGGATGTATGTCAATGTATGTATGTGTATATTTTCATATATGTGTATATGTACAGTATATATGCATATATGTGTATTTATAGGATGTAGAGTATTGGCCTGCTCTATTGTAAAGTGTCTTGAGATAGCACTTGTTATGAACTGGTAGTGTACAAATAAAGATTGATTGATTGACTGATAAATTATTGATTTGTCTGTGGATTCACAAGTATAACATTCAAGAGAAAAACAAACAAAAAAAGCAAAGGGAAAAACAGCATTTCATAGCAGGATCAAAACTTTCTGGAAGGAATATATATGACCTGAACCTTTCCAAAAGTTGACAAAAGAGAGTTGTCCCCATAAAGATTTATACTGGTTATATCGATATAAGTCGTCATCAATGTCAGTGTTACTGCTTGGGGCGCCGAAGGTCCCAGGGAGTTGGGAGGGATAACATACCAGGCTAAGACTTTGCTGTTTTGAATAATTTCAATAATGTCACCGGTACTTTGTGGGTCAAAGTGCCCACAACTTCTGGCTACATTAATATCTCTGTTTTGCGGCCACTGTCGGGGGATTTAAACATTTGCTGATACATAGAGATGAAAACTGGAAAGACTGTGCTGCAGCTCCACACAATGATTGGTGCCCTTTACATTTTTTCTGTGTGTGTGGAACTTGGGAAAGTGGGAATTACTTCACATCCTAGTTAAAAGCGTTCCTTTTATGAGCTGCTAAAGTGGAGATACCTGAAGATCACCTGACTTTCCAGCAGAAAATTCTGACCAAAGGGGGTGTTTCCAGTGACAGATATATGTCAAAGTCAAAATGACTAAAAAGCAATGTTAAAAGATAAAAAAGACCCCTCTTTCAGTCAGCTGACTAACGAAAAGCAAATATGAGATGTGACTACATCCACAATGACAATTTCTCTGTTTTTGGGGATATTATCTGTTTGTTGATTCAGATAGGACTTTATGTCAATACAAAACATATTTAAAAACAAAATGTGCCATCTGTAGAGGGCATGGTGATGTAGTGAGAGTATGTAGAACATCAGAGAGACCCTCTCCAACATAACAGCTGGTAATGAAAACGTATTGTCCACGATGCTGTGAAAACGCCTTGGCATGGAGACACTACAACAACAAATGTTCGGGAAAGCTGTTGTAAACAGGCCGCGCTTAGGACTGAAAACAACAGAATCATCCTCAGCTGTGCAATGAATGTGTATCAGAATCTGAATCATGGATCATCATCAGGAGCAGAATGCTGGTTGAAGACAGAGCACTGCAGTCGTGTTTTACTCTCATCAAGTGTATTGTATGTACTTATACAACACAGGGAAACAAACACACACACTGGTGGGTGCTTTACCCACATACACACATCGCCCAGGCTGGCATCTTGGTCAGAACATGATCGAGCATCTTGGCTCACCTCCCTGAGAATGAACAGCACTCACACACACAAACACACACACACTGGCTAATCCACTGCTCAGTGACAGTAATGGGAGGCAACACTAAGCATGCCTGGCCTGCATCCAACATGCTTTTCACACACGCATACACACATTTCCCTGACTCACACCCACCATCCACACAAAAGCACCCACCAAATACTGTGGAGGGTGTGGTCAAACTGAAACTTCTATCATCTCCAACATGGAGGGAAAGTACTGATGCTGACAGCTGAGATGCTCCTGCGTGCTGTCAGTGAGATGCTACACCACAAAGCACAAGCAGATGTTTTTTCTCCTCCTCTGCTTTCCGTCCTCTTCCTCTGCCTCTTCTTACTTTTTCATGTCTGTACAGCATAATGCCGGCCCGCCATCCCTCCCTCCCTCCCTCCTTCCTTCTTCTCTCTCCCTCCTCCATCTCTCTGCATCACTCTGCAGTGCCTCAGCTTCTTCTCTCCTCATACGGCATGTTGTCACTTGGCAGGCGGAGGCAGAAAAAGGATCACGGAGCATCATCATACCTTCATTTGAGAAGATCTGTGGTCTGAGATGATGTGTTTCCTTACCTTCACCTCTCTGTTTCTCCTCCTCTTTCTCTCTTGCTCTCTGTTTGCGTCCCCACAGACTGCAGCCGCACGGTTTCTCTCGCTCTGATTCCTCCTCTTCCTCCTCCTCCTCCTTCCTTTTTTCTACCACCTCCTCCTCCTCTGGGCTGCTGCTAGTGCTGCTGCTGCTCTCACAAACCTGCTGCCGTTGAGTGTCCGCCTCTTCCTACTCTCTCTCTCTCTCTCTTTTTCTCACAGCCCCTCCCCTACCCATCCTCCTCCCTCTTCATCTCTTTGCTGCCTGCCTCTCTCTCTCTCTCTCTCTCTCTCTCTCTCCTTGGGTTCAGCATCAGTCAAAGATGACTGCTACAGTAAGGATGTTGTTTATATTTTCACTACGTTATTTCTATCATGTTTACATTCAAATCATTTAGCTATGGAAATCCGTAATTAAAGGAAATTTCACATCAAACAGAAGTTTGGGGTATTTTTCAGTCAAAATGTGTCTATCTGCTGCATAACAATGAAAATAAAAGAGAATTTTGTAAAACTGTAGGCTTCTGTGTGGGTACTGTCATGTTAGACAAAAATGTGAAAATATGAGCTACCTGAGCTTCCCTGAATAAATTAAAAATTCTTCCGTCTATGGGGTTTGTATGTGTGTATAAATGACTCACCATCAGGTAGCTTCATTCATGCCTCTACCAGCTCACTGTCAGACTTTGTGCTCCACACTTTGTCAATGATTGTTCAGTTCAAGAGGGTCTGTGGCATTATACTGGAAAAAAAACAGAATAAAAAGACAAAAATAATTCAATTCAATTCAATTCAATTCAATGAGCTTTATTGGCATGAATGTTGTAGGACATTATCACCAAAGCATTTTATTAAATATAGAAAATAAGAAGAAATATATTATTTTCAAATGAAAAGGTTTAGATAATACTGAATACATGCATAATGTATTTGAATCAGGATACATGATAACCCTTTCACTTTAATGATAATCCCTTTCCATCCGAGTCTCTTTGTTTACGGTGATGGGTCAGCGTTAACAAGAGGTGACAAACACTTTAAGAGCTTAATTGAAGCAAGAGCTATATCCCCTCATTCAAAGAATGGTCTGCTGGTTTGGCTCGTGTAGCAGCTTTTGAAAAGATGTCCTGAAAGCAGTCTTGAAGATTAGATATTTATCAAATAAAATGGAGAAATATTTAGCCCTCTTGGAGGGTCGGTGTTTGCTAAGTGTATTCTAATTTACATATGTGGACAGATGTGTACTTTACTTTGGGTGTTACTATAAATTAAGCTATAATGTCTTTAATATTTTTATTCATCTATTCTGATATTCTTTTTATTTCAAGTATATGTTTGGGGGTGTATTTGAGTATAGGTCTGTATATATATTTACTGTTTTTATATGTTTTTATTTAATTCATTTATTTTTTTCCATTATATTTAGGTATAACAATGATTATTTTAATTTAATTTGATTTATTTAGTTAGTAAGTTATGTTTTTGTCCTTCTTTTTCTTTTCTTTTATTGTACTTATTTTTTTCTCAAGTGAATGTGTATATATATCTGTGTGTGTGTTTGTGTATTTAGAGGAGTATGGATGTGTATATCTTTAAGTATATGCTGGTATGTATGTATGTATGTAGGTATGTATTTTGGTATAGGTGGGTGTGTTTAGGTACGTATAAATATATTTATATATTTTAGTCATTCATTAATTTATTTTTCTGTTGTCTTTGGAGTCTATCTAATTTTTTTCTATCATTTATCACTATTCATTATTTTATTAAATATATTACCCATGGTGTCTTACAGAGCTAAATTGAAACCTGTAACCATAATGGAGTACATAGGTGGGATGAGGTTGATTTGTTGTTTATGTGTTGTGTTTAGTGTTTGAGTTTTATAAATAATTAATAAAAAAAACCCTGTTCATCCACCCAAAATAAAAGCATAATACAAAAAATTAGAATAAATAAAATATAACATAAAATAAGAAGGTAATATAAAATGTTATAAAAAAATAATATCATATATGATATATTATATTTACATAATATTAAGTATAAACATCATTTTAACACTAAAGTTATCTCTTTGCCTCCAGTATCTTGCGTTAGAGTTTAAGCAGAAAAACCCTTAATGCAGAGGTGTCAAAACTTTTTACATTGATGGCTACATAAAGAGCAATACGAACAACTGAGCCCCTTGCTGCACCTCACTATTAGTGCTTTTAACTTAAAGTTTTAGGGTTTGGGGTGGATTATAACCTGTCAAGGGTCCCTTGTAACCCCGGGCTATCACTGGATTCACACCTAGTCAGGGTGAGAATGACCTTCTGAGCAGCAGACATGGGAGACACTGACGGCTTATCTTCACTGACAGACACAAAACAAGAGTAAACTGCAAGACTGTTGGTGCTTGAAGATAAATATTGCAATATACTTTGTAAATGAGACCTTGTGACAAAGTAAATATGGCAGAAAATGTGCATGATTGATGGTATTTGCTGCTGTTATCGAAATGTATTTAGTCATTCAAGTGTTTCAGGGGCCAATTCAAAATGGGCAGCGGGCCGCATTTGGCCCCCAGGCCATAGTTTGGACACCCCTGCCTTAATGTGTGACGCTAGCAAGGACCCTGCCTCTCTCAGTCTCCTGACCAGACCAGCTGCTGAGAAATTCTAAACTAAAGACATCTTCCCAACTATGAAAAAAGAGTAAGCTATACCAGTCAAAATTAACACAGCGTTTTACAAAAGTATCTCAGTTTTATGCACACAGGAAAAACTGTGTTCTATGCAGTTAGGAAAAAGTGATGTTATTTTGTGAACACTGGAATTCTAAAATGAACCTAAAATGAAAATGTACCTGAATTTCTTGAGGTCAGACCAATACCTCTAGATTAGTGGTTGGAGATAAATTTACTTGTGCATGAAAACACCTCAACCTGCTTATCCCGCAGAATCTGCATGACAGTTAGCAAAGGGAAGCCTGATAAGCTAGTAATGTTTCAGATATAGCACTAAAGCTAAAGCAATAAATACTGCGGAGCTAAAAAATCAATCAAATGACCAAGAGTAATATCTAAGGGGTTCTAGTAGAGATACATCATGCTCCACAATATATCAGCACCTCCTAGCTAACTTAAAGATTTAGCATGTCTTCCTTGAGTGTACCAGTTCAGGCTTTCCCTGTTTCTTATTCCTACCATTCTCACATCAAATACTTTTTCAGCAGCAGCCAATAAGCGGAAAAAAAATATTTTGTGTTAAGAAGCAGTCGCTGGCAATAACTGGAGAGGACCTTAACAGAGTCAAAGGAGGGTTTGATGTCCGACATTTATTCAAAATTTAGCCCAAAAAACAGCTAAAATAGAATGGACAAGTGTTTACAGGCAGTTTTTGAATGAGAAATGATCGAAAAACTCATTATGCTGCCAACAAGTGGTCAAAATATGTATAGATGGTGTCATCCTTAAAAATAACAGAACTGTAAAGACAAGGGTTTACATTTTTGATGTGCAAGTTGAACCAGCAGGCGTTTGTGTTTTGCTCAGAGCTATTTTTGCACTAAGGGAACAGAATTTCCAACATGGAGAGAGAGTTTGAAATCTTAATGCTGTGTCATTAGATTTTTATCTCAGTATTTGAATGTTTGAATCAACATATGTTTAAAACAATCTGGAGGAATCTTCCCTCCAGGAACAAAGAAGTGCTGACTCTATAACTCCACTACAATAACAGAGGCAAGAAAAGATGGTTCCCAGGCGACAGCCACATCTTCTCTCCTTTCATTTTGGCTCAGCTCCACTCTGTAATGTTGTGGTGTCTAATTGGATCTGATAGACTGCCTCTGATGGCGTCTCCCCCTCCCCCTCCTCCCTGAGCCTAGCAGGACTAAGCTGAGGTTACGGCAGTCCAACTCCAGCTCCAGAGTGGCTGCACGCTCTTTGTCTGCCAGCGTGCAGCTCATGCAGCGGACACACAGCATCTTAATGATGGGTTAACCCCACACATGCATACACACAGACCCTGACCCTTCTTTTTCATGGTAATTGTGGGTGTTTCCAGTCTGTCTTTGTGCCTGGGTGCCCCCTCTCTTCTTCATGTCTGGACCATGGATATTCAAAGACGTGAACGACACATGCAAACATGCCCTGGAAATGCAGACACAGGACGTTAAGTGAATTAAAACTCACAGTAAACTACTATTTGCTTATTATATCGGTATAATAAGCAAAAAGTAATAATAAAAATAAATTTTAAACATGAGTGAAAAGCAGCTGATGTGGTGATAGTCATCCCCCAGTTAAATTAGATATCAAAATTAGGTCTACATAACTGTAGAGCAGATGCTTGTGGAGAAAATCTCAAGATCCATTATAAATGTACCTGACATGAAGAATTGATTGCACTGATGCAAATGCAAAAAAAGGACTTGAAAACACATCAGCAGAAATAGTTTTTCCAGGCTTGTTGTTCAAGTACCCAGCAGCCATTGCAGTATGAAGTGCATTTCCTTTTGTGTCCACTCCTGAAGTTACATACAAATAGAAATACGGACATGTTTACAACATGGTTAAAAAAAGACGGTCTGAAAGCTTAGTGGTTTAATGATACACACTGCATTGGGTGGGAATTAGAGCAGGGACATTAATCAAATATAATGTAAATTACAATTACTGCTTTCCTAAATTATGGAAATTTCATTACTGTGCCACATGTCATGTTGAGCTTTATTTTCCTTTATTAGCATTTTTATAGGTATATTTCTTTGTATTGGCTGTTTTTCAATGTTGAAAATGATGAGCATGTGGGACCTGTTTTCAAATCAGTAAATAATCAGGTTTCATAATCCTGATCTCAGTATCTATCAGGATTATGATTTTTGCCATTATTGAGCAGAATGAGTGAGAATAACGAATGAATCATCCATTTTGAGTCACAGAGGATGCTATTTCTGCTGAATTTCTTGGCTGATCTGGCTAATAAGCAGGCATGTTGTAATTTTTCTTCAAGAAGCTTGCAACCTGCACCAGCTTCACCCCTTTGTCTGATAGTAGCCTAGCAGAAAGTTAGTTCCATCCATTTAAGAAGGAAAATAAATAGACTAAGTGGCAGAAACATCACTATTTAGTTACTGCAGGGGCTTGTGTAGCTAACCTTTAGCCACTGGCATGCTGACAGTGCTGTCTCAAAATGTCTTAAAATCAGCCTGGTAACAGAAAAGGAGATCAAGCTAGGTTGTCCTTAATCCTTCTCACAAAAAGCTACACTACACTAACATGGGATTGCATATGTCATGCCTTTCCACACTGGAAGCATTTTACTTGGGTGGTAGCAGCGATGCATGTATTTTTTCATTTTGGCTAACATGTTATCAAGTCAGACCTTCTGCCACACATCTCTCATGCCTCTCCCTCGCTGAAAATCAAAAAATAAGAAGCTTGCTTATTTTTTCTGTGAGCCTCGAGTATATCTCGGTCAAAACAAAACAAAAAATGAAAAACAGAGAGCCATATTTACCGTAATCCAGCAGGTATGCATGTAAACAGCCATAGAGTACATCACAGAAATGATACAAACTTATAAACTCTTTTCTTTGTCCCAGCCTCTGAAAGTCAAAGCCTGGTTTGCAACCTCTGTGGAGAAACATTCCTTATTTGCACAGAATGCTTCTATTCTTCAGGTTTCCCAAGTCAGTTGTTCAATAAATCAGGTAACCTTCTTCCTAAATTTTCTACAAAAGCTTATTATTAGAGCGATATTGATGGAGAACAGCCAGGATATGCTGTCACACAAGCACAGACACACACCTGGTATAAAGGCCATTGCAGCTCAGGCTGGACTTGTCAGCCACATGCATCCATGGTGAACCCGCTGTAATTATGCATAGCTCAAATACTTGACAAGATCAAAACTGACCAGTTATAAAAACTTCACTCCAATGCAATGTGTGCCTCTACAGATATGAAATAATAATATAAGCAGAAGAATTGGTATTTGAACATTTTAATTGTGTTTCTGCAACCAACCTCTTGTGGGCACTCAAGGAATAGCATTTGTTTGTTTGTTTTTGTTTGTTTGTTTTGTACCTCAGCATTGTCTTTTTTTTAATACACTTTTTAATAGGATTCTTACAGAAATGGTTCATGGCCTGTCTTCAAACTCAACATGTGGAAAAATTTTCTCTTTGTATGTTGCTTGCACCACACCTTGGAATTTTTTTTTAAACAGTATGTTTGAAATGTTTCTGTAATGTCTCTAGAAAATATGCCAACTCCCTGAGACAATCCCTAAACTAGGTGTTTTTTGGGTCCACAGCTGGCTCCAATTGAAAGATGTAGGCACAGTAAACATTAGGGCCCATCACTTCTTACGAGGGGCGTGGTCAGACAGCTCATGAGGATTTACACCCTGTTTGAGCAGGGCTGAGGCAGAGAGGCATGCCAAAATCCAATATATATAATATTTTAGGCAAGAAAATTTCAGAAAATTTTAGGGACATCTGGTACTGATGTTAGCTTGTTTGACAGAAAAAAAGTAAAAACATGCCAACCACCATCACCACTTGATCAATAATGTCATTCTAACTCCTTCAATGACCTATGACAAACTATTTATTTTATTATTATTTTTTAAAGTCACTTATTTTATAAAATTTAAAAAGTACATATTATCTTAGTATATTATTTAGATTTATGTTTTCATTTACAAAAATGTAGATGTGATTAAAATGAGTTTGAGCTGTTGTTTGTACCTTTGCTGATTTAACATTCATTCTGATTCACTAAGTGAACCCTTGAAGTAATGTATTTCCTTGACAAAGTTTAAAAGATGTAATTTTATCCAGTAATGTATTGTTTAAACAATCAGAAAAAAATATTAAATATTCATGAAACAACTGGAGGTTTTTTCACTGTTTGCATAAAATCAGTTTTAAATCCGTTTTTTTTCAACTTATATTTCAGTGGATTGAAAGATTCTGAAACAAAATAAATTGTTCCTATCATCCATTTTGTCCTCCTGAAGTATTATAAACCTTTTTTTCCTCTTACATTTCTACCTCTTACCTGATAAATCTGTTTTTTTCTTGTTGTTTGTTTGTTGCACTTTTTCTGGCTTATTCTTATGTCTCTCTTTGAATAAACTCACAGATAAACACATTCTGTAAACATAAATCTTTGACCTTTGTCCTGACCTGTGCACCATCAGTGTTTGTCTCTCCGAGTCAGCTGAATTGAGGCGAGGAGCCAAAATCCAAACATCCATTAATCACTCTTGTGGTCGTTCTGGCTCTTTGGTCAAATTGATTCAGGGACATCTGCTGACCTCTTCCTCCGGGGAGCCGCAGAGGCCTGGTGTCCATAATGACAAAGGGTGGGGGGAGCTGGAGGTCTGAATGCTATTCTGACCCCACAACCAGATCATAAACTGGATCTGTTCAGGCAGCTTCATCAGATAATGGGACAGATGCTGGGGATCCTATGAGCCATTATTCACTGATGAGGAAGATGTGTTGCTCATTATTAAAAATGAAAAAGAATCTAGCTGTGGCCTGAAGTGAAACAAGACTTCCTCTCTGTGTTTGCTTCTCAGTTGTCCCTCTGGGTTCCCCCTTATTTATTCATCCTGTAGAAACAATGACAAAAACATATATTTTTCAGTTATATAACAAAAGCATAATGATAAAACACATTTCTGATATGAAAGGCAGTTTTACTATTACAGTGAACAGAACACACCCTCAGATTTATTTTTTATTTTATTTTATTTATTTATTTGTTCCTTACATCCTTACTTTGTTCCAGAGGGCCTCAAGACATGGACAGTAAGTGTACAAATGAAATGTAATATATAAGACCATAATAACTTACTAAAAATAACAAAACAAAATGTAATGAGCACTATCTGATTTGCACAAATTGTAAGAGATGCAGTTACCACCAGTTTTACCTGCAGGATTAAAAAAACCTAGACATTGTGAACATTTTTGTGCCAGTTAGTGTAGGAAACAGGATAAAAACAATCCATTATTATAATGTGACTATCTAGAGTTACACCACAAGCATAACTTTAACCATGCTAAAGTAAGGAAATTAGGGTCAAAATTTTTTTGTGCCACACTGAAAAAAACTTGACCCATACCAAAGAGAGTATATGAGAGCAACCAAGTGAAGGGTGCAAATGAGAGGAGGCTCTCCGATGATCAGAGAGCTGACAAAGGATCAAATGAACAATAAACAGAGCAGCACAAAGAAGAAAAGACGTAATTGAAGGCTAACCCCTGACAGTCTTTGAATAAATGAAAACGTTAACTATTATTTCTAGAGGTGTAATCATTGTTATATTAAAGCTAGTTAGTTTTAAAATTGATCTGTCACAGATGTGACAGTCTTGAGGCCTCTAGTGGACAGGTGGAAAATTACGATCACATCAAATGTTTATATTTTGGTTAAATTTAACTCCACTGCAATAAAAATAAGTTAATTTTTTGAAAAGGGATTGCCAAAGGAAAGGTATGGTAGATAAGGAGTGGGTTGAATCAGGTGTTAAGGTAATTATGGTCCACTAGTCCACCGTTTATGGCTTTTATAGCTTATCTCAGCCTGCACATGAGAGTATATTAACAGTGAGAGAGGAAGGTCTCACCTGACTGTATCTATGACATTAACTACAATCATATTTACTGTTCCCTCCTTCATAAGCCCTCTGCTCTCTGTCTGGGAGTAGGAAGCTTAAAGTCCTTTTAGTCCAGCATCAGCCTGGCGCCATGACTTTCTCACCATTTTCTCAGTCATCAATACGAGCGTCTGTCTGACCTCACTGCATTATCTGCTGGCAGTCAGACTCCTCCAAGGCCGAACGCTCTCTCTGTCCTACCAGCGGAGATGATAACTGAGAAGATGGGAGGATAACAAATCGAGTTGTAGCCAAATCGGTTACAGAACCACTTTGAGAGCAGATTTCAGGAATAGTTTAATTTTATTTCATACGTCATATGATATTTAAGCTTTAAAAGTGGCAGGAAGTAGCCACTGGAGGTGATCCAGGTTTTACAAATTGACAACAAAGAGGAGTAGATGGATCAGAGAAAGTACTGAATGAAGTCTGAGTGATGTGATCCGACTGGTTAAGGAAGGGGGATTCTGAAGCCAATACAAGGGGGTCCACAAGAGACTGTCTCAAGTGGTTTTCACACCTTCAGCTCAGTTGCTTTGTCCTGATTCAGTTGAAAAATATGCTACAAATGAGCATATTTCCTCTCTTATTTTACGTTCACATGGCAGTATTTTTAAACAGGCCACAGTCCAAGAACAGGTAGGGCTGGACTTGTGACAGTACATCACAGCCAGCGTGCTATGATTTCAAATAGTGTTATGCATTATGGGAAGGAAGAAAGAATGCTAAGCTATTTTCAAAATGAGTCACTGTTTAATAGAAGAGGTCAAACATCCCATGAAAGATTTTACAGGTCAACATATTAATCATTGTTTACGGCTTATGATATAACTGTAAATAAATACCTGTCCACAGAGAATGACAGAGGACACCATATAGCATGGTAATGTGTTGCACCGTTAAACTTCAATCATTAATTCATCATTAATTTAAAGCAACATAGACCTCTGCTTGGAACTAGACAAATAATCATGTGTAACCTAATCTTCAAGTGAGTTAAATCTGGTCAAAAGTGTATTTTACATAAGGACATTAATCAGCTTTAAATTTACAAAATGTACACAACATGGTATATGAGAATATGTGAAGCATATACTTCTATTATTTAAAGAATTAAAAACTACATAATGTCATTATTTTGCAGTTGAAAACACACAACACCTACCAGCAAAGAATTCTTATGTGTTTTTTTCACATGAAAAACATGATTAAAACAAAACAAAAAGAACAATTGTGACAAAATACTCTATCCTTTATAAGTCTGAATATTATATTCAAGCTAATAATGATTTACAAAAGCAGTTAGAAGTATGATTGCAATCATATCATGGTTTAGATAATATAATGCACTTGTTTAAGTTTGGGTTCCTGGGGAGAGAGCAAACTCCTCATTTGGGTCAAAAGCTGAAAAAATATGTGTCTCCCTGCAGTAAAGGATAAACTTCATGTAGAGTCATAAAGTAAAATGTTTTGCATGTTGAATTTCACACTTCATGAAGACTTAAAGGGATTTTCAATGCACACTCTTACTTAAAGATGATTGTAATTGATTTTCAAGGTCATGGAGTTTCACGATCATCTGTTGCTTTTGAATGCTAACCTGTCCTATCACACTGAAAGATGACCTGATTGGATTTGGGATGTCAAAGGTTAAATGTTTTAAGGCATCCTGTTTACAAAAGTATGAACACAATCAAAATGTCTTTTTTCTGAAGATGAGAATAAAACACTTTTTCAAATGACCAACATATTTGTACATTATGGTTTAAGTGGCTCTAAAATCACTTGAACAAATGCAGAAATGTGCAGAAAATTGAACCTGTTCCAAAAAACAGTCATGACAGACAACTGGAGAGAGTGTGCAAACATGCTTGAGCCAACGAGATGAGATTTCTTTTTTAACCTCTGCCAGTTCAAAGGAAAAGGACAATACACACTCCTCATACAGACAATAAGCACTCCCACTGAACAGCAGCTTCTTAACATCTCTGTACAAGAACTTCACACAACATTCATTTTTTTGTTTTGTTTTTTTTATTTTTTTATTTGTTCCTCAAGGTTTTTTTTAGGGTGGGGGGTGTTGTTAGTCTTGGGGTAGAGGGAGTTGTGGGGTGGCTGAAGCGTTGTTCCTTTTCTTCCTCCCTTTAGGTTTTTTCAGTCCCATATCTCACCTGTCCCTTCTGCATGATCTCTTGCAGGGCGCTGATCTCCTCCACCATTTGATGGTGGATGGCAACCTTCTCAGTGGCCAACTTCCAGATGGTAGCCTGGTTGTCTCCCAGTTTGTCCTGGAGAGACTTGTTTGCGGTCACCAGCTGTCTGTGCTGGCTCTCAGCACTCTGAAGTCTTTGGTTGAGCTCAGCATTGGACATCGTAAGCTTCTCCAGTTGTTCTTGGAGATGCTTGGTGGTGTTTTTTTCTGCCTGGAGCTCAGCAGTGAATTTATCCTGGCTTGATTTAATAGTCAATTGCAGCTCCTCACACTGCTTTTGGATGACTCCCAGCAGGCTGACCTGATATTTCATGTCCTCCAGATTTACCATCTCCTTTTTAAAAGCATCCTGCTGAAGATCAGCTATCTCGTCTGTTGTCTTCTTACACAAGGCATCCAGCTCAGCTCTCAGGCTTGAAATCTGCTGTTGGTCCTGGGAGACTCTGTCAGCATGGTCCTGTCTTCTCTCTTCAGCCTTACACTGAAGTGTCTCAACCTGCCTTTTGCCAGCAAGTATGTCAGCTTCATACTGTGCCTTCAGGTTATGATATAAAACCCTGGAATGGTCAAGCTCCTCCTGGAGGTTGTAGTTTTTCTCCTCCATGCTCTGTAGATCTGTTGTCCACTTCTCAGAGTTAGCCATGTAAGCCACTTTCAACTCCTCATAATCTGCACGAAGATCCTGTTTCTTTTTCTGCTTGGTATCGTCGCGGACCTTCTGAGCAATCCTGAAGGTGGAGAGAGTCTCTTCCCTGCTGTATTTCTTCAGCATCTCCAGGTCTCTTCTCGTATTCTTGGCCCTGTTGATGTGCAATTTTTTGAGGGCCTTTTGTTCAGCAAGCTGCTCCTGAGTGTCCTTAAGCTGTCGTTTAAGGCAGAGCATTTCATTCCTCTCCCTGGAGCTGTTCTGCCTTTCCCTCTGCAGCATGTCAGTCAGCTGCTGTACCTCTGAATGGAGTTTCTCCAGCTCCATCTCTGGACCATAATTCCTAGGTCTGAAGGAGCTGTTTCTCCCTGAGGCCCCTTGTCTTTGCATTTTTGTAGGATTTAGAGTTTGAGTATTTGTCGCTCTGAAGATACGGATCAGTCAAACGTTGTCTTGCAATCTTGAGTGGTCTCTCTCAATCTCAGAGTGTCCTCTAGTATGAATGTGTGAACAGTGATCAGTCTGCTGCTCCTGACTTCTTCATGTCTCTTTGCAACAGATGCAAATTCAAAAAATGCACTCCAGGATTTATATGATGCCATCAGCAGTTACATGGAAAAACAGCCAGATGCTGTTATCATTGTTGCCGTGGATTTTAATCAAACGGACCTCAAAACTGTTTTGCCTGGATTCCACCAGCACGTCCACATGTCCACCAGAGGAAACAACACTCTGGATCATGTCAACACCAGTGTTCCTGGCAGCTACAGAGACTCCCTAGTCCTTAATTTGGCCAGTCAGATCACATCTCCCTGTTTCTCCTGCCTACTTCCATCCAGGTGACAAAAAGGGTCAAACCAACTGTAAAAACAGTTAAAGGGCTCTAATTTACTGGCGCAACTCAATGTGGCGCAGCCTGGCGCACCCCGCGCAGTGGTTATTTCATCCGTCGTACCGCCGTGCGCAGCCAATTTGGCAGACCGGCTGCGCCGAGATGGGTGTGACGGCACACCAGGGGGAGGTGTCGACAGATTCAGCTTGGCGCAGTGACAATTTCGTGCCAAAAAAAGCCGCACGAAAGGTGTGCTGAAACCCCGCCAGCTCCAACCTGGTCTATTCTCGGCGCAGGAGAGGCGCACCCAGGGCAGTGGTAATTTGGCTGACAGGCGCACAGTGGGCACACGTCACCAAAACCTCACAGGCAGGTGTCCATAGTGTCAGGCACATTTTAATGCAATAAACAATCACAGCAACCACTATTTAATGTAACCATCTGAACCAGCATATACATTTGTATCTATATTAATTGTCCCGTTACATCTGATGTCAGATCAGAGACGTTTGTCATAACTAACGAGTTCACATCTCTCAAGCCAACCACAAACAACCACATCATCCGATACGGAGTATCCGGCTTCTCTCATCTCATGAAATTCAATAGAAAAGAAAAAGAGAGAGACGCTCGCTGAATAAATGTAAGTCACTCGGTGTCTTAAGGATTTACCTGTGATTGCCCATATTCCTCTCTTTTAATCTTTATTCCTAACGTGATCTAAAAAGATGGAGTACATTATTGCAAGGAGGATGAGGAGGAGATATATTTTCACTAAAGGTTCTGCTATTTGGCGATGATAGACCAGGAATACAGTTGGATCACTAGCATGATGAATGGATTAGCCTGCTGCTGTGTTTAAATGTAATTATAACTTAATTTTGTACTCATATTTATGAGACAGGGGCAGATTACATCTGTCCCTGCGAGGTGGTCCACACGGTGACGCGCATCGTGGCCTCTGATGCGCAGCCTGGTGGCCCCTGTGCTCTCCCAGTTGCTGCAAAAGTGACAGCGGCTCTGACCATCTTCGCCACAGAGGTGAAATTGTCACTGGGCCTCGCCTGCGGCGCATTTAAAGGAGAGGAGAGGCATTCATCTGATCGGTGAAGATTACACTCGGCTGTGTTAAACCCACTCATGCCTACTCTCCTCCCTCTCTGCCATTTGCACCAGTGGGAGAGACGGAGGCGTGGGTGCGCCTCCCTGCGCCAGACTGCACCATGCACGAAACATGCAAAATGCCCTGGACACACCCTGTTGGCGAGGTGCAGGCGCGGCGCAGGGCAGGTGCACCCCACCTGCGCCTGGTCTATGAAACTAGAGCCCAAAGTGTTGACAGATGAAGAAACAGCAGCTCTTCAGGACTGTTGTGAATGCACCAACAGGCAGATGTTCACAGATGGTGCTACCCAGGAAAACCATATTGATCTCGAAGAATACACATCATCAGTGACATCATATCAAAATAAAGACAGTTAAGTCATTCCCCAATGAGGAAGCCTGGACGAATGGAGAGCTGAGAGCTCTATCTAGAGCCAAAAAAGCTGGCTTTAAGACAGATCTCCCCATGAAGCTGATTGGAAAAACTGAATAATCTGGGCATCAGCACCACTCTCTGCAACTGGATGCTGGACTTTCTCACAAACAGACCCCAGTCAGTTTGGATCAGCAGTCTCTCCACCTCCACCCTAGTGCTCAGCACTGGAGCCCCTCAGAGCTGTGTGCTCAGCCCCCTTCTGTTCACGCTGTACACCCACAACTGCAACCCCCGACATGGAGAGAACTCTATTGTGAAGTTTGTCGATGACCCCACTATCATCAGCTGGATTTCCAACAATGATGGGACTTCATATCTGGAAGAAATCAACCATCTTGCAGACTGGTTCACGAGATTCATCAGTGAAACCAAAGAACTGATAGTTGATTTTAGAAAAAAGGAGGCAAAGACACACAGCCCTGTCTACATCAGTGGAGCCGAGGTGGATTAAATGGGCAGTTTTAAGTACTTGGGAATCAACATAACAGAAAACCTGTCTCAGACTTTACATATCTCTTCCCTGGCTAAAAAAAGCTTAAAAATGGATGTATTTCTTAAGAAAACTCAAGAAAGCAAAATTCCCACGCCAAGTTCAAGTCAACTTTTACACATGAGCCAATGAAAGCATCCTGACTGGAAACATCACAGACTGGCATGGGATGTGCACAGCCCAGGACAGGAGAGCTCTGTAAACAGTGATAAAAACTGTCTAAAATATCATCAGTATACCGAGCATCGATGATATTGCGGAAGTGAGGTGCCTATGCAGAACCAAGAGGATACTGGATGACTACACCCACCCCAGCCACAGCCTGTTCAATTATTAGTACTCCTACCGCTGCATATACTCAACAGCAGTGTGATGAGTTAACTCGTCTGTGCACCCTGTCTGTGCTGGTTGCTGGGTCGATTGTGTCCTCTCAGCAAACAGACCAATCAAGGGGTTATTTGGAAGCAAGCTGGGACCACCTCTTTCAGGCAAGGTTGGCATGTGTGTACCAAAACCAGGGTGTTCACATTTATTTAAAAAGAAACAAGGAACAAACAGGGAACGACCACTTGTATCAGAGCAACTCAATCTAGGTGTGAATACTACTTCAGCCTAATTTAGAGTCAACTAGGCTACAGTCAGAGTACTGAAGCTGAGGCAGGTCTGTAAAATTAGCTTTTTAAAATGAGATGTGTATGTGAGTTCCATGTATATGTGGTTTCTGAAGGCAGCCTCAAGCAAACGCTTAAGGAACTGCATTTTTTTTTTTCCTTTTTTTAACTTCGGCATTGCTAAAGAGCTTACAGCTTGAGATAGATTTTAAAATTACTTAGGAACACAAAACAACTACAGAACAAAAACTCAACCACTCAAATGCACAACTATAAAGAGAAACAACACCTGTACCCAGGCTGAAGCATCTCTAAAGAGACATAAAACAACAAGAGTTGGAGGGGAAATGAATACACCTTAGTAACACAATATTTGGAATGGTGATAGTATATCAATTCACAACTGCCAAGTATTCATTTTTTTCAATGTATTAATCTCCAAAATTTAAAAAAGCTTTTATTTTCAACAGAAAAAAAAGTCAATTACTGTTTAAGTCCACACAATTGTGCTGCTGAGCCACTTTGCAGGTGAGGTCAGCAGAGGTGACATTAATATTTAAATCCCTTGAATGGACTTGTTTTGGACTTTTAAACAAAGAGGGGACTTTAGAGATGCGCAGGACATGCAGGATTTGTAATAAGTAATGCATGAGGATAAAATATTGCAGAAACACAGCTCACCTTTCTTGGCATCAACCAGGGTAAGACAACAGCAAAGCTAATGCTAAGCTAACCGATTAATCAGCTAACACTTCACATGCTTAGCTTGTCCAAGCTTCCCCCAAGTCTGAGCGAGCACAATCAATCACTTACTTTACGTGCAAAGACTCAAGGCCTCATCATGTTGTGGAGAACAAAGACTTTTGTTACATGCTGGATGGAGCCCAGGTGTGTGCCTACGTCTTAAAATTATTATTTTACAGATACAGCGAAACTAAAGCTCTATAACTAAGAGTTAAAGAGTGAGTTGCATTATGTTGTGATGCTTGGACATCAGTCTGTGAGTTTTTCTCATGTTTTTAATAAATGTATTTATTAACAAATTTAATAAAATTTGCACTTTACTTTTTTTTTGAACGTAAATGCTGTCAAGAAAAGGTTATAAATCACAATATATCACAATGTTAAGTATCAGAATACTTACCATATTGTGAAATATTAAGAATCACAATCAAATCAAAATGGGACTTTAATAATAGTAATATCAAAAATTCACACTGACTTGGCACTGACTACCAAGTCTGTTTTTACATTTGTTGGTTTTATGCATACTTGTCTTGGAAATGTAACCAAAGATTTTCATGCTGATTCTTTCTTTAGGTTGAATTCAATGAGCACGACATGATATCCATAAAAAGATGCAAAATCAACTTTCAAAACAGTGTTAATTTTGACAGCACTTTTTAATTTAGTTTTAGTTATAGTCCTTTGCCTAAAATATTTTTTAGTTTTAGTCACAATTTAGTCATCTCAATTGTTTTAATTTTTAGTGTAGTTTTAGTTGATGAAATTTAATATTTAGTCGACGAAATCTACTGTAAATTTAGTCGAGTAAAAGATGAAGTGCAAAGTGTAAGGTACTTTTTATGTTTCCTTGAATTCTGCAGTCACGTTTTACACGTGCATAAAATGAACCATCCCATAACTCTTTATTGAATGCAAGCAAAGCTGAATGTATAAATAACAGAGACTTTTGTGTGAAATGTAGTCACCTTTGTTTAGACCACCTGGCAGAGCAGTTACAATACCAGAATTGACAACAAACAGTGAACCTGCTCTACATGAATACATCAATACGTAAAGAGACTAGCTCTGATTGGATCTCTCCCCAACGTATCTCATCTCTACTAAGCTAAGGCAGCTGTGATTGGATGTCCCTCTTAACTCATCCAACCTTTCCACACAACCAAAGTAGCTGTGATTGGATATATTCCTAACTTGTCCCTACTATCTACATGACGAAATTAGGTCCGATTGGATTAAGTCTCTGTCAGACATTTTTGTATAGTTTTGATTTGTTGACAAAAATGTCAGTTAATTTAGTTTTAGTTTTGGTCCATGTGCAGTTTTTTTTGTATTAGTTACTGTCTAGTTTTCATCAGGGGAAAAAGGGTTGTTGATGAAAACTATGACGAAAATAATTAGTCAACAAAATGAACACTGTTTAAAAAAAACAGACACGAGGAACCTAAAAAAGAGATACCAGAAAACCAAAACAAGAAACCAAAAAATAAACAGAGAGACACTTAAAACAACAGCAACAAAGACAGAAATAAAACAACAAAACAACAAAAAGGGATACACAAAAAACAACCACAAAAAACAACAAAATAAAAAACACGACACAAAATCAACCATAAAGATGTACAAAAGCAACCTGAAAAGACATAAAACAACTAGAAAGAGTTACAATAGAAATACTTAAGATTCACGTAGACAGTGTCATGTGTGGCCTGGATTGTGTTCTCTCCTCTCTGTCCCTGGCTCTTTGTCTTCCCTCCTCCCTCTACCTGCTGCACTGACACACCTGCGTGTTATAGCACTCAGGTGTGGAAGAGGGGATACAGACGAGCAGGGAGAGGAGCACATAAAACTGAATTGGTTTATATTGTGGGCTTTTTTTTTTGTTTGTTTCTGTTTTTAAAATGTGTGTGTGCCATGCCCCTGTATCTCTGGGCATTTCTGTAGGAGCCATTTGTTTTGTTTTTTTTTCTCTCGATATTACTCAGTAGTGCTACAAGAAAAAAAGTGGCAAATGAAAAAGAACTGAAAGAAAAACAATTGGACTACGAGTTTGAGTTCAGAAAAATTGAGGTTGACAGACAGCTTTGTTTAAAGCTGCTGTGCTAAGGGGTTATGAGTTTGTGCCTGAGGCATGCAAAGTGTGGAGGGTTCCCTTGCATGCCATCCATCTTGAGTCCAGTTTGGTAAAGGGGCCCGCAGTGGTTGGGGTCAGCCCACATTTCCAATAGATAGGGTGTCACTTATTTGGGGGAATGATTTGGCTGGGGGCAAAGTGCTGTTATACTCTGACATATAAACAAAGTATAAAAACGCAGCAAGAAAGAAACAACAACAAAGAGAAACGAAATAAACAGACACTGAATAATAAAATAAACTATAAAAACACAACAACAAAGAAAAACAGGAACAACCAGAAAGAGATGCAAAACAAACAGCAAAGAAGAAACACCCAAAAAAGAGCAACCAAAAATAAATAAATATAGCAAAAGGAACACAAAATCAACTACAGGTTAGTACCTAGAACAAACCATGTAACTCCAAATATTAAACATGCAATACTGCTCCTCCTATATTATCAGCAGCCAATAAAATTAAGACGTCTTAACCCTCCATTACTTCTCATGTTGCTCTGTTAAGGATGTAGGTGGTGTAAAGAAAATAAGGCTTGTGGATTTTTTTCTCCCAGTGTTAGTTGAGATATGTACAGCTTCTTGGAAATGTTTCATAATTTTATGTGCTTCACTGGCTGCTGCACTGAGGCTTGGTGAAAGTGAATTACAACCGTCTATGTGACTTCCCCGAAGCGGAAAAAGAGAGGGAGGTAACGCTGAGTAGGGCATGATGGAGGAAGTAAGTGGCAGCAGTGAAACAGAAAAGCAGGTGGCCTCAGCCTCCTTTTGTGAGGGATAATTTATGAGTTGATTTTGTTTTTATGGATGGTAAACTCCAGACTTTGAAAACTATGGTCTCCATCTGGACTCTGATATTCACTTCAGATAGCTGCTAACTTTTTCTTTTTGGCGTCTCGAATGTACAAACCACAACTATGCAATGACCTACTGATCAATATTAAAACTTTGACGAAGACTCTTATTCAGGGATGTTGTAGTTTAATTAGCTTTGTTGAATTAATTGTTGAACCATTCGCCTCATCTCAGGAGGTAGTACAAGAGGCATGATGAATTTCCTTGTCTTTTCTAACATCTGATCCAAGAGACAATAAATCGTGGTCATGTGGTTTGTCAAGTACTTGTACTACATCTCCATGGTAGCAAAAAGAATAAGACACCCTGGTCAATCACTTCAGTTTCAGTTATGTTGTGCTAACAATGGACACAGCAAAGAAGGGAAACAATTCTCTACCAGAGCACCTATGGTCATATCTTACACATATGTTTGAGATTCTGAGATGATAAATAATTCACAACATTTTAAATGTTTGATCTGTTTACATGGCATACAGTTTATCACAGACACCAAATTGAATGAACCCTGCAAGTGTTTAGACGTTACTAAGTAGCCATGGGAATAAATGACTTTGAGCTCAAGGGGATTGGGGTTGATGTGATGTGGAAACTCAGTCAATGCCCCTTTATATTTTGTAATTAATGAATTGCTACTAGGAATGTGAACTGATAAGAATTTATTGATACCAATGCCATCAATGATTCCCTTGTCAGTTCCTGATTAAATTTCTGATATTTATTGGCAACAATGTCAAACATGCTGTGATGTATACAGTAATCCCCCTGTAAGCTGCTAGTGTTATCACTTACTGGTAGTTGAGCACTAAGGCCCTGTTTACACGACTCTGTTTTCGGCCGTATCCAAAGAGTTTTGATTGCGTTTTAGCCTCCCGTTTACATAAGACCAGTGCCCGGAGTGCTTGAATCCGCAAACTTTTGAAACCAGGGTCCAAGGCAGAGAGTTTTCAAAACGCATCGCCACCCGGTCTCATGTAAACAGAATTCATCGTTTCAAGGGGAAACGCTGACGTCTACGCATGCGCAGTACTCTTTGACATGAAGGCTGCGCACGCATACCAGGAACAACAACAGCTCCGGCCGTCTACCGAGTAACATGTGTGCTGCTTACCATGCTCGGTTTGTTATCCAGACAAAACTATGCAAGACAGATTCGTTGTCCCGACAGATTTGTTGTCCAGACAAGAAACTCCTGCGTCTTCATGCGTCCACTCGCCATCGTTGTTTGTGAAAAGATTTTTTTCTTTGTACGTGTGTTGTAACAGAGCTGTTTGTCTGCAAACCTACATCGCCATCTACTGGACTGGCATGCACACTACAGCGTTTTCAGTCATTCTCGAGTCTCCATCTGAACGCAGATCGTCTTTGAAGACGCATAGAAAAACCTTTGCGTTTCAGGTGAGAGCGTCTCCATGTAAACAGGGCCTAAGTGTCTTTTTGTCAAAAATTAAGCCACAGTTTTGTCCACTTCTGCCCACGTCCGCCATGATTTTATGCTTCTTTGTAATCATGTCTGCTGACTGCCTCTGATGAGAGTGTGAAATCTTTAAATTACAAAACCTGCAGAACAAGTGAATTGATAAGGGAAAAGACAAATGATATTGATTCATTTTGCAAATTGTTATCAGTTCTCAACTGGAATTGGTTTTCAATTCTCTTTCCTACTTGCTAATTTAATTATTCAAGGGAGTTTTAATGTGTTTTAACAACATTAACCACAAAACCTTTGGCTAAAAGTCACCAGTTAACTTGGCCACTCTTCAAAGCACATCACCAGTGCTTGAGTTATCTTTCTGTTTCAATTTCTGAACTTGTGTAAAATTTGTTGTGTGTTCTTGACTGTACTACTGTAGAAATATAAAAGAGTAAAAACAAAAGTGATGTTCTGGTTAAATGTATGAGGTATATAAGGGACATAAGCACCTAAAATTTACAAATTTGCAGTGTTTATTGGTGTACCACATTTTCCTTTTCTTTTTTTGTAAAATGAATATACGGAGAAAGAATTAAGTATTTGCATTCAGTCTCTATACAAGTGCATAAAGATTACATTCAAAATAACCTCATGTAAACAATGAATTCAGAATCATAACCTTGGTGACAGAAAGGACATAGCATGTACATAAATCAAAAGGCAAGTGCTACACGCTAATGTATCCAATGTTAACCACTACGACAACAAGCTAGCTTCTGCTTCTGCTTCAGATTATGCCTTCTCAAGGACAAGATATGCAGGGGTAGGCAGCTCATGTGGCTGCCAGTTCAACACTAAACAGCCTTAAATCAAACCCACTCCTACTAAACCACATTCTCAAAGTAGTCAAAGAATGAATGAATACAAACCTTCATACATCCAATTTAAAATGCAAACACAATGTCTGATTTTATATGAGAAACAGAATGACTAGCATCAGGTATTGATAACATTTCAGGTATTCCTAACACTTTTTTGAGTTATCCACAAACACTACAATAAATGTGTTTTTATTCTTTCACCAAGTCCCATTTTATAAACTATATAAGTCAGTTATCATGTACAAAAGTTAGTGAAATCAAGGGGTATTTTCGATAATTTCAATAGGAAGAACCCTGATGCAAGGACAGTTAGCAACAGTAACCTGGGAGGGTAGGGCTTGATGAGGGATCACTTCCTGGAGGGGCAGGTCTTGACAAAAGTTCACCTGAGATGAATACCTCTGTTTTTCTGCAGGTGTCATGGGATGTTAACATGGGTCAATTTAAAGAGAGAGAAATAAATCAAAAAGCCTATGTTGCAGCTCCACATAATTTTCCGAAGCTTTGTTATTGTCTAGATTTTGCCCTCCAAGCCTGTGTTGGCCATGTGAGTGAAAGCTATTGATTGGCATCTAGCAGTGCTAAGCCTACAATAAGTCTTAGACTTCAAAAATGGCCAGGGTTTGTGCTGCAAAAGGTAAAAATAGCACCTGAACAATTTGAGAATAAAGATCATCCATCCGTCCATTATCTATATCATTTACTCCTTTTAAAGTCAGGGGGACTGGAGCCTTTCCCAGCTGACATTGCTGAGAGGCAGAGTACACCCTGACTCAGTCACCAGCCAATCACAGTGCCACTTAGAGAGACAGACAACCATTCACACACTCACCCACACCTCAGGGTAATTTGGAGTCACCATTTTGCCTGATGAGCATGTTTTTTGTTAGTGGGAGGAAGCTGAAATGCCCAGAGAGAACCAACGCATGAGGAACATGCAAACTCCGCACATAAAGTTTGTATTTTAAGAAATGCTTGAAAATTATTGCATTTGGTTCAGTTGTGATATATCAACTTGATGCATGTCTGTTTTTGCCTTTGTAATAATTAATCTTTTTTCCTTTAAATGTGTGTGACTGTATTTCGGCCATTCTGGTCTTTGGATCATCTGTATACCTACCTCTCTGGGAGCAGAAACTTCCTCCAGTTGACTGTCCAGCTCTTTTGTCTCAGTGGTTCGATGCTTATTGGATTGCATGGCCATTCCCACAGCTTCAGCAGGTCAAATAACTGGTGGGATGTGTAGCTCACGCCCGCTAAGTGGTCTATCGATCAGTCAGCTGAGCTGATGGGGTGTGCTGCAGCAGAGCCAGGGGCTGGATGGATGGCAATGGGAGCAGAACACATTCCTGCACAGATTAGGGAATGTGCACTGGATGAAAAGGAGAGAGAACTTAATCAAAGATGGCAGAAAATCAACTTTGGCAGTTTAATACATACATTTGCATTTTGAAGACTTGGAATTTTAGACATTTTGAACATTTCTGGCTGTATCCCTCAAAGATAAGAGAGGGGATTTCATAAAAGATAAGCGTTTCTAGATCATATTCTTACTTTACTTTAAGAAGATATCAGACTTAGCTGCAAAGCCAGAATAAAGTCTTAATGAAACCTCTTCAGCATCAAAGATTTCAAGGAGGTTCTCCATCTTCTTCATCTGTGAAATAATTAAAATGTGCAGCTAATATATGGAAGAGTCTTAAAGCTTCTGCGGGAAGTTTTAAGCTGGTCATGAAACAGCTTAAAATTAAAGATGACACCTCTATATGATCTTCAAGAGCAAACAAGACCATCTGTAAAAAAAAAACATCTATTCAGTTATATATATGCCGGTCTGGGGGAAGGTGGTGGACAGCATGATGCAGGAATAGTCTTTGATTTTCTACATTAAAAATCCACTGTGAGGCATTTAAAAGAAGATAGAAGGATGCGATATCTTAACAAAAATCATGACCATGGCATTTTTGAATTTTAAAACATCTTTAAAACATGGGAGATCACAGACATAAAGACATTTTCAGGTAGTTTTTTTTAACTTAACAGTTCACCAAATGCATGCACAAGATAACTTAGCTAGACCAGAAGACCACACACTGTTTATAGATCTCATATGATCAAAAATAGGTTAAATATATATATATATATATATATATATATATATATATATATATATATATATATATATATAAAAATGGCAGAACTGGTTTCATACAAAGCTTTTCATTCCATTTTGCTCACCAGGCAACAAGAATCCTATGAACAATGCCTGTGTTTTTAACTGTTATTGTCCTCAAAATGGATGGCTCTTCCATTGTCAAGTTGTTGATTTTTCTATATTTATTGGTTGTGATTTACTGCCTAAACCTTTTCAATTTTGTGTTGATTTTTGACGTGTGCTGATGACCTCTTGGCCAGGTCGCCCTTGTAAATGAGATCCTGATCTCAATGGGATTTATCTGGTTAAATAAAGGCTAAATAAATAAATAAACAAATAAATAAATAAATAAATTCACCGGACCCTTTATAGGCACCATGTGGGTGGGGCAGAGTGTTCCCTCACGTGCCACAACTTTAGAGTTGATTGTGATTTATAAATGGAAATAGGCTTAGGATGTACATGCGCACTCTTTTATAAATATGAAATTGTTTGTACGCACATATTTCCTGTGTTTCTGGTGTACGACACCTATAGTGATCTTTCCTACGCACAGATTTATAAATGAGGCGCCAGGACTTATTTACAGTATTTTAAAGGCAGGATTGGTTACAAGACTTTCAAAGATTTAAAATATATACAGAGCTTCAGCTGAAAAGGAATATTTAACAGGATGTATCTGCTAGCTGTGTTTGCTGGTGAGGTGTGTGGTGCAACGGCTAGAGCATTTTTATCATTGACTGTAGAAAGACTTGGATGAAGCCATGTGACGCTGCCATTCTGTGTGTGTCATCTCAACCAAACATTAACTCAGGGATGTGCAACTTTGGTGACCCTATGGGCCACATTAATGCTGTTCTTACTTTCAGAGGACCAAATTATCTCAAACTGACGGAGGTCCTGAATAAGACATGGCAGCACAGTCATGCAGCAGGTAGTCATGTGCCTCACATCAAGAAGGCTGCCGGTTCAATCCCTGTGTTGGGTTTGCATGTTCTCTGTGAATGTGCCTCTTTATGTGACCATGCCAAATGTCAGCTGAGATAGGCTGTTACTTGAGATTAATGGAGCATAGCATTCGTACTGGCAAGACACAGTCAAGATTGCTAATATGCTAGCATTGTTAAACAGTTGATTTTGGATTTTGCTGCTTCTCTCCCTGCCTCATGCTTTCCTTGAGGGCTGAACATGTTCTGTTCAGGCTTAGAGCTTCCACTATTGTCATGTGGAAAGGCAGGGCGAGCCCCAATAAGAGTTATACTGAAATATTTTTTTAAAAAAAGGGCAAATAAATGTAAATAAGCTAATTCAAATAACTGTCCTTGTGTCTTTTCTTGACAAAGTGGTCCTAACAAAAATATTCCCATTTTTCATATTGTCTTGCACTTTGCTTTTGAAACTGAGACACACGGCAGATTGTCATCTTCATGTTTACAGTTTAAGAAATGTGAAATTGGCTGGCAGGCTACATTTAGTGGGGAGGAGGGCCACCAGTTGATCATCCCTGCTTTCGCTCCACCTGCTAATACAGGAAGAGGCTGTATTGAGGCAGAGCTTAAGACGATCTGACCAGTAGCATATTCGTGTGGACTTGTAGCCATGTCAGTCATGTCCCTTATTTCCAAAACTAGAAAATCATATTAAGAAAAAAAAAGGGTGTAATAATAAAAATTTCACCATCGTACAGTGAGAGCATGTAGAAGTATAATAGTTTTCGAGTGAACCAGTTTTTTGTTAAGATGTTTATTCAGGCTGTAAAAAAAAACGTCTATTCCCTGCACACAAACATGTAACCTCTGGGGTTCCCGTGGCCAGCCTCAAGCTGACACACAAGGAACTGCAGCTTTACCTCTTCAGCCTCCTTTTTCAACCCTGGAGGTTACCGCCTGTTATGTTTCAGGGCTGTGAAAAATGCAGTGTAAAATGAATAGGCTAAAGGCAGATGTGATTTCAGCTTTTATCTGAGGGAGCTTTCAAATTACGATTTAAACATTTCTGAACTCTACATCCCAATTTCACTGGTTTAGTGTGAGCACTCAGGTTGTGTGAGACCAATGGATTGAGCGGTGTGAGCACAAAAATACTGTACGTTGATCTTGCATCAACAATTGACATACTATCCACTTCTAATACAGTGCAGTTCGCCAGATGGATGAACTAAACAAGAGCATTCACACAGGTTGCCAAATGATTGTAGCACAATAGTTTATCACAAGACCTTAACATCTTGCTTTCATAATTAAAAAAACAATAACAGAGCTTTTCTTACTGATAACATTTTAGCATGTTGCTAGGGTTTGTCTTTATAAAGCATGTACATTTATCACATGAACAGTTGCATACATTTGTGCCTGAGGGGAAAACAGGAATGTTAAGCGGTAAATCTTGAAGTACTTCAGAGAAACTTGTTTTGAAACATCATGAAAAGTCAAGTTTAAACTGAAATCACTAGATTAAAGCTTGGCTATTAGCACAGATATCTGAGCTTTAGACAAATTTACTTAATATGAACACTGAAGTGAGGATCTGCGAGTGTTTATGATGTGTTATCAGACAGACAAGAGATAAAGTCCATCCCTGCAGCTGGCTTTGACTTTAATACCAGGGATCAGGACGCTGCACGGTAAACACATGCAAATAAAAATCAACACGCCACATGTGCAGCCGATTTGCACCCCACTGTGTGCCAGTCACAGTGTGCTCCAGTGACCCAGTGCCCAAGATTAAAGCCCAGCAAAGCCAGACTTAGCCTCCCAACAAACCAAATCCCAGATTTTAAGAGGTCTGTGAGGACTCCTGGACTGTAATACCACAGCGATGCACAAGCAGCCAAGTTTAACTCACACTCACTCTGATATAAAGCCTCCAAGTGACGCCTCACTCAGGGTGATAAAGTGCTGAAGGGAGATGAAGTCAACATGAAGCCCACCTCCAGGAATAATCTTATTAACAGTGTGAGTCATGAGGCTGTCCATTTTGGGCCAAAAACTTCTTGCATAATGAGCTGCAGCAATATGGATGAATTATTTAGTTTAATAAGAGTGGTGATGTTTGCAGACTCAGTTCTGAAAATTAATGGGTGAATTATAGACTCATACAGATCTATACTTTCTGCTACTTTTAAGTTGATAAGCTGTAAACTTAAAACATTATACAGCTATTCTATATGTCCTCATTCAGGGCAGAATGAAAGTGCAGTTTTGGCTGTTTTATATTTAACATTAGGGACACTTGATACACGGGTGGGAAATGAAAACAATAAATCAAACAGGTATTTCCATTAAAGAAAGTCAGAGGTAGATCTGAGGCCAACTCTGAAAGATCAGATCAAATGAGAGAGAGACACTTTCTCACTGACAACGACTACTAACTAGCAACATAAATGTCACATTTCCAAAAGTAACTTTAAACTTTTAAGAAATGTTAAGGTTCTCTTCCTTCTCATCTGTTTCCAGTGTTGACTGTAAAACATGGATACAATCAAAAAAGACAAAACTTATTTTTTTATAAGAATTTATTTTGATTGCATACACACAAACATTTGCTGCCCACACATTCACTGCAATAAAAATAAAAAAAACTTAATACATTAAAAACATCTGTACCGAGCCATAGATAAAAACATAAATATACAATATATATCAGCAAAGGATATAAACAGAATTAGAAATTGGCACATCTGGGAAAGAGGCTTCATCATCAGCTTTGCATGTTTCCTTTTTGTCCTTCAGACAATGAAAACAGGCACAAAGAGGCCGAAGAACAGCTTTAACAAACAGACTCTCTGACATCATGAATCCCTATAAAAAATTCCAAGACTCAGGGATCCAGCCCTCTCAGTCATTCAAAGTCACATATTAAAAAAAAAACAGTTACAGCGCAGAAGAAAAAAGTCTAACTGCCCCAGAAGCCCACATTCATTAAACCTTTGATTCCAGAGAAAAACTGTGGTAAACTTAATACACGCTCAGTGCAATAACTAGAAGCCACATTTTAACAGAGTACAAGATGATGTCATTGAAGTATTAAGTGTACCTCATGGTGAACCTTCAAAAACTTGCAGGAGGGTTAAAGTGAGCAACGCTGACCTCCTCTGGTTGTAAATTGAACTGCTGAGCTCTCCCCAGACAGAAGACATGGTCCACATGTCACCATTAAAGCCTTGTCTGCATGGGATAAGTAGTACCTGTGGACATCAAAGAATTTGAAATTGTGGGGGACGTCTGTGCTTTTTATTTTCATGCAAATCAACAATATCTGTCATTTCTAAAGCATCAGTTTCAGAGCCAAACCTGCAGTGTTTCAACTCACACATAAGTCCTCTGATAACAAATCTAGTCAGTATCAACATCATAGTAATTTGAGATGTTTTTATGGTATCTGCACTTTTTTCTGCATTTATTTGATTAAAAGTCCTCATTTTCAGCTTTGTTCCTTTTTGGACAATTGTTTTTTTTTTTTTTGTCTGACGACTGAAGTAATTTTGTGTGTTCATTTTGTTTTTTAACATTTTGAGGTCTTCATTCAAGAGGAAATGTGTAGTTTAGATTTCTAATAAGTTGTAAGAGCATTTTTCTTTCTCTGCTGTAATTTATTTTAAAGGGGACATATTATGCACAAAACATTTTTTAAAGGCATTTGAACACATTTTTGGGTATTTGGCCTGCCTCCCAGCACACAACATGTGACAGTAGACAACAAAACCTGTATTTAACAGGCTGCATAAATGTAAACTCATGGTATTTGGGGAGCTGTTGAGTCTGTGGATATACAGTTGCGTAACAAGCATTTTCATCTGCATAAGCCTACCTCTACCTGAGTATCCCCACCCCCTGTCTTGAGAAATTTCTGTGCGTAGTGCCGCCATTGTTGTTTTCACTGTTAGCAAGAGATCGGCGTTCACCATGTCTAGATCCAAAACCTATCACTGCTCAGTTGTTGGCTGTTGACAGCCACATGTATCTTCACATATAAGCTACCAGCCTTGGAGGACCAAAGGGCCCAGTGGATTAATTTTATTTTTGAAGGGAATGAGCAGCTAACAGTCGGCTAAAACCTGTTCATGTGTGCCAATCACTTCACATCCTGACTGCTTCTTCAACTTCAGTCAGTTCAACACAGGACTGGCAACTAGACTTTTCCCTGAATCCGGTCTCAGTACCAACAATCCGTCGCCAAACCTGATGATGGAAATGTGAGTATTTTAATGCTGTGTAGTATTTATTTTGCTCATTGCTATGAGCTAATGCTAACAGCAGGGGAAGTGCACCAGAGGTCACTTCACATGTCCGTCCATGTTAACGTTACTTGTTGAAAGTATGAAGGATAAACTTCAATGTATGAACATTCTTACATTAGTCAAGAGAAGTTTAACAGTTGGCTGAATATAATCAGTCCTTTACCCACCCCATTACCCCTCCGTTTCTGCTCATGTTAGCCCGGACGGTAGGCTAAGTTGTGGCTGTGTCCTGCTGCAGTGACTAAGCCGAGGTTAGCATGTTGTGCGTTAGCCTGTGATGTTTAGGGGAAACGAGCTTCGCTGTTATTTGGTAACCGGCATGAATTTGTAGTTCGTGTAAGTTCAGGACTGCAAGCGGCACATGGCTGGAGCAGCAGTGCGCTCCGCTTCACTCAAGATACGCTGCAGGACAATTGTTAAGTCCCCGTATGTAACTGTGTTGGCTGCTGCTCTGCTCTGCTCTGCTCTGGCTCATTAGTATATGAAGGGGACCGCCCTAAAAACCAGCCGTTCTGAACAGAGTGGTTATGTGAGCATGGAAAGAATGCAGCTGTGCTTTATTCATAGGCTTTTTTGACCAAAGCATGTTTATGAAGACACCAAGGATCCATGTTAAACTGCAGAAAAGGAGCACAATATGGGACCTTTAAAAAGCACAGCTTACTCAACTTGGGTCAAAATTTAAAGATTGACTTCCATTGAAACTGCAGACTGTATCTTCCTTAAAATGAAAGTAAATAAAAGTGATTCTAAATTCTTAATAATTTTAATGTTTCAGTATATGTTTTTGCTTAGAAGTTACATAAATTGCAGTTAAATTACAAGTTGAATTCATAATGACATAAATCAAACAAAAACATTTCCTAACAACAGGAAAATAAGAGAGTGGCTAAAAAAATCAAAGAAAGATAGATGCATATGGTTCTTTGGCCATTTCCTGGTGAAGAAAAAGAATTAGGAGGGTTTTCCATAGGGTGGTATAAGGGTTAAGCAGTATAATTCTAGTTGATGTACAGATGAAGCCTATTAAATTTTCCCTACTGACTGACTGAGTCTTGACTGGTCCCTAACTGTGACATCCTGAAACCTGCCCACTGTCTTTGTTGCAATTAGATTCCCTGCAATTATGTCACCAACATGTCGTGACTGGGAAACACTCATAATGGCAAAGGTTGAAGCCCACTGTATGTGTTCTTGTCTCGTGGGGACACCCTGCAATTGCAAGAGTGGGCGCGTTTTTGTAGTAATTTAGGCACACCCCAAAGAAGTGGGGGGGCTCCCATGGGCTGGAAGTTGGCTGGTAACTGGCTGAAACTCAGCAGGCATTCAGCTGAAAGTGGAATTTGAAGCGGCTGCTTCTATGTATCCCACCACTTCAAGGTTACTAAGTGCACGATGACACTGTGGCCAATACTGACACAAACTATTGAAATGATGGCTAAGAGGGTTCATATTTAATTTGAGACATCACTCCTTTCAACGTAATCAATAGGAGGAGATAAAACAGTGGAGGACTAAGGGTGAATCCCAATTGTACCCCTTAGCTCTTCCCCTTCGTCTTACCCTTTGTCTACCCCTTCCCCTTGACCCTCTGTTTTGAGGGGCAAGAGGAAGGGGTGAAAACATGCTCCTAAGAAACAAGATGCAGTCGATTCCCTTCATCACCCAGAGCCGCTCGCTGGCTGTGTGGTAGGCAGATGCGACAATAGCTGTAGCTACAGCTGCGAAAGCTATCTCATTATGACAAGAAATTTTAAAATATGACCAACAATTCAAAACATGTTTAATATTTACTTGTTGATTTAATAATTACTTATAATTATGCGCTCCCTTCAGTCTCCGTTCTGCCTTCTTGTCAGCAGGCGCGGTGTATTATGGGAAATTCTCATACGCCTTCCTTTCAAAGGAGGTCCCGCTCTGTCTTCGTTTCAAGGGCTGTGTAGCCATTCGTCTTAGCCCTTCCCCTTAGCCCTACAGAGAATTGGGACACCCCTTCACTAGACGTGAACATGCAAAGCCAAGGGCTAAGGGGTAAGACAAGGGCTAAGGGGTAGAATTGGGATTCACCCTTACTCTCTAAAGGAATATGAAAACCATGCACTTCTTTTCTCTCCTCTCCTCTCTGCAGGTGAGGAAGTAGGGAGAAGCAGAGCAAACGCCTGCGGCTGTGACCACTTGCCTAGGACCGGATGGGACACCTCACTCAGACTCTGCTTATCCGGTCCTCATCCTAAAACTCTGTCTCCTGATTTTTTTCTGTCTCTGTATTTCTGTTGAGTCATCTTAAAAGTTCTTCTTATGAGCAATGTGGGGCATGTGAGTTGCTGTTTCATTTGTGGGAGCAACCAGGGACCATGGTCTACAACACCAGCATTGTCACTTCCAGGAGCTTGCATGTATAGAGCCTGCGTCTGTTGAAGGTGGTGATGTTGTTTAGGCTGTGATGACCATTTGGAACGATAGGTGAGGTTATTTTAAGTGTTCGTGAGAGTTATGGGTAGCTTTAGGCTGATGGAATTCATCCAACCTGGTGGAGATGTCGTGGGGAATAATTAGACAAACACCTGAAACAGTGTGTTCCTGCTTGATACTCCAGTGATGTCCTGGTTCTTGCTGCCCATCAGTCTTAAAAATTGGGCTGGGGCGACCATGAGGGCTCATGTAATAAGGTAGAGAGCCTCCAATTTCTCACCGCCAAGATCTTGCATGGACAGAGCTTAGGTCTGTAGAATGTGGTGATGCTGTTAAGCTTTGATGGCCATTTAGTAGACTAAGGGAGATATTTTGTAGGGCAGGGAGAGTTAGCATGAAGAAATTGCTCTGGGATGCTGGCATTAATTATTGAAAGTCATGGGACTAACTGAAAAAAAAAACACCTAAAACAGGAGGTTTCCACTTGTTAATCCCAGTGATGTCCTGGTTGTTGTTGCCAACAGTCTACAAAGTACAGTTGGGGGGAACCATGGGTGCTCATATGGTAGAATGGATAGCATCCTTGTTGTCACTACTTTAAGCTTGCATGCATAGCTTTGGTCTGTTGAAAGTGGTACTTGCTGCAGGACCTAAGCCAGATAGTAAATAATAAAACTTTTCAAGGGTGCATTGAAGCCGAGGTGAGATTTGGGGCCACCTAACTAACTTCTAGACATTTCCTAAGGGTACAAGTATCTTTTTTTTTTTTTTTTAATTAAAATGGGGCAGAGATGGTATCAAAATGTGACTTTTTATTTTAAAATTAGCTTTCTTGTTTTCCAATTTCCCTTAACACATGAATGAAAAATGTCTCTGAGCAATCATTGGTTCTTTGTGTTATTAGCTAAGAATGAAAGGATGCCAAACCATCCTTTACTTTTTTTGCTTGATCAAATGTGATCTAACAGTGAATTGTGCTTTGGTACCCTGACCAGAGACCTCAGCTTGTGAAAGAATGAGGGTAGATGGAAGGTCTTGTTTCCTGGAAATGCAGAATGCACAATGTGGACAGTTTAGTATGAAATTCAAAGAGATGAGTGCAGTGCTCTGTTTTGTTTCAACGGCAAATGGCCCCTCAACATTTACAATCAGTAATGTCTGTAAATGTGAGTAAAGGCAGACTTCTTCTTCTCTTATTCAGTGCAAATATGCTGCCACAAAAACTTACTTCACTGGGTGATTCACCAACTGTCAGAGGTCCACAGGTAATATTAATCCCATGCTAAAAGAATCTGCTGAAATGTTTTCACACATATCAATAAATCTCTTTGGTGGCCTTCTCCCACGTGAATATAAAACATCCTTTGTGATTTGTCCTTGATGTAGGCAAGTTTAAAAATGATACAAAAATAAAACCTGGGCCTGCTCAGGAATTGTGCCTGCAGACCTACAGTGATCAGTCTCTCATTTACTTTGTCACAAGCAGTTCAGTTTTTCTTCTCGTCTCCTGGTAAGAAGTACGGGTTCTCGTGGCCTTGAACCAAATAGGAGTACCGTGATGCATTGTTACCTTTGAAGGTCTTCATGCTCTCTGGGTTGAGATCGTATGATCCTGTCTGAAACATCAGTGGAAGCAGAGTTAAGGTATATTAGTTTTTTCATCTTTACAGATCACACATTCACAAACCAGTTTACAGCCAAACAAGCAAGAGGCAAATTATTGATCTACTCACTACTGCCCTCAACCACCATCATCCTGGCGTTTTCGAACCACCAATCACTACATTTAGCTTAAAGATGAAATTGCTTGGCTTTCCACAACAATCACAGATATCCCAGGAATCTTCCAGAAAAACACACAGAAAACCCCTTCACCTTTGTTTTTGACAGCAACATGTCTTAATCATAAGCACGAGGCTAAAAGCAAATCAGAATCTAAAAGCAAAGCCATGCCTTACCTTTCCCCATCCGTTCTGCTTCAGCTGAAACCCCTAAAGCAACACACTGGGAGTCAGGCAAAGCAGGGAGCACGGGAGGGAACTACATGCTACTATCATACAAATGAAGACTGATTAAATTAATGATGTGCACAGGACACTGAATCAACACTGTCAAAGCTTCTTTATTTGGTTAAATGATGATAAGGGAGCTTGTGGCAAGTGAGCATGGGTTGGTTCATTGTAGGACACGAAAGTTTATCGAGGTATATCAAATGAAGCAGTGATTGGTAGAAAAGAAAAATGGCTAACGAAAGTCCAAACTACACTTTATTGTAAAAGTTCCTATTACAACCCTTTAAATAAGCTGGGATTAAACGTTGAAGCCCTCTAAGAAGCTTACTAACATGAATAAGACTTTTTAAGGGTTGAGAAATAAAGTCTTGTAGAGATTTTTTACAGTTTATTTAACTGTCATAAACATCTCTCATATAAAGGCATTTTTAAGGGAGCCTAAAAGAAATAACTTCCTTTTTTATAAACCTTAAAACAATATAAAAAAGACACACATACAAGTAACATTTTAAACAATGCTTACATATCACATAAACACCAAAAAATATAAAACAAACAAAAATACATAAAAGAGGACTAAGAAACTAGCATTAACTGCAGTCATTATTAATCTATGCATGGCTGCAATGTATTCCATCTTCTTTCTTAATCATCCATAGTTTCCTGTCTATTTGAATTAATGCCCTATAACTGAAAATAATGTCTCAAATAACTGAGTGACGAAAGAAATATACTTGTCTTCTCAAAAATAAAACTGTGAGTATTTCGTTAAGAAAACACTTGCATAGTTAATCAATGAAAAACCTCTGCCAAGGCATTTCTGACACTATGAGCCAAGTTATTATCAAAAATGTGGAAAACTGCAAACAAATTCTTTAATAAATTCCTGGATCTGCATCTGGATTCAGATCACTACCAAAATCTTGTCATGACCTTCTTCACTGTGTCATGACCCACATTCCCTAAAAATTCTATTAAAATCTGTTGAGAATCGTTTGAGTTTTCTTGCTCACAGTTAGATGGACAGACAGAAGAAAGGACAGACAAATGACAGCAGAAACATAACCTACTTGGCAAAAGTAATTAACATTTTACTCATTTTTTTAAGTTGTCTACACGTTATTTTTTTTCTGACAAGGACATATCATATCTAGAAGTGCTCAGAGAGCACAAACCTCTGCCAAGGGATTTCTGACATTGTTAGTTGTGTTATTATTAAACTACTCTATCGTGCAACGTCAACAAATCCTTATTTTTTTTAAAAAAATCCTGAATCTGCACCTTTCAAAGGATCACCAGCAAAATCTGATCACTTCTTCCTTGAGCCATGACCCACATTATCTGAAAATTTCATTAACATTGATCAAGAAATTTCTGAGTTATCTTGCTCAGAGACAAAAAAAACTAACTAACTGCAGCAATAACCTCCTTGTCTGAGGTAAAGTTAATAACAAATTGTAATGTATCTGGTCTGCATCATAAAAAAGGGGGAACTCTCTTATAGAAATAAAAAAAAACAGTCTTTTTAAAATTTTTACATAACAATACGAATATTTACAGAACATTAAGAATATTTTTGGATTAAGCAATAAGAGCAGCATGCTCAGTTGACACTGAAAAATTCAGTTATGACTTGTGAGTCGTCCTCTGATGAATAAAAGGTTGTTTCTGTATCATAGGCTGAATATTTTAAGAAAATACCTCAAGCAAATGCTTCTAAATGTACAAAATATAGATTGTTTTTCAGAGGGGGAAAAGATTGTGACTTCAACTATTAACAGGCCTTTCAAGAGTATATGGGCCAATCCAACATTATAATCCTGAAGCTCCAGCAAACTGTTGAAAATCAGGACCTCAACGCGTTAAAAGCAATAAAACACGTGTTACTCCTGTTATTATTAACACTTAAAAAGTCTTATTAATGTTTATTAGTATCTTAGAGGGTCTCATGTGTGGCTTTATTTCTTTTTATTACTACTCATTACAAAGACCTAAATATAAAGTGCTATCATCATAATAACATCAGTTATAGGGGGGCTCTTTAAGTAGAACATTCTCTCATTCAGAATACATTTTTCTCCCACAAATCACCAAATCCATGCTTGCCATGATTAGTTTTGGTTAATAAAGCAATCTGAATACAAGTCATTGAGCAAACTTCAGGCTGATTTAATGGAAACACACCAAACAGGGGTTAGTGTTCGGTAATGAAGACAACAGAGACGGCAGAGGAACCTGTCGAGACTCACCAGTCCGTTGGATTGATGTTGTTTGTCCACCAGGGCTGCTGTGCTGCCCCCTTCTGTCATCTCTATGGACGCAGCTCCATCCCAGTTGGTGGTGGCCCGAGGGATCGGGGTGATACCAGCGGGCCAGGGTTGGTTAAAGTCACTTGTTGAGTATGGACTGCTGCTGTGGTCTGGTTTACTCTTTAAGTACCTTTTACTGAATTAAAGAAGAGATGGAATAATGAGGCAACAATACATGTACTTTTTACTTTAGTGATTTAAGGAGGAAGGAAAGGAAATAGTTGACCCTTTTTAAAATGAAAGTTGTAATCTTGTGTTGCCACAGAAGAGTAGAGAAATCCAAGTGTTGTAAAACTTTTCCCTTTAAAGCTCTTTCGCCTTTTTCTTCCCACAATTAATGATGCTATCATTTTTTGACAGAATTTAATCAAATCTGAGTAACACAACCTCAACCTACTAAAGATTATCATGAAAATATTCTCATGTCAAGTGCATTAAGTCTTCGTGCATGGTATAGCAGTTCTAACTCTGGTTAAAGTCCTCAATAAGAGCGTCATGTTTTACTCACATTTGATCCTGATTAATATTTAAAATTAACTTGTACGCTGCCTTCAGTGAAGATGGAGGCCACATATGGACCAGAGCCTGACAGCTGCCCATCGCTGATGTAAGTAAAGCCTGTTTTGGAAGTTGTTGTAACACCCCATGATACATACTCCAGCTGAGAGGTTACAGAAGTAAATAATCACTTTATTCAAAATGCTCTGTGACTTATCACAAATTTATTATTATTTTTAATTTAATTATTTATTGTGTTCTGTGTAAGTTTGTGTGTTTGTTAAAACTGTATGTTGCTGCCATTCATTGCCAGGTCTCCCTCTCAATGGGACTTAGCTGGCAAAATAAAGGTTAAATAAAAAAAAAAGGTTAAATAAAAAACACATTTTTTGAGGTCATATAGAATCATCAGCATTTGATTCTGTCTGTCTTAAAACTCTTCGCAGAAGGTTTGACCCAAAGTTTCAGTAATTCAGAATTTTAAAAAAAACATGTCTTCATGGAGCAGAATGGCTGAAATCCACCTCTTTCAATAGAGCTATTGTATGAAAAGATTTCACTTTCTATTTAGGAAAATAAAATCAGAAGCTAGGCTCCTAGTGTTTGAAAAATTGTCATTATTGAAATACTCTCACCTGCAGCAGAATATTAACAAAGCCAGAATAATGATTAAAAGAATTCCTCCAAGGATGCAGGAGACAACTACCACTGCCAGCAGAGCAGCTGTAACACAGAGAAAGATTTGTGTAGGTCAGAACCACACAATTATTTTTCTAAAACTTCCACCATTATAGTATTGTTGTAACTCACAATCGTTGCAGTTAAAGCCAGCATATCCAAATGGACACCTAAGAGACAAAACAACACAGTAAAGCATGAAGGCATCTGTGTTAAAGAGCTGGTCCACTGCATGAAAAAGGAGTTGTACAATAAATCCACATGGGGGAGCTAACTTCACATCAACATACAGTATATCACACACAAAGTCAAAAGCATGAATAAGAAAACTCTGTCAACAAAATTAGATGCAAGTACTCACTGTTCACATGTGCCTCCCACTGCTCTCTGCCCACTTGGACAGGCTAAAAAGAGAAAAGCAATTATTTAAACACAAAATGTTTCACAAAGTTTGCATAGAGAGGATAACGAGCTACAGTTTCAGACTCAGTCATGGTGGACGGAGAAGTTCAGTGCGCCTGGCTGCACAGGCAATGAAAACATGAGCACAATGAGAGCCTCTTCTTATGGAGGCCACATGATGACCATTACAAACAAGCCAATAAGAGTGCATTATGGGCCTCTTTGTGGCATGTTTCCTGGGAAATTAGCTGTATGAAAACATTTGTATGAAAGTCTTATTCTTTTTAAGCTTTCCATATAGCTGATCTTTGAGTCTACACCATCCACTGACAAAGAAAAATTTGATTCTTCCACATGTTTCCATGGAGACCTCATTAAATAGACATTAATTTGAGAGATAAATGAGTTGAAGGCCAGGGGTTGGCTTGGGGAAAGCTGTTGACCTTGTCTTTGAGTTTTTCCCCCTGTTGTTTCCCCTCTCCACTCTCACACACAAGAATGTCACTGTAACATTTCTCTTTACTGTAGATCAGCTGGGAAAACATCACTGGAGCTCGTCTCAGGCGCTGTAGGGCATCTGCTCCTAAAGTCTATACAAAGGTATCTGCGATAGTTCTGAAATGGTATTTAATACAGTTGATGGCCTCTTTCAAGATCCTTTTCTTACATTTCAAGACTCCAAAATAATTTTTTTAAAAATGAAAAAAAAGCCATCATACCAATAAACAAAATATTGATTTTGTGTAAAAAATTGAACTTAAAACCAAAACCAAGACAAAAATATTGCCAACTACTGCTTTTAAATATAAATTAATATTGATGATAAGCTATAAAATTAAATACCTTATAATTTCACCTTTAGCAACTATTTAATACATTTTCATCTTCATCAACTTCATCTTCAACAATTCAAAAGAGTGATTTATCAACTTCCATTCTTAAGACTCAGCAGACACCCTGATCCATGAAGCTTACTGACACAATATGTACAATTTTAACCCTAAAATGCTGGTTCTCAATCCAACTATCCCGACTATTATATGAAATTTTTAAATGAAACCAAAGCAGTTCTCGACTGTCTTGTAATCCATCTTATGAAATGCAATTTTGTTGAATAACAACCTCAATTCAAAACAAGTAAGGATGACTAGAGTTGACAGCTCCTCCCTGTACACATCTTTTGTTATTGTTTTGAATGAAAGGCCTCTGTCTGCTGACACATTCTGTGAATTTAAATAGAAATGTGCTATTTTCCTAAGGATGACAAAAAGGCTACAGTATCTTACTCACTACATAATCTATAACACATTATCCAATCATTATAGATCTGCCAGTTGAAAAATAAACAGTGGCAATTACCTCTGCAGCTGGTGTTTGAGTACATAATAGAGATGAAGCCTTCTTTACAGGAACAAACAGCTCGTCCGTTTGTGTTTGTACATGTTGTGGTGGCAGCCTCACATGGTAATGGCTCCTGCTCACACAAGTTTGATCCTAAGAAAAAGACATACGTGCCACAAATATATTAGAAAAAAACTTGGAGGAATCAAATGACTGCATAAAGTTCAGCTTGTCCTTACCACTAAATGAAGCATTAGCTAGCAGTGAGTTTGAGTCTGCTGAGTTTGCTATAGCCTTTTTAATGACCTCATGAACAGACTCTTGGGTAGCATCAGTGTTTTCAAAGATGTTATTAACAGTTGCTCGCACACTTCCTCTCCTGGAAAATTTAAGCAAAGTATCATCAAATTTAAACAATATGTAAAACTGTATCATGGCAAGTTATCTCCCTAAGAAAAATAAAGTGGAAATACTCACTCAAGTCTCACAACATCGGATCGTGTATAACCACGCTCATTTTTAAGGGCATCTCTGAGCTATGAAAGAGAACAAAAAAGGGAGTTTAATGACTGAAAGCAGAACATAAGTTATATTTTTAAGGAAAAACTTACAGCTCTTGAGATCTTAGCTGCTGCCATCTGGAATTCAGCTGAAGACCGGTCGCTCATTTCTTCTTCAAATGTCAAGGAGGTGAGATGAAGCTGGCCTGGGAACACTTGGGCTGAGTGAAAAGAAGGAGAGGTCAAAATAAAGCCCCGGGTCTTACTGCCACAACCTTGAGACAACATGTTGCAATGTTCGTACCTTGTTCACAGCGGCCATTCAGCAGGAAGGTTCCTGAGATACACTGACAAGTTCCATTAAAACAGACACTTCCAACAGGACAGGGGACAGCTGGGCACACTGTTGATGAGTGGAAAATAATGATAAACAACTACTTGTTTTTTTTCCCTTATGTTAATTTGTTGAATATCATCCAAAAAATTAACTCCTGATGCAAAGACTTCAATTTTTTTTAGATTATTTTTGGGGCATTTTGTGCCTTTATTGACAGGAGAGAGAGACAGTGGATAGGCTTGTGAAAGGGGGTGACAGACAGTAGGGGAAGACACTCTGCAAACTGGCCACAGGCTGCATTTGATCCCGGGCCGGCAGAAGTATGTACGGTATATGGGATGTGCATGGTTGCTTACCACTCCACCACACCAGCATCCCCAATGACTTTAATTTTGAAAAAAATCACTCATCATGTTTAACGTTTATGTAGTTGGTTGCGTTTCAGTAGCTTATTAGTAAAATCAGCAGTGAAGGAGCAATATTTTGAATTACTAGCTTTCTGATGAATGCAGGTTTAGGATTGTCTTGCCTTTCAGCTCTTTCTCAGTCTGTGCCAACTTATTTGGGAAATTGTTAGTATTCGTCTATTTAATGCTCCATTGTGCTTACCATCTTGTTGCAAATGCTGAGCAACTGCTTGGTGCTTTTCTGGAGTGTACAGATATTAAATAAATTAAACAAAAGTGATAACTGTGGCTGATCCCAACCATGTAATTTTTCAACTGGAAAAAAAGACTCATAAAGCTAGAAAAGCTAGTAGGATCAGCTATTTCAGGTAAATGATGAGAGGTACAATTCTGAGTGTTGCATACTTTGTCTTAGTGCATATAAGCACACCATCACACAAGGGAGACATGTAAAATGCATAAAAGATCATATTAAACCCTAAAAAGCATAAAAAATCTCTTTAAATGAAACTCATAGACCCAGTTATCCCATTTTTCTTGATAATTAATACTTTCACCTTTTACTCTTACCTTCAATCTTATCCAAATTTTCACCCTATCTAACTCTAAAACAATGATTTACTTCTAAATTAATAAAGCATTTATAACTGCACTAATCAAAAACATAAATCAACATACTGCTTTACAGATGAGTGGTTTAGGCCCACCCTGTCTTTGTTTTATAAGAGGAAAAATGTAACTGATTTAATCTTTAAAAGCAATGTTTCATTGCCTTTGCCTCTTAGTAATGGAGGGGAAAACTCCACTCTTCGTGGTTACAATCAGGAGTAGTTTCAGTGAGAATAGACTGGGGACCTCTGCCCTGAGATATATATTGAACCAAAATGAAGTAAAACAAAGAAAAGCTACCAACCTATGACTGGAACCTGAGAAGTACTGGGGGTATCTGCTGTAGTTGGGCTGTTTGTAGTGATCTGTGTTGTCCGTGTAGTGGTAGTGACCATAGAGGTGCTAACTGATGAAGTGGCAGCAGTTGGAGTGGTTGAGGCTGAAGGGTTGGTGGAAGCTGGTGAAGGGATTAATGTTGTTGGGTTGGTAGTTGGAGTGTTGGAGGGGGCTAGAGTGGTGGTTTTGGTTGTAGGGTTAATATCAGCAGGAGTGCTGGTGGGGGCTGGAGTGGTGATTTTGGTAGTGGGGTTGGTGGAAGCTGGAGTGTTGGTGGGGGCTGGAGTGGTAGCTGAAGTTAAAGGGTTGAAGGAGGTTGGATTGTTTGTTGTGGCTGGAGTGGTGGTTGAATCTGTAGGGTTAGTTAAGGTTGGGGTGTTGGTTGGGGCTAGAGTGGTGATTGAGGTTGTGGGGTTGGTGGAGGTTGGAGTGTTGGTGGGGGCTGGAGTGGTGGTTGAGGTTGCAGGGTTGGCAGAGGTTGGAGTGTCGGTGGGGGCTGGAGTGGTGGTTGAGGTTGCAGGGTTGGCAGAGGTTGGAGTGTTTGTTGGGGCTAGACTGATGGTTTTGGTTGTAGGGTTGGTGGAGCTTGGGGTGTTTGTGGAGGCTAAAGTGGTGGCTGAAGTTGTAGGGTCGGGGGTTGGTGTTGTGGTGGCTTGAGTGGTAGCAGAAGTTGTCGGGCCGGCGGAGCTTGGAGTGTTAGTCAGGGCTGGAGTGGTTGCTTTGGTTGTAGGGTTAGTGGATGCTGGAGTGTTAGTGGTAGCTGAAATGGTTGTTGAAGTTGGAGTGCTGGTTGAGGTTGTAGGGTCGTTGGAAGCCAAAATGGTGGTCAAAGTCGTTGGGTTGGTAGGACCTGAAGTGCTGGTGGTGACTGGGCTTGGGCTTAAGGTAGCAGGGTTGGTTGAGGTTGGGGGTATGGTTATGGTTGTGGGTGTACTGAAGGTTTGGGTGTTGGCAGAGGTCTGAGTGGATGTTGAGGTTGTAATGGGGGGTAAAGAGGTTATTGTGGTGGATGCTGTTGTTGAAGTTTCCGGCTCTGGTAAGATTGGAGTGGTGTTGGATGAGGCTGGTTCAGTTGACGGACTTGAAGATGTCTCTGCAGTGTTGCCCGTCACTGTAACAATAAAAAATATGTAAGATCAATACAAAGATCTTAAACAAAGTCTAGCCAACACCATCATCTAAGGCTACCTTTACTCAACACTGATCCTTGACAACAACAAAAAATGGGACATGGGTTCAAAAAAGCAATTGTAAGTGCTAACACCATGCAAGGCTAATAGGTGGCAGAGTGACTTAGAAATGGAATGGCACATGCATGCACATGAGGTTAAGCTGTAGATATTAACATACAAAATGCCTTAAGCATAAACAGTGTGGATGGTTAAGCTGCAGATGTTAACATACAAAATAGCTTAAGCATAAACAGTGTGGATGGTTAAGCTGCAGATGTTAACATACAAAATAGCTTAAGCATAAACAGTGTGTATGGACAATCAGGTGATGTTGCTACTTTAAAGGGACCCTAATCTGTCAAGCAGATGTTTTCAAAAGAGCCTAATGCATACCACTATACAATGTAGTTAGCAGCATGCAGTACACACTGCATGCTGAAAAAATAAGTATGCATTTAATTGTCCGGGAAAAATCTTTCGTGTGATTCATTTGCCCTCAGAATTGACCTGCAAGTTGTGAAAAATCTTTGGAACAACTTACAGAGATTTGACTTGCATTAATGCAAAGTAAATTAAACAGATTGATGCTAATGCTAATAACACTAACACTGTTGCCATGGATATATACTGTTGCTGTCCAACATTTGGACCTGTGAACCTGTTGCCCCTTTGTCAAATTGACTTTAACACTCCTATCTTTAAATGTACTTCCTAGCATGCAAAGTAAACTTTCACCAGTGGCCCAGAAGAAAAACTGTTTTTATTTTGCTTTACCAGCCCGCAACTGGAACGCGTTTAACTGGGGAATGATAAGTCCCACTTCCTACGTTTAAGTTCCAAGGTAAATGGAATGCACCAAACTAGTGGGGATACCAATTGAGGATCAGGTATTAATATAATTATTCAATATGATGTCACGATGAGCTCTGGTTCTGAACAGTGTCAGATTTTATATTTTTTAGTCGTAGGCAAGCAGACATACGTTGGAAACGCAAATATACATGCAAAAAAATAGAAGGAGTTGTTTATATGATGTTTCTCTTTTAAAAGGCTTTTTTAATCTTCAATAAACTTGCATGTTGGGGCATTAACACAAGGTCCACACTGAGTTCCTTCTCACCAGCATGGAAGATCATATGTTTTCAAAGAACACACAGCAACATGCATTAAGCTTTTAGGCCTACCTCCTGAGCTGGTTGTTGAGGGACTAAGGGTGATGGGTAATCCAGTGAGGGAAGTGGGGCTACTGCCTGGGGAGGCGTTTGTTGGGAGAGAGCTGGAGATGGAAGTGGAGGTTGGTGAAGCAGGTGGGGATCCACTGACAGCAGAGGACAAGGGTACAGAGGTAGATGCAGGAGTCTCAGGAGAGGTATTAGCAGAGTTTGTTAATGTAGTTTTTGAGACATCAGGAGTTACGATACTTGCAACTGTTGTGCCAATGCTGGTTTGTGAGGTCATTGGTGCTGGAGTTGTGATGGAGCTTCCCTGTGTTGTGGGTGTGTTTTGGCTAGTCTGTGCAGATGATGTTGTTGTAGTTGTGCTAATAATGGTTTGTGTTAATGTTGGGATGCTACTGTCGGTGTTTGTTATTGATGACATGGCAGTTGTGTCAGGGCTGGTGTGTGTGACTGATGTCATTGTAGTTGTGTCACTGCTAGTTGGTCTGGTCAGTGTTGTTGTAGCTGTATCACTGTTAGTCTGTGTGAATGCTGATGTTACAGTTGGATCATGGCTGGTTGGTGTGACTGGTGTCATTGTAGTTGTGTCACTGCTACCTTGGGTAGTTTGCCTAACTGTTGTGCCAATGCTGGTTTGTGAGGTCATTGGTGCTGGAGTTGTGATGGAGCTTCCCTGTGTTGTGGGTGTGTTTTGGCTAGTCTGTGCAGATGATGTTGTTGTAGTTGTGCTAATAATGGTTTGTGTTAATGTTGGGATGCTACTGTCGGTGTTTGTTATTGATGACATGGCAGTTGTGTCAGGGCTGGTGTGTGAGACTGATGTCATTGTAGTTGTGTCACTGCTAGTTGGTCTGGTCAGTGTTGTTGTAGCTGTATCACTGTTAGTCTGTGTGAATGCTGATGTTACAGTTGGATCATGGCTGGTTGGTGTGACTGGTGTCATTGTAGTTGTGTCACTGCTACCTTGGGTAGTTTGCCTAACTGTTGTGCCAATGCTGGTTTGTGAGGTCATTGGTGCTGGAGTTGTGATGGAGCTTCCCTGTGTTGTGGGTGTGTTTTGGCTAGTCTGTGCAGATGATGTTGTTGTAGTTGTGCTAATAATGGTTTGTGTTAATGTTGGGATGCTACTGTCGGTGTTTGTTATTGATGACATGGCAGTTGTGTCAGGGCTGGTGTGTGTGACTGATGTTATTGTAGTTGTATCACTGCTAGTTGGTCTGATCAGTGTTGTTGTAGCTGTATCACTGTTAGTCTGTGTGAATACTGATGTTACAGTTGGATCATGGCTGGTTGGTGTGACTGGTGTCATTGTAGTTGTGTCACTGCTACCTTGGGCAGTTTGCCTAACTGTAGTAATGCCAATGCTGGTTTGTGTTGATGGTAACACTGAAGTTATGTCATCGCTAGTTTGTGTGTACGGCGTCACTGTCATTGCGTTGTTGCTTGTGTGTGTGGATGGTGGCATGGTAGTTGAGTCTTCACTGGTTGGTTTGAGCGGTGTTGTTGTAGCTGCATCATTGTTAGTCTGTGTAAATGGTGTTGTTACAGTTGGGCCATTGCTGGTTTGTGTGATTGGTTCTGTTGTAGTTGTTCCACTGGTGGATTGTGTTATTGGTGTTAGTGAAGTTGCTCCATTGCTGGTTTGTGTGTCGGGGGTCAGTGTTGTTTTACCACTGCCAGTTTCTGTAGTAGTTTCCATTGAAGCCATGTCTTTACTCGTGTGTGTGACTGGTGTCCCTGTGGTTGTTTCTTCACTGGTTTGTGTGATCTGTGACATTGTACTTGTGTTTTTGCTGGTTTGTGTAGCTGTTGTCATTGTACTCTTGTCGTTTTGTGTAGGTGGGATTGTTGCCATTGTAGATATGTCGTTGCTTGTTTGTGAACTTGATGTTAATGTAGTTTTGTCTTTGCTGGTGTACGTGATTGGTGTCATTGTACTTGTGTCACTGCTGGTATATGTAATAGGCATCACTGTTGTTAATTTATTGCTGGTTTGTGTCAGTGGTGTCATGGTGCTTGTGTAATCCCTTGTGGTTGTATTGGGTGTCACTGTAGTTTTGTCTCTACTGGTGTTTGGGACTGGTGTCATTGTAGTCATGCCATTACTTGTGTCTGTTAATGCTGCCATTGTAGTTGTCCCAGTACTTGTTTGAGGGTTATGGCTGGTCAGTGTATGATCTGGGGTGGGTGTGGTGGCTGTCGTCTCACTAGTGTCAGAGGGTTGGCTTGTCTCTTCGCCTGTGGTTGAAAGTGTTCGAGCACTGATTTCTGCTGATGAAGAGTCAGCTGGTGCGCCTGTGGTGGCATGGCTGTCCTCTCTGACAGTGCTCCTGACTTCTTCTGGAGTTGTTTTGGAGTCAGTGCTCGATCGGGAAAAAGTTGTCTCTGTATTAGTGGTGAATGGCCCTGTAGCTGATTCCGTTGTGACACTTCCTGACACCGTTAAAGCCACTGAAGATGTTGAGGCTGGTGCACTTGTCCCACGGCTGCTCTGGGTGTTGCTGCTTGGATTTGAGCTTGTAGTTTGTGTCAAATCAGGAGTTATGGACATTCCCCCATCACTGGCATCAGTGGTTTGGGTAGCTGGATCTGTTGGCATTCCAAGAAAAACAATCAAAAAGTATATGTGCAATGTGGCACAAAAATCTATTTGATACATTAATTAATAATCATTAATTCAGTTATTTACCTTATGTCCACTTTAAATGTAGACATCATGTTGGCATATAAAACAAAGTGAGCATGTCCCTATTTACACATCAAGCAAAGCAACATTAACATTCATTTTAAGGTCCTGTTTGTATACATAATTAGTTGTCTACACAGTCTTATATGTTTCCTTTTTGCTTTTGTCCTCACTTATAACATACAATTAATAATGTAGCATGCTGATTATGCAACTTCACTGATGTAATCAGAGCAAGAGGTGCACTCTGACTTTGGTCCGTGCACCAAGGCCAACAACCCAGTCTTCTATGATGTGTTAAATAAGAAGAGTGACCATTTGATATGTCCAGATACACAAAAAACATGACAAGAATGATGCAAATGCGATGCACTGACACAGTGGTATATAGCTGCAGCCTTACAATCTGATCATTTTGTACTTATATAATTTTTTAATAAATTTGTACAAACAGGAAACACTACTGATCACATTAAAGTAGATTTCCCAAAATATGTCTGAAATAACATGTATTTGTGCTATCAGTAGAATCAAATACATTATTTTTTCAAATGTTATTGATGTCATCTTTTCTGCTGTAATATGAAAGCTGTACCTGTTTTAGACTGTAAGAATTACCCAACACATGAAGCTGAATGTTGTGAAGAGGGTTACGAAATAGAAAGATGTAAAACAGGCAATGACCCACTTAAAAACCTACGTACAAATGGTAAACTGAAAAAGATGATCTTTGTAAAGCAACTGCCTTTAAATGCGTTTGTATTTATTATTGTCATAATTATATCACAGCATTTGCCGAGGTTTTGTCCTCTTCCAATTCACATGTTGGAAACCCTGTATCTGTTACATATCGTATTTGAATTCTGCAAAGACCACGGACTGCAAAACAACACAGATGTGGTCAGAGTGACATCAACAACAGGATTCCAAATAATTCCAAATAATGGTGTTGTGTTGGAAATGTTGTCACAACCAAATCTCTGATCAAGCAAGTGACAGGAAAAGAGATGAATTACCGGTAGAATGAATAATAAAGTAGCAGCATGCCTGTTATGCAAATTAACACATGACTCTCAGTTTATGTATTATACGTGTCTTAACCCTTAAAGAAATTAACTGTCGTGTCATTATAAGCCTGTGCAATAAACACATAAAGACATTACTGTAATAAATCTCAAACAACTTTTTTACTGCAGTAAAACAAAGTTTCGTAATTGAACAGCCCTGCTTTCACACATTTTGATGTAATCAGATGAGGCTGAAAGTGGCTATAATTTTCCTTAAAATTAATTTGTGCCAGTTTTGTGTTCAAAAAGTATCTTGGATTTCTTCCAGATTTAGAAAAAAACTATGATGCAATTGCAAATGTTGTACAAAACAGAGATTAGTTAAGGTTATGACACAAAGTTATAGATTTTATGCACTCTGTATCTTTTGTTAGGTTATCACCATCCATATCGTTACTGCAACACTGAACAATGTCATTGCACATCACATGTTTTTTTCATGTCAAGGAGACCTGCTCTCCATGAACCATATGATTAAAAATAAAATGACTTTTAAACAAGTTTTATCAGTCCCTGATGTGGTCAGAACATATTTTGGGGTTGTCATGACAAACAAATCCACTCAGATATGGATTTTAGCATGCCCATGAAGCTGCTTCAGTCCTGGTCAAAGCAGTCAGTACTAGAGTAAATCTTTATCAAATCTGTCTGACCACACCCCTCTCAAGAAGACCATGTTGCTTCATCTTTCAAACTCTGTGCTCTAATGTTTACTGTAGCTAAAAAGACATGCCAAGACATGTTCCTTTTTAATGAGGCCTCCTGTGGGCCAAAGAAAGTGAAGGCATATCTCCTAAGAATAATTTAGTCAGTGATATAATTTCTGTAAACTATGCAGGCGCATAAGCATGATGGCTTCTGCGCGTCCTCTGTGTCAATTCAGCAGGTCGGTTGTTCACTCTATCCAAAATAGCAGGTGTGAGCTGCAGTCTTACACATGACCAGCAGGATCCATGAAGAGGCAGAGGAGATATGATCACACGATCACCGCAGCCCATTGTACGGGACTTATGAGGGATAAATAAGTGAAATATAAACATATATCTTAATTTCTCTATTCATCATTAATATTAGTTTCACTCATGATACCAATGCCATTATAGATTCTGCCTATTAACCTAATTCTTCATTGATTCCTTTGGATTTTTTTGTGCAACAATGAGCAGGCCCACACAGGTTTTTTGGGGTCAACAACACCAAACATTTGTCACTCCTGATGTTCAATACTGCTCTGTGTAGACAAATCCTTCAGAACACATCTGGATTTTCCACCCTTGCTTAAATAATAAAGACTCTAGATATTAAATTTAGAGTTGTAGTGTGCTAAAACACAATTTAAAAAAGGCTTAGAAAGTGGGCACTGCCACAAAAGACATTATTAATAGGTAAAACAAACTCTTGCAAAAGCCATTTAGGAGGGAAGTACATTTCTTTTCCATCAAAATGCCCTCAGTGTAAGTCTTTGTTTTCCTTTGAGTATGGACATTTAGTACAGTTTGGACAGAGCTGCAGCAGCAGCATCAAAGCTATTGAATACAGGTTTGTAGTTCCTCTAAACTTTCAGCACAACTAGGACTTTGGTCGACATTTGTTGTGTTTGAATGTGCTTTTAAAAAAGTTGACTTGACTTGCAAGAAGGACCTGAAGGATGATATGCAAGATGATAGGCATAAAATATGGAGAATAAAGTTACTTTGCAAGGTTTGCCTCTTAACAACGCCCGGACATGGCAGTCACAAGAGCCTCCAACTTCATCTGACTCTTTTAAAGAAGCGCTGCCTCTTGTATGTTCAGGGTGTTGTAGTGACGTCTGTTCCTATTCAACCTGCTCCCACTTCACTCTTGTGTATTTATGGGGAAAGAGAAGAAGACAGAGGGAAGGCTGAGGAGCGGCACAAACAGCAAGAGGTCTTTGATTATGGCTTAGCCTGTTTACCACAGCTCCTCATCTGTATGCAGTACATGATTACATTCAAGGCCTCCTGTCAGAGGACAAAGGGAACATACTACCAAGAAATGGGTGTGTGTACCCATCTCTGCCAACTTATTCCCTATAATAGGTCTAAAAAAAAAACAGGAAGTGTTGAGGAAATAAGGATGAATATCAGATCCTGAATGAAATGTGATTATTTCCTCTTCGCTAAAGGCCCTGTGTCACCTAATGTGTTTATCACTTGGTAACCAAGAGTCATTTAGAGATGAAAAACAGCAGGCTGAAAATACACCGTGACAGGGCACTTTTATGGACACACAGTACTGGATATACACAAACACATGCCCATTTCCAATCCATGAACAATTGTATGTATTAGGGGGTGTGATATGACATTGAGCAACAGCGACAGTTATAGATCAGGATGTGACAAAAGGTAGGAGAGATGTAAATGGTACGAGGTGGCATTAAAATTGTTATAAACTAAAGGAGAGGCAGGGTGAAGCCAGGCTGAGCATGTACAGTGACAACATGAGAGATTATTGCTGTAAAACACACATTTACAAATTTGTTAGTGGATTATCTGGATTAAGATTTAAAGGGTAATGGCTTGCTCTTACTTAATAACAAGAGATCAAGATTACTGGAAAAACCTCTTAAATCAAATCCAGCCAATTATGTTGTGATTAGCCTTGATGCATTTTCTGGTGCTTACTTTAGTGAACAGTTTCAGTTACAAGGTTATTTGTTTCCAAAAAGACTTTTGTGAAGGTAACATTCTCAATTGTTCTCCAAATTCTTGCATAGTTTAGATTTTACATTCTTAAAGGCCAATGATTTATCTGCTTGTATGGAAAGCTGACATATTTGAGTCATTTTCCAAATGTTTTCTGCTCCAAAAAGACTTTGAGTAAAACCACTGCCCTGTAGATTAGTCAGGTATTTGACCACTTCTGATGTCTCAGCTGCGGCAATGCTGAGGTCAGAGCCAGCACGTAGACAGGTTGGAAAAGATATCAGCTTTAAAGATCTGTCATGATATTTTCAAATAAAATAAAAACTACAAATACGAGATATTTAATGTTCAAACTGATCAACTTTATTATTATTTTACATATATTAACTCATTTTGAATCTGATGCCTTAAACACATCCAAAAAAAGCTGGGACGGGTATGTTTACCAGTGTGTTACATCACCTTTTGGTTTAACAACAATCAATAAGCATTTGAAAACTGATGACACTAATTGCTGATGCTTTGTGTGTGGAATTCTTTCTATTCTTGCTGGATGGGAGGGAAAAGAGGTTTTCTCTGGCTTTTTGTATAATGCCTGTGTTCATGAATGTCCAACACAGGCAGCTTCTGTGCAAATCTGTTGCTCTTTTTTCCCATCGATTTTAGCCATGTTAGATTGGGCTTCCTCTATCTACATTATGACAGTTGAGCTCTTAGGGCTCTCAGATACTTATATGAGGGGCAGACAAACAGCCTGTGAAAGTCTTGCTGCCACTGTAACTTGTTATCTTTTACTGAAAAGTTCTTCTCGTCCTCTCAAAGATCTGCGATATGCACACTTCAAAATGTTTATGACATTGTTCTGACAGCTGTTAATACAAGTGCAAGGGCTAAATCTAGCGTTTGGCCAATATGAATATTGACTTAATTTACTCTGTTTTAAGTATTTCTTTACAGAAAATAATGCATACATATTTATCATGTATTTCCAGTAAGCTTTAAAATGTATTAAAGCGTAACTTCTAGTCCATATCGCCCTGCCCTACTTTGACCGGTGCACTATTGGAAAGTTAATAAACACAACTAACACACACCATCAATCAAAATACAGTCAACCATCTGTTCAGATGTAAAGAAACCTTCACTTTGAGGAGTGTGTGGACTGTATAAGTCTTATCAGTACTGTGTGTGTATTTAGTGAAACCCCTTTCTTATCACTACTTTTCATCTCCTCATGAGTAACAAAGTGGAAAGTTTCAGTACTGTTAGTTTCGTTTTCTGGCCTGAAACTGGCTAAACACTCAATGATTTTAAAACATTCGACATAACAGGTTCCCCTTACGATTGTGGGGGCATGACCTGTTTTAGGACTTGTTTCAGCCAGCTATTTGCCCAAATAATCCTTAAGTGTGGCGTCAACACAATTGGGTTTCTGCCCTCAACTGAGTCAGACCCTCCCTGATTTCAAACTGCAAATATTAAGTTTCATGTTAACAACTCCAAACTTCCCAGTGCAGAATCTCTCAAGTCTGGGGCGTCAGTGGCTCAGTCTGATATTACCGTCTGTCAGTAATAAGAAGGTTGCAGGTTTAAACCCAGCGGACTGTCACATGGTGGCATGTCTGTGGGCAAGACACTTAACCCTAAGTTGCACCCACTGCAGCATCAGCAGTGTGTAAAAGGGTATGAAAGAACCTTCATGTGTTTGCTGATGCTGATGGATAACTTTCATAGAAACTTTGAACTATCAGTGAGTGAATATGAGGGTGAATGGGTGTTAAAGAGCAGCTCTGAACTGAGGTGTAAAGCTGCTTTGAGTAGTCAAAGAGACAAGAAAATCCCTATATAAGCTGAAGTCTACTTTCTCTAACAGCAATGTGAGAAAACAGACAAGGAGATACGACCACTCAGATTCTGCACAGCTCAACACCTAACAAAAATCACAAAAAAAACCCCACCTTCTTCTAAGGCTGGTATTATCACGGTATTTGTTACTCATTAAGGTAACAATACTGAATCTATTTAACAGTTTTAAAAGTATATTTTTAAACTCTACATCCATTTTCTTAACAATGCAAGCATAAAGTGATATACAACTTGCATTTTGTGAATGAAATCAGAGAGAAATGCCTTCATATTTTCAGTCTGTGTATTTGTGTATGCTTGCCTTGTACTGTATGCTAAAGGTGCCTCTGACTTAGTGGTTTTTCACAAATCATTTGATTCTTCTACTTTGGTTTAACTTATACAATGGCTCCCGTACAAGACTGGTGTAGCGTCAGTTTAGCCCTCTGTGATCGCATTACAAATAACAGTGATGAGAAAATTTATATCCCACTACAAATAACACTGCTAACAGTGTGAACACTGGGTTACCAAACAGCACTGCCTTCCTCTCAGACAGGATCTCCCCCTGTGTTTCTTTCTGGATATTGTTTTTCTGTAGTTGTTACTGTTGTTGTTGCAAAATGGAAACTCCCACCTGGACAGTCAGATGAGGATGTTGGTGGCTAGGGTACCAAAGTATAATTTACCATGTGATCACAATCGTTGAAGGACAAACTCAGAGACAGACCATATTCTCTTGTTTTTTTCTTTACCAAAAACAAGACATCAGGATAAGTTTTATACGTTTATAAATCCGTCAAATTGTCAATTATCCCAGGTTTTTAAAAGATCTGAAAATCATCTAGTGTATTCCCAGACCTATAATGTACAAGAACAAATAACAGTGTAACAAAGACAAGGTTAGGGTCAGCAAAATGTCCAAAAACTTAAATTATTGTCCCACATATCAACACTTACTTTGTATATTTTCCCTGTAAATGCCTTCTTTAATACCAGGCAGCTAATGTTGGTATGCTTAAATGCTAAACTAGGATTACAAACAACATGACAGGTGCTAAGCATTATTTCAGAAAAACTGATTGTCACTGTAAATTTAGTTCTTTGGCAAATGATATACAACCTGGCACCATCTAAGAGTAAATTCAAGTGTCATTGATAAACTGAACCCTCACCAGAAGTCATTATTCAATCACCCTCAGTTTATCTTCATGCAAAGTCAACTCAGAAGGGTTAGCATGCCAAAACACTAAAAAGCAAATATGACAGACATATTTCAAACAAACCAACAAATATTTTTGAAATGTAAGAAGAAAAATAATTACTTTAGTAGGTTATAGTTGTTAGCATGAAAGCTAAAGCACTGATTGCTAGCATCTCTAAACAGTGAGGCATGCTGATTAACTAAAAGTATCATGCACAATGCTATTTGTTTTTAGTTATTTTTAATATCACATTTCAGATCAATGGTTGTGAAGAGCCTAGACGTGACAGTGTATTTACACAACACTGTAGGAATCTGCACAGTTGCAGTGTTTAGTCTCTTATGTGGCAGTGCTCAGCTAAAACTCTCAAGCCTGGTATGAATTCAGGCTTTCTTTGATGCTCTGATGCTGCACTTACAAACAAGAACCAAGTATTTTAAAGAAGAACCACAAAGTAGGATGTGTACTAAAATATAAAACATTGGTTAGAAAAGCTGTCTTCCCACACAACAGAGGAAAATTGGACAGGAGAATTTCCTTTTCATCTACTCATGATTATTGGTCCAAAGAGCACAGATTGAAGGATTACAAACCTCTGCTGGCATAAGAAAACCTCTGCTCACAACACTAAAGCTTACTCCAAGCTTTGCACGTGCTGGCAACTTGATTTGTTTTAAGTTGTCACAAAACTAAAATGCTGGATCTGAAAACCATAGCACAAAAGGTTTACAAAATTTAGATACTTTGATATTTGGTCACACCATGTCTTTAAGAGACACTATCCGTGTTATTTTACTGAATGGTACTATCATAAAGCACCAAAGATTCTATTTCATTAGACAAAGCCACATTTCAATGTTTTTGAGAAGTTTAGAGAATGTTCAGGGGTTTGCTTGCAATTTTTGAATATCTGAAAAGAAGGGATGGGACATAATTTCCATATATTCTACTTGTCATAAATTTTTAAATATATGAATAATTCATATGATGTGTCTCATCTTAAAAATATAGCCTTTTTATTACGTTCACAGTCACATGGTTGTAATGTCATAAACTAAGCAAACAGATGTTCAAATGAGGCTTTGTTTCTTTGTACTCTCTGTGCATAACAGGTTCTTTCTTCTCGCCTTTTACTCCTGTGTTAGCACACAACAGCCTCTGTTTAGTTACAATAAACTTTATGTCATATATCCCCAGAAAGAAGAACAAGACTTTTTTTAATCTGTGAATTGTTTGTTGGAGACTACAAGGAGCAGTTACAGTCTGACCTCAGCAGAGCCTCAGATGGCTACTGGCCACTACCTAAAAGCTTTAGTTGAACTGCATGTTTAAAATGTTAAAATAAACCACTGCTGCCATGCAGCTGACTTCAACCTAAAGACCATGTGAGGTTTATAAGCCACACTCCTCAGATAAAACAAAGACCACTAAAGAGACCAACCCTTCGAATGTTTTCTTCAAGATATTTGTGTATCCTAAAACAAGTATGTAAAAGTGCTTAAATTTGCTTCTTTACATTCAATTCAACAAGAGACTCAGAGATGTGCTCACAATCTCTGCTGATGGGACAATGGGTCAACACAGACTTAATCAATGCCAATCACCCGCACAGATCTGACTCTGCTCTGAACAGACTCTGAGTGTATGGCCAGCCACACACACCTGAGCCTGAATAGAATTCACTGCTACAGTGCATGGCACCACACACACCTGAGCCTGCTCTGATAACTCCTCACAGTCTGAAAATACATCAAGGGGCATATAAAACTCAAAAAGCATGCCATGGGCTCCTTAAAAATGGAACAATCCTCAAGAAAGTGTAGCAGTTTGACTTTAGCAGAGACTCCAGATAGGGATGGAAATCGAAAACCAATTCCAGTTGAGAATCGTTAACAGCTCCATCAAAGTATCCATATCATGAGTCTTTTTGCTAATCAATTCCCTTATCAATTCCTTCCACAGGGTTCAGAAGCGGTCAGAGTTGTGGCTTGCAGAAGCAGTTATCTATGCTGTGACATGTGTGTTTGACATTTTTGCCACTGAAAATCTACAGGCCAACATTTGCCCACACGGAAAATCTGCAGGAATCAATAAGGGAATCATTAAAGAAATGGATCGATTAGCAGGATTGTTAAAAAGCACTGGTGTTATCAATTCCCATCCCTAACTCTAGAGTTATTAGATGACCCAAAGAAGGCAGATGAGTCCTTTCTGACAGATTATGTTTATAAAAAAGGGACTAACATCATTTTCATTTACTATCTCATCCTTCAAGTATCTTCAAAGTCTCTCTAAAGGCATAAAAAGTTGCACTTTAAGTGTTACATAAATGAAGACCATAAAGATCAATGGACCAAATCTCCAAATGGATTAAAAATCTCATTGTATACAAAATTACAAATTAAAAGTCCATTTACTATGTTCTTGTGCCATGACCAACATTCTCTGAAAATTTTATCAAAACCCATAGAGAACTTTTTGAGATGTTTTGCTCACAGACAAACAAACCAACAAACAAACACTGGCAAAAACATTTACATCCTCGGCAGTGGTAAACAAGTGAACGACTAGAAATTCTCAGAGAGTACAAACCTCTGCCAAGGCATTCCTGGCATTCTTATCCAAAACATCCTTGAAAATGAGATGAACTGCCCTATCGCACAATGTTAATAAATCACTCAAAATTATTCCTGAATCTGCATCCTGAAAAAGCATATTCAGGCCTCTGAGGGTTGCAGATTTTATGTCTGATTTGAAGTTCTGTTTCTTCCTGTGCCTGAATTACAGTGGTCTGAATTTTGTGAAGTTGCTGCTGCTGAATCTACTTTTTTGTCAGTACTGCTACTTTCAGCAGGCAGAACTTTATTGTGTTGCTGTATGTTTTCAAAATTAGAGAGTATCTGTGGTTTTTTATCATTGTAGATGGACAGGATTATGCATCAGGAACCTAAGAGTGCACTGAACCCCTTGTTTGGTTCTGCCCAGAAGAACCTGCTTTAAAACACCCCAAGAATACAGTATGATAGTATGACCACCCAATCCTGCTATTCACTTTAGATGAATACAGTGGAGGATGAGCTCAACAGAGTGATAGAAAAGCTACAGTTTGAGGGTATTCATACTTTATACAGTCTTATCTGTCAGTGCATCCAAGGGAGAACAGATGGTGTTTCATAACTCTCCTTCTTGTGACAATAAAATTAATCAACATTGCCATCAAAAAGCTGAGTCCTTCATAGGGCTGTCACTTTTGATATTCGAACATCCATTCAAACTTTAGGTTAAAAATTCATATTCGAATTGAAGGGGAATTGTTCAAAATGACAATATACAGTACAGCAGTACATCAGGGCGCCTGGAGCAGAGAACTGTTTGATCCAGCAGAGGGCGCTCTCAGTGTAACTTGACTCATGATGCTCTCTTGACCTCAATAAATGAAGAATGAAGCCAGTTTTGAGAAAATGGAGAACAAGCGGCAAAGCCACTTGAGCGGACAATAACTGTGTGGAAGTACTTTGGGGTCAACACCGTTGATGGCAAAATTCTGAACAAAAAACAGAATGTGAGTTGAGTGTTTGCAAAGGAGTTGGCTTACTACTCAACAATGACAGATTTGTGGGCTCACCTGATCGCTTTTCACTCAAGTGAGGCGACGAGGGAGGCACCACAGTTTGGCTGCGCTCCGTCACATGTCCGACCCCGCGTGACTGCATATGTCTCAGCAGAATCCTTGTCAAAGGCATGCAGAAACAGGCCATCAACAGCTACCTCAGTGCACTCTAAACTAGGATGGGAATTGATAAGATTTTATAGATACCAATGCCATCAATGATTCTGCATATCACTGATTCTTGAAAGATTCCTTAATCAATTCCTGCTTATTTCCAGTGTGGACAATATTTGCCCCACAGAGGTTTTCAGTGGCAAACATGTTAAACACATGTCTTTCCTGATATTCAATGCAGTGTTTCCACTTACTAAAAGTTGTGCATTGCATCTATCATGATTTTTGACCTTTTTATCATTTCTGCTGACTGTCTCTATTGAGAGCAAGACGATCTTGATTTGCAAAGTATGCAGAATAAAGCAGAAGGAACTTGTAATTGTTAAGCAAAAAAAATCCAATGACAGTGATTCTTAAAAGGAACTGTTATCGATTCTCGACTGGAATTAATTTTTGATTCCCATCCCTAGTTGTAAATGGGTGTTCCAGTCAGCAGCAAAAAAAAGAGCACATCATTTGGTCCTGATCATGGTGGCAGTCTTGTGTTTCTGGAAACAAAATAAGACAACAATTTTTTTCCATTTGAAATCCTCTCTTTGCATGTTGTTTGCAAGGTGACCTTTTTATTCAAATTCTTAGAAGACTGCAACTTCTGTTTTGCTTTGCTGCTGTTGTGGTGACCTGAAAAACATATTACCATAATGTACTGGAAATGCTAGCGTCTGTGTTGCAGGGATGTCAGGGGACAGGGTTTGAGCATGGTCAAAGATTAGCATGTTATGTTCAAAATCCTTTTAAAATGATTATTGGGAAAAGTAACAGCCCTAGTCCTTCACATGCAGTGATTCTGATCAGATTATGAAAAGATGCTGAAGCCTAAATGTCATAAATCAGACAGATAGTGTGAGAAAGTTATGGTCTCAGCCATCAAACCATTCTATTTATGGAAAAGGGGAAGTGACGAACTAATGGTTCTTCTAACTATGTGCCTGAACACAGAGGTGACTGCATCTACTGTGAAAGTTTATCCCCATTTACATAAAGAGGAAAATGTCAGTGCATCAGCTGTGAGCTGTTTGTGTGAAGCATTTTCTGAAGCTTCTTACAAAATAGCTGCAAAAATGTACGCTATTACTTTAAAATATTAACACAAATATAAAAACAGATCTACCAAACTTTATGTTAGCAGGCAAACGTCCACGTGACAGAGTTAATTAGGCTAATACATTTAAAACATTGAGGTAATTAGGGAGCCCACTGTGTCTTGCATGTCTAACAGAGAGCCTTGTCTTTTAAGGATTTAACCCACAGAAGGATTATCCCTGCAGACACAAAAGGGATGACCGGGTCAGGCAGGGTGACAAGTAGGTCTAAGGTCGGCTTGCAAGTGCTCACTCAGGAGGATGTGGATCTGGAGTGTCCGGGTCTACCCACTGAGTCTTTTACCAAATCTGCCACTTATCTCAAACTCTATTCTCCTTTTGTTTCTCTACATGGAAGTCAAACAAGTGCAATGTGTTGTCACGGAGATGTCTGCCAACAGCTGCTGAAGCTTCACATCACTTCAAATCTCTCACAGTGACAGACACACAGACAGACGTCAGCATTGTGTTCCACTTCTGGGTATTTCTATTTATGCAACACAATGCTGCTCCTGTGAAGTACCTGCTCATGAACTGACTGTCAGGTCCAGTTCCCCCAACGCATGTCCTCAACTTCCCATCCCCAGTGCCACTCCTTGTGATTACATCTTTGCCTGTATTAATGGGACAGAAGCTGCAGAACAACAGGCTCCTTCTAAGTAAAATGTACTCAAAGTACCAAGTATTTTCAGTACACATTTTGTGTTGAGCAAAAAGGACACAACGGCTGGACAAAAGTTATTTGTTGCAGAATATAATTATGTACTGACATAGTTCCCAAAGCAGGGCCTGTGGCCTCTAAGAAGGACCAAGGGTGATGTCAGGGGCACAGCAGCAAAGAACAAGAGCAATGCACACTTTTATGCACTGCTAGCAAAGCATGGGTACATTTTCTAAGTAGACCTCCAAGTTAACCGATGGCTGAAATGTAACAGCACAAGATCTAACAACACGTGTCTGCTCTGATTGGTTGACTGGTCAACTCTGTGGTAACTAGTCAGTTCATCGATGCTTGGTGCCATGTTATAATTCAAGTCATCCTACAGTCTCTGCTCCGCACTGGGCTTGCCTGCATGAGTAAATGGTCTAAAACTGCTGTCTCAGAGTAGAAGGTAGAGGGAGAAGTCCTAATGCAGAAAACTTTTTGTCTTGTGCATAGAAGTGCTTCATCTAACGAAGAAACCATGAAATACACCAAAGGGCATATAAAACTAAAAAAGCATGATATGGGCTCATTTAAAATGGCAAAACTGGCTGTTGTTAGATATTACAATCTTGAAAGTTTCAGGTTAGGGTGCGACTTTTAATTGTTGTGTACATTCCCCAAAACTGTTAGGGATAATTTCTTAAAGTGTGGTGATTTCTAAACAAAGGTGATGACTAAAGGTCTCTTTATGTTTTCCAATATACATTCATGTCTTGAAATGTAGAGTAACGGGCGGTGGATTGAGGGGGGTTGAAATTAATTTCATCTGCCAAAGGGGGGTGCGTTAAAAAAAGTTTGGGAACCACTGGTATAACATATGATATAATTTGACTGAAACAATACAATATAACAACAGAGTAGTAATTTGCCCTTATAAAAATAAAATCACAAATCAAATATACCAGTAAAAATGTACTTTGAACATTCCAAGTTAAACTACCAGATGAATGTGCTCTCCTCTTTGTGCCTGGCGTGATGTTTGTCTAAAAATGAGGAGTGGTCAGACACAAGCTTATGTTTATAAAGCATATATTGAAGACACAGAAGGGTACTACACCTAAAACCACCTTTGACCTGGTCTTTAGACCAAGTCAATGGAGTAGTGTCCAAAGAGGACTCTTTGGAAAGATGGACAAACACTTATGAAATCAAAACTAACACTTAACCGAGGTTGTTTCACATACGCAGTACGCACAACAGCACACCTCCACAGTTAAATATCAAACATTTGTTTATCAGTTCAAATTGAGTTTTAAATGGAATAATGAGCTGACACAAGGCGTGGCTGTGCTTTTCTAGCTTTCTATCTCCATCCAAATCTATCTATCTATCCATCTATCTTACACACAAACTTAGTTCTGAATGCCTTGCAAAACAATGTCGCGCTCTCACGACAGCCATATTAAAACAACAAAGGATTGGAGGAATTTGATTGATGGGCTGGATTAATAATGGCAATGACAGCAAAAGCTGATGGAAAGCTCTGATCGGTATACCTTTACATTTTCTTTTTAACTCAGTTCAGTGAAGTATAATACTTTTCACAAAAATACTTTAAGAAAAAGTAAAAGTACTGACTTTAAAAACCTATTTTTTTATCAAAAAAAACAGTACAAGTACGCAAAAAGCTCCTGAGGTTTCTTTCACCACTGGTCTTGGCTTATCTGTCAGCATAGCAGGATGGAAGGACCTGATTAACCAGTGTGCACAGAGGAGGAGAAGAAATCGTTATGACTGTAAGACAGGAAGAGCCAGAGGCCTAAAGGCAGCATTTTATTAGAGGACAGAGACGTCCTGTGGAGAGCTGACCTAAAGGTGTAACTTGCAGTGCCTGTTTTTTAAGGATCATAGTAGGACTGGGCTTGCCATTATATCCAGATCATATCTTTTTCTGACATGTTTTTAGTCAAGATAAAGGCTCAGTGCTCAGTGAAAGGATCATTTACGACAAGGGACACTTATAGTAATTTGCCTCTTGACAACATCATGATCTGGTTGAAATGTAAAGTCTTAATGAAGGATTTGATCATTTCATCTTTTTTGGGAGTATTTATACAGTTAGTTAAATGAAATAATATAACACAAATTTGACATCACAGCACCAAAAATAGAACTTCTTAACACCCAATGATGGGTAATCTATTAAAGCTGAGGCCAGAGGCAGAATGGTTTTGGGTGGTTGACTGTCTGCACGTGCCAGTTTACATGTATGTGAATGCACCATCTTAAAAACACTCTGTACAGGGGTGCTGGTTTGGCGGAGTGGTAAGCAACAAGGCACAAGCCATGTACAAGCCTCTGCTGGCCCGGGTTCAAATCCAGCCTGTGGCCAGTTTGCAGAGTGACCTTCCTACTCTCTCTCGCCCCCCTTCACAAGCCTGTCTCTCTCTCTCTCCTATTAATAAAGACACAAAATGCCCAAAAATAATCCAAAATAAAAAAAAAATTAAAAAACACTGCAAAAACACCACTCCAACAAGTGGATGAGATGATTAGATGTTAGAGGTCACAGGTCAGGGTCATGAAGCCTCATGCTGGTCCCCAGCTTTAAAATGTCATGTATCAAGAAAGTTTTCAGGGACCCTTGTAAAATTTTGCACAAATGTCTGACCTTAAAATCTTAATGATCTTAAAGATAAAGTCATTTGATTTTGAAGGTTGTAGGTCAAAGTCATTGTGCCTAATTTTTAACTCCTTGCTTGCAAAAGTGATATTTTCAGAATGCTCTAATGAATTTTTTTCACTTCTGCACAAATCACCACTCTGATATGAAGAAGAAGAAGAACTGATTTGCTTTTGGAGGTCACAGGTCACAGGTCAAAGGCTATTGAGTCTCATGTTTATTCCTTGCTTGTTAAAGTGATATCTCAAAAAACCCTGGGGAAATTTCTGTAAAAAATGGCACATCCTCTCTGATTTGGGGGAAAGCTCATTCAATTTTGGAGGTCTTACACCAAAGTCAGTGTCATAGAGCCTCATTTTATCCCTTGCTTTTGAGTCTAGTCACAGGTATATTAATTACTTGTGAAAAGGATATCTCAATAATTCTTTGAGGGATTTTCTTCATTTTGCTGAAATGTCCACTCTAACTGGAAGATGAAGTGATTTAACAAAAACTGAAGTCTCTGTGTCTCATGTTTATTTCTTGTTTTAAAAAAAGTTTTCTAAACCACTCAACCACAGATATTACTCTGAAATAACTTGAATACTAAATGTCTAATTGTACTAAATACATTGGCAACATTTTGTAAAGTGAGTAAAACTCATGAGATCTGACGGTTTCCCTTTAAATAATGCCTGATTATACAGTTTTTCTCTTTATATGTTTAAAAATGTGTCTAAAGATCACCAAGGTTTGCACATTTTGATATAGTTAATTATTAAAATTAGAGAGATTGTATCATTTTTAGTGACATGAAATTCAAATTTGTAGAAAATGTCGTCAGCCCCAACATACAGAAACTTTGCAGACTTATTCGCAGAATGAGAGCAAGGGAGCAGGAGTCTGTCTGAAACATATGAATGAAATGTTGTCAAATATTCATTTTTTTCTTACCTCTTCTTATTTTTGATTTGGCATAATATAATTACAACGTGTGTTGATTCTTACAAGAACAGTATCAAATCCATGTTTCAAGTATTCTGACAACCACTTGTTATTCCTTTACAAAAACTCTACACATATTGCCTTTTGGCTAAAAGCATATTCAGATATATTTCTTTTTTATTTATTACCCTGCCCCACATATGACATATAATCAAAATGGTTACAGGCAATAAGGTACCCTGAGCTACACCACAGATGTAATAACTGATCCAGCTTCCATCACCATGCCAGCTAATGAGAGTGAATACTTCTTAAACTGTTTTATGTCCTTTCTGTACATAAAGATATCCAACTCCACGTTGCAACAGACTCAGGTCAGTTTCCTTCAACACTCACTGAGGAGAAAGCAGGCCTGAGGGCTGCCACGTGTCACCAGGAGTGAGGGACAGGAAGCTTTTCCCATCATCCTGTTGAGCATCATGTGTCAACACGACTGAGTATATGACAGACTGAGGATGTAATAATGGAGGTGTAAAATTGATTTGGACAGCATATAGATAGGTAACTAATCAAGGAAACATTCTCCAATTCTTTTTTAGGTCAGTTAGTTAATGAGTATAACCTTCATTCACGCAGAGTAGTTTTTATGGTTTTGTTTCCATGTCCTTGTTTTGTCTCACTGAGGATGAAAGATGTAGGAAACTGAAATGTCGGTCAAGTAAATAAAGAACCATTAAGATAAAATGTTTCCTGATTACTCAGAGTAAACAAGTACAAGTACCTCGTTTTAGGTTGAGAAAAACAAATGACTAAACTGGTAACCAGTATGTGAACGTTGAGCAAGAAGAAAAATAATATCATTAACACAGACTTCAGATGTCACTTTATGCTTGATATTGGAACATCTGTTAAAACTTGGGGTGTGACGGGTAAAAAGTCGAATATCTTAGAGTATTAGCATTTATTTTTGAAAACCATTCAAATAAGACTTTTGGAAAAAGTGACTTCTCTACCTCAGACTAGTTGAAGATAGATAATGTGACAAAATTTAGTACTTAGTTTACGAGAACCTCTAGTTCAGTGGCTTAATCTGTGTTTAACTACCAAGTCATGGTTAACCATTAACTGGAAGAAATTTCTCAAAAATCTGCTCTTTTTATGCTTTTACTTTTTCATTTAAAGTGTCACAGAAAATAAAACTTTGCTATAAGAAGGCTCTTTTCTAAAACAAGAACAGATGACGAATAGAGACAAAGGCTTGTAAAGAGACAGAGAATGACCCACTGTCACATCCACCCCCTTTTCATTACTTGTTTGTTTGGTTTTTCAGAATTGAGGACTCTTGGCAAGAAAAAATTGCACTCTATTAGGTGTGTTTACAAAACAGGGAACCAACATTTCAGTTCAACATTATGAATGAATTTCACATAATGAGGCAGAACAAGTCTAAGAATTTTACCACCTGTGATCATGCTCTGAGATATTCAAAATGAGTTCTGGCATTACAACCAGGAAGTTTTCCTTTCACTTTTTTTTGTCTTTTATTTTGTGAAATTTATCCAAAGAATGATAAAGTTGGTGGAATGTAGAGTGTGGAGTGCCTATTGTATTAGGAGCAAGCACTAACAGTGTGTTTCTACTCTACTTGGACATGTCTAGTTTGGCCATTCTGCTACAGAGGTTATGAGGTGGAGGAAAAAACTACAGGGAGAGTTTCTGCAACTGAATGAACAGCTCACTTATAATGGTCCATTATAAGTGAGCAGCAAAAACATGAATGAGATACAGAATGACAGAATTGAGAGAGCTCATGTTTCTTCAATGTGTTGTCACGGAGATGACGTCTTCACGGTAAACAATATCATGTCTGTCACGGTGGTTCTGTCAACAAACAGATGTGTGTATCTATCTATCTATCTATCTATCCATCTATCTATATATAGATAGATAGATAGATGGATATAATTTATATAATTAATAAAAATTATTATTATAAGTATTATAATAAATTATAAGAATTAAAACAGTGAAGGTGTTTTAAAAAAATTTACATATCTTAAAGCTCAGAGTACTTAAATTCACATTGGAAAAAAAACTGCCTTCATTTTAATAGTAAATAATTTAAAAAAAAAAACTCTGCTGCAAAATGACAAATGAATAACCATGAAAAAAAGAACTTGCTACAGATGGAAAAGTAAATGATAACGCTGTTGGGAAAAGAAAAGTGAAATGAGACAATGATTGTAACAACAGTGTAATTTTTTATATCACTGCAAAAGACAGGAGAGGTAATGGTGGGTAGCATCCAGATGCTGCTGGTGGCAAAATAGAACGTGATAAATCCAACTGAAATAATATCATGTATTAATTCAGGATCTAATCTCATTGCTTTTATCTTAGAACTGCTGCTAGCTGCTTAGTATTTAGCACACATTAGAGTATCAGGTCAGCCAGCAGTGAGTTAGGTCTGTTAATGTTGGGACAGATATTTGGATATTAATATAAGTAATATCTGTGACTGAGTTGAATTAAACCTCGATGTCTAATTATTTCTAATGCTGTGTCTGACTTTAGTGACCATCTTGACTAGTTTGTGTTGGCAAAGACAGTGGCTTTTAGTTTCATTGCATCTCACACACTTACACACGTGCAGTCCAAAATCTCAGGTCACACTTAGTTCACCGTTCGTTTTTCCACATGGGGACTCGGTGCCAGTCTCAGCAGGCAGACTGCGAGAGAGCTCTTAGACTGTAAGTCGGACAGAACAGATGGCTCCACAGAGCAGGGCGCACTCGCAGCCCTGTGCACATATCATATCCAATTAAAGCTCCGCCAGCACATGCTTTCCAATTACTGAGCGAGATTTACCAGCCTGCAGCAGGACTAATCCGACAGGATACGGCAGAGGCGCTGCATCAGAGGGAGGAAGGCCGGCAGAAAGAACAGCAACAAGTGTGGATGTAAAAAAACGATACTTGGCAGCAGGTGAGAGTACATCAGACGAGAGGATTGGATCAATTATAACCATTAAACAGGGACAAACAAACTGAAACTGAGCTCTTTAAGTAGTCCTGACACTGATAGGAGAATGATCACTCAAAGAAATGGCTGATAACAAGTGTGTGCCTACATGAGGCTGAAACAAACAGAAGAACTTATTAACAAGCTCTGCCATTAATTGATTAAATATTCAACTATTCTATCAAAGCACGTGTTCTCCAGCTTCAAAATCACGTGACTAACTGAATGGTTAGTTATCTTTATTTAAAGATTTTGCACGCAAAAATACAGAGTCCTTATGAATGGTCTTGGAAGTATTTTGGTCTTTTGATGTATTCAGAAAGGTATCTTTTTGGGCCTTATGTGCCTTTTTGATTGGCAGAGGGCATGCAGGGAAGACGCTTCAAGTTTAACTTAAACCTGGACCCATCTGGGAGGACTAACACCTCCAAATACAGGGGCGATCTGACCACTAGGCCATTAATGCACCATCTGAAAAGGAATGTTTTCCAGCACTTCAACTGGCATTTGCTGTTTGCAGAAACATACTGTGTTTGGGGAGCAAAAAGAAAAGTAGGACATACTGGCTGAAAGGCAATCCTGGATGCTGTCCACGGTCCTCTGTCAACAGTTTTTGTTTGTTTTACGTCAGTTTACATATAACTTACTATAAGTGCCTAAAATTACCCACTTTTACAGGTCATTTCACAACCCAAACTCAATTCTCTAGTTGTTAGCTGGATTGTAAACAAAAAATGCACTCAAAGTCTGATTGACTAACCACTGACAACATTTTAAAGTATTCAAAAGCTGAAACGTAGTCAGACAATAGAAAATTATCTCTGATACTGTTTACTGTTTCAAGGTGTTAAGTGTTAGTGAGCATCAGAGAGGTGAATTTACAAAACATCAATTGCTCCTTCATAAAAAGTAATACATTAGCCATAAACTAAATAAAGCACATATCTTAAGCAGGCTGTTTGTACATTACACTGAATCTTCTGCAATAAAATGTGTTCTGTGGGTCTATTAACATCAGTTACAATCTGAGTAATTGTGCTGCAACAGCAGAAGCTGGGTGCAATATTAATTAAAGTGTCCATCTGTCTTTCCTTTCATCTGTATGGACAGATGTACAGATCATTCTTCTGAAGTGATAGCTGGAGAATATTGTGTTCATCCAACTTTGCAGTAATATCCACTTAAAAGATGAACTGATACAATTTGAAGGTCACAGGGAAATGGTCAAGGAAAATATGGCATGAATGCTTTAGAAGAATGTGATCAAACTTTGTGAAAAGGTCAAGGTCTTTGAGCCTTTGAGTTAATCCACTGTTTTGAGAAAATGTCTTCAAATTTTGCATAATATCCGCTCTGACATTACATAACTAATCAGGTTTTGTGGGTCACAAACAGGTGAGGATATCTGAGTCTTGTGTTCATCTGAAGCTTGTGAAGGCAATATCCAAAGAAAGTTTTAGGAGATTTTCTTTAAAATTTCACAAGAGTCTATTATGACCCCATAATAATCTTATAAAATTTTGGAGGTCATATGTTAAAAGTCATGGTCTTTACTCATGTTCATTCCCTGTTTGTGAGCACAACATTTAAAGAGCCCTGAAAGGGGTTTCCTCAAACTTTGCTTGGATGTCTACTGTGACTTAAGGATAAACTAATAAATAATGAAGGTCATTTTGTCTCATGTTCATCCATTGCTTGTTTCTGAAGCATGTTCTGATTAACATGTGGAGGTCACAGGTTAAGATCACTGTGCCTCAGGTTCATCTCTAGCTTTTAAACACATGATTTCAGGGACCCTTTGAGAGATTCTCCACAAATTTGTGTCCACTCTTACAGCCATTTCACACTGAATGCATGTGGCTGAAGCTTGAGACGCTGTGGCTTCAGGAAAGTGTATATCAGCTGGGACATCTCCCTACTGCTCCAGCTCTATCTCTCAAAAATTAAGATAAAGAGCTTCAATAGAAAGTTTAGGTAGAACCACAACAAATCTCCAAATAAGTGACCCAATTCATCAAATAAATGAACCAGGAAAACTTCAGAATGAAAGCATTCTGTACGGACAAAGTTTCTCCAAAGAGGTGGCAAACTGTAACCTGATACAGCAGATGTCCTGTTTAATATATTTCACTTGTCCATCAAGGAAAGAGCCCACTGAAAGTGTTTAGAAATCGACAGAACCTTTCAAAAGCATATCTGGCAGGGGTTTGGGCAACTGTTCCTTCAATCACACTCATATCTGGTTGTAGGTGGAAGCTACTGCAATGGTCTGGCTATTCGTCAAACAAACTCGATAAAACATGTCGAAAGGGGAGTGAAAATATCCCTTCTATAGTGAGGTTTGAAGTGTTTTCATTTGTTTTTCATTAAATAAAGAAATGCGGTCCAGGTCTGATAAAACTGCTACTGAAACTGTTAGCATCTATGCTAATCTTCCTCCAAGTAGTCACTTCCTGCTGTCATCTTGCATGTAGCTCCCAGCTCTTCCTGCTCCAAGGACGCTGAGGCGGTGCTGCTTCGGGTTGCTCACAATTGTTGTAGATTGGAGCTTCTCAAAATGGATCAGCCTGACCACAGACATTGCTACAAACTTTGCACAACTTTTTAGTTATTAGTTTTCATCACATTAATTAGCTTAGCCTCTGACTCAGGAATAGTTTATTAAATTTTGGAGCTCATACTTCAAGTTCATTGTCCCTGGGCCTCATGCTCTTCCCTAGCTTGAGTCCACTCAGACTTTTGTTTAAACTGGATGCATTTTGAAGTTACAAGTTTACTGTGACTTTAATGTGTTAGCACAGTATTGCAAAAATGGACAGAGATTTTCAGCAAAGCTTGGCACAAACCTACACTTGGACTTGTGAGTGAATGGATAAGACTTTGGAGTTTAAGGTCACTGTGGCCCTACCTGTCCACAAACACAGACCTCCCTCTTGGACGTCATAGAGCCTAATGATGGCCCTACTGAGCTCTAGTTTTATTTATTTTCTGTGTTTGCTTAACTTTATGATTCAGCATACTACTTTGAGGGATGATAAGCATTTGAAGACAAAGTTAAAAATTCCCCCACAGGCACAGACTGACCTTTTCTGATGTGGTTCATAGAGCAATTAATAATTTATAAGAAAAATAATGCCTGGATTAGAGGATAATAAAAAGATTTTTATTTGCAGCTCTGCTATGTCTGAGTCATTCGTGCTCCTTTAACTCCTGTTCAGAACTTGCATGCTCTGATAATGACCTGATGATGACTAGGCAGTGAAACATAACAGATGTTTAGGGGGCATGATAAACTACATGTGGTCGAGGCAAGGAAGCCCCAGAAGAGAGTGAGGAGGAAGACTGCTCTCCTTCTGAAAGCTCTCTGACAGAGGGTACAAGAAAAATTGGCGCCAGACTCGTCGCAGGAAAATTGTGACCCTCAGGAGGTCTTTTCATCTGGACGTCTTTACTGCTACTTCAGACACACTCAGTCATGCCCCCCTCTCAGTTCTTCCTCAAGCTCTGCGCAGACACATGACAGAGAGGGGAAACACTGTGACAGCCTGCAGGCTCACACAGAGGATCTTGAACCAGGCAGCAACTGACTCCTCTTATAGCAACCCTGAATCACAGATACACTTAAACATTCAAGATCACTGAAAGGGTGGCCAATGGATTGATCTGCTGCTTAGCTTAGCGAGTCTGTGCATCCAAATTCCTCTGCCTCACCATGCTCTGGAGGGGGTCCATATATAACCACAGAGTAATCTGTGTGTGGAGTAAGCTCCTTTTGCTTCTCTGCTGGCATCTCTGAATCTTGACTCATACTGAAGGAGTTGTGAGTCACGGCCTGACAAAATTTTTGGAAAGCCCCCTGTAAATGTAGCCTTGTAGAGCAGACGGACCTGCCTGATTCTGAAATCATGCATATCCATCTTGCCAGCCTCCATTGTCCAACAACTTCACTCTGGCTGGAATCTTATCGGCCCAATCAGGGAAGAGACGAGGGAGCTGCTGCAGCAGCGGAGGTGACGACAACAGGAAGTGATTGAATGTTTGAGAACAATGGCGGCTTCTGAAGCGGTCTCAATATCTGTTAGCCCTAGCGGCTAAAAGTTAGCCACTAGGGCCGGTAACTGTTGTTAGCCATGCTCATTGTGGCTCCGCGGCACTGTCACTGCCTCTTGCCCCAGGAATCATGAGTTTGATCCTCGGGAAAGGAAAGGAAGTAGCTGTTAGCTGGTATGGCTAACAGCCGTTAACTGTTGTTAGCCGTTAGCCGCTACGTGTAGCAGCTACATATGCTACGTCATACGTAGCAGCATTGCTTGATGTGGATTAGTCTGTGATGAGTATAACAAGCCGAACGATCGTCCAACCACATGCTGCTGTTGTTTTTGAAGGTTCTGCCCCTGAAAACATTTTCTAACGGCTCCTTCCCAGATGGATTAGTGAAATATTTCCAATATGAAACTGTCCATCTGGCGTGTCAGGTTACTGTAAATGTACAGACATAAGAGTTAAAAAAGAAGCTGGAACATCATACCTATAATAGATGAAAACTTGGAGTAAATTACCTTCTTTCATTAAGTAGGACACATATAGATATATTTAAGCTTGTTAGAATGATGCATCGGAAAAAAATCAAAAGTATTTGCAGTTAATTTATGGATGCCGCTAGGACTGAGTAATATTGGTTAAAAAAATGATATTGCAATATATTTTTCCTCCATGATAAATTTTTATGATATTCTAAGATCATGCTGTCGTTTCTGTGCAAAAAATCAAATTAGACATTTCATTTTTCAACAAATCTTGTTTTCCTTTGCACACTGCTGCCCTCCAACATTAACTATGATACCTATGCACACATCGAAAACGGAGAGTATAGAAATATGTCTTCATAAACTTTACAAATAAACTTTACGAACAACTCTGTTATTTGTAGCTTCTATTTTTGACCCTTTCTGACCATTTCCATGAGCAGTCCCATGTTTTCAAGCTTTAAGCTTACTGCGTTGAGCTGCTGGGTGCTTGCTGTAGCAGGATCGACCATTTTTAATGACAGAAAGTGTCACAACAAATGGGTGTTTCAGTGTTTAATTCAGACACCCATACAGAGTATTGTTACAATTCCAAAGGGCGAAAGGAGAAAAAAATCTAAAGGTCTCCATTTGACACGGTCACTGTTTGAACTGTAACTCTGCTGTATCTTTGAAATGTGTCCTCTGGAGCTGGAATTTTTCTCATGAAACAAAAACTCTTCATGCATTATGGTCTGTTCTCTGAGCCTACGGATGGTGATATGACATGTTTTGAGTCATGTGACATATCATGTCCTGCAATATAACTACTGCACAAGCATACATTGCAATTGCAATGTTACAATAACATATCATCCAGCCCTAAGTGCCACATATCGATATTTTTAACATCTTTCACTGACAATGCAAACCACAGTGTCACCCCGTCGTGACTCCTCACAGTGTCCTTTAAAATATAAACATCAGTGTGCATGTGATAGCTGAACAGATTACCATATACAGAGCTCATAGGCCAGCCTGGGTTCAAATCCAGGCCTAAAAACTCTCCTGCATGTCTCCCCCACTCTCTTGATCCCTTTCTAAGTCTATCCACTATCCCTCCACTCTGTCTAATAACGGTACAAATACCCCAAAAATAATCTTTAAATAAACAAACGCAACAATGTAGCAAACATGAACAGAAGTTCAATTGCAAAAGAGGGTAATAAAAATTAACTGGAGAGAGAAATTGGTCAGGGGTCACCATGTGGCTTTGTCTGCACGTTCCATGTACAGGAGCAGGTGGTCTGGGTTCAGCTAAGGGCAGTGGCTGTTTTCTTGCAAATGATTTATTTCCCCCTCTCTTATCAACTCTTTCCATTGTTGCACAAGTAATTACGGTATAAAGTATAAAGGCCCATAAATAAATCAAAGAGAGACGAATAATGTTGGACAGCAATTAAAATTGTTAGAGCATGATACATTCAAAGAGGTTATCATTTATTATTTGGAGGTGGGAATACTGTGCATGTATGCTTGTAAAGGGAGTGAATAATTAATTACAAAGTGCTATAATGGTAAGCCTTTAATTACAGATAAGGGCATATAATTGTATTGTTCCTGAGGTTTGTCCTTGTATTTCTGCCCCTACATGCAATATTCTGACTTTCTGTCAATAGCTATGTTTAAGTAGATAATAAAATTTAAAATAAACAAAAAGGGCAAAAAAGATTTTTTTTTCCTTTTCATTTTTATCTAATAGATAATGGTTCAACAATACAATTAATGGGTATGGGGGGTGGAAAAGTTGCTGAAAACAAAACACATTTTTAAAGTCATTTTAAATGTCTGTCGTTATTAGATACTCTTATTTGTACTTGATAATTTTGAGTAGTTAAAATGTTAGTGTGAATGTCCCTGGTTCAAAAATGGTTTTAGTGCATCCCCACTCACCGGTACAAAACAAATCCTGAAAAAGTTATCGAACTACTTCAATATATACACAAGTGCATATTGACACAAACAACAGACCATATTTTTCATTTAGACATGCCTTATATATTGGTTTGAGATTATGCATCAAATAACTAAGTTTATCATTGGGTTAATACTGTTATTTGTAGAAAAAAGCTTTAAAAAGTTCATCCTCAATTAGCAGAATATTTATTTACAAGACATTTACAAGTACAGATGGGCCAGGGTTGAGTGAGTGCATCAAGTTTGTATTGTATAAAGTAGGCCTCAGTAAAGGTTTTCTAAACCTCATTTCTGGAACTTGAAAGTGGGCTCTGAAGGCTGTTCATTCTTTTTAAAGGATTTGTTAACATTCCACGGCAGGGCAGTTTTCAAACTTGGCATGGATGTCAGAAATGCATTGGCAGTGGTTTGAGCACTTCTAGTTAGCAAGAATGTGGAAAACTGCTTTATCTCGCAATGTTAACAAATCCTTCAAAAAATTCTTGGATCAGCATCCCCAGCAAAAGTCTCATAATGTTTTGAAAAAAAGTACACTGCCAACTTTGAACATAGCTTATCAAAGAATCAGAATGCTATTTACAATATTGACTGATAATCATAATAATATAGCCAACAATAGGATATAGCTTATCAAAGAATCAGAATGCTATTTGGGAGAAAGATTGATGAAAATAATAATAAGAAGAACTTGCTACTTGTGCATCCTTAGAAAAAAACTCAATGGACATGTATTGACAAAAGTACACTGCCTACAGTAGGTCATCACTCATCCATAATCAGGATGGTGTTTTCTAACAAAAATCTCATGATATATGTACTAAAAAATGTACAAGGCCATTGCTCATCGGAGGTTGCTTATCTTGCTACTTGTGCACCCCTAACAAAAATCTCTAATGGTATGTTTTAGAAAAAAGTTTGCCTTCAACACCAGGACATAACTTATCCTAGAATATGTATGCTATTTACTGGAAATAATAGTTATAATAACAATAATAATAACAATAATAATAATAATAATAATATGGGTTGTTTTTTACTGAACACTTTTTGTCAGTATTTTAGCTAATTTTGTAAAATATGCTTATAGACAAATTCATAGTTAAACATTTTTAAAGTAGAGGTAGCCACAGCTGATTCTACATTGGAATAATTACATATGTTATATTAGTCTTTAACTACTGGTCTAATTGAATGGAGGCGACATAAAACAATAAAAAATACATGCTTAATTATATTTAACAAGTTGGAAACAAACATGGGCTAATTTTCATGGTTCACAGTGAACACGGGCTGAATATGACGCAGCACTGGACGACATGACAAAGTTACAGTCAAAGTAACGCAATTGAACTTCACTCACCACTGACCACGGCACCGAGCAGAAACACGACACACAGATGACACACAAACATGTTCCAGGCTCCGCTGTGACCTGATGAAAACGGCAAGTCTCTGCAGGTCCAGCCGGTAAAGCAATAAGACCTAAAGAAATCCCGCGTGTCGCCGGTATAACGGTGAGAATAACGGGACTGAACAGATGCTGCTGCCCCGGGGGTGTAGCTGCTCTCTGTGCCTGCTACAGGTGGCTCAGACTGAGAGCTGCACACTCTGACAGCATTAAAAGCTTTAGTCTGCTCTCTGATTGGCCGGCTGCCCTGCCAATCATCATTACTGTACTGGAGCATGGTCCTGCCTCTACCAATGGACCACTGTTCTAAGTCACCCTGGATAATGTGGAAAACATGTAGTATAACATAAAAGTCTAAATATAGCAGAATATTCACACTGCGAGGTGATTTAACACTGTAACAACCTTAGCATTACGTTACATAAACTCAATTAATGCAAAACAAAGCCCTGTAGACTAGCTATCAGTAGTAGGAGGTGTTGGCAGTTTTAAACAAAATCAGAATTTATTTCCAATGAATGAGCTATATGAAGTGCAATTAGAGTAATGGACTTAAAGCAGCACTGCAGATCTTTTGAGCCTTCAAATATTCTCTCCAAAGTCTGTTCAGTGGAGCTCGGCGCTGTAACAAAGAGAATGCCCCCCTTCCCTCCACAGCGCTTCCCTGCTCTGTTTAGGGGCTATGTAACTTTTGCTCCCGTGACGGGGACACATATCGCGAGATGCTGGGAGAAGCGCAAACTGCTTTACGGCACTACGCGAGATTTGGCTTCCAGCTAAAGAAGCCGGTGTTTTGCATGTAGTAGTAGCAGCCATGGCATCCGCAAAGCGTGTGAGGAGGACTCTTTCTCCAGATTCAAGGGCCAAAAAGAGACTATCGGACAACTCAAGGAACAAAACTAGAATTAACATTGGAGCCCACTTTGCTCGGTGGCAAGAGCGTTGGGAGATGGAAAATTGCAAGACGGACGCCGAGCTTGCAAAGTTACTGCTCGAGAGGTAAGTTATGTTTTCGTCGGTTTCCCACCATTCAACACTTGGTTTCAGTCGGTGGTTGCTCCATAGCATTGCATGCCTTGTGTAACTTGGCGGACGTTGATTTGTTACTAAAATCTACCAGCGGTTATTTGCCGGCGAGTTTCTCAGATTGCTGGAGATATTCATGGCGCCGTGACGCTCAGTCATTCACTATTTCTTCTATGTCTTCGAACGTCCTGTCAACTCGCTTCTCCTGGCTCTGTATGTCAACAAATGCACGTTGCTGTGAGGCGCTGTGTTACGACAGTGCAATCACACCCAACGACCAGAGAGGCCCCTCGAGAGCAGACAAACCTGAATCTTACTTAGTGGGGCTTTAAAATACAGGGATGGCGTTCCCAGAAATATTGGGCCACATAAAAAGATATCAGACTGGGCCCCCTTCCAAAGTAGTTCTGCAGTTTCTCAAACCAAGCATCTATAAAGTGAACTGATAAATAAATATGATGATAATTTAATGGACCATTTATAATTACTGAACCCAAGTTATTCTGTTTAAATACACAAATTAGCTTCAAATGGTTGAGAAATTATAGATTAACTGGTGAATTAAACTATGTACTAAACAGAACTTCAAGCATTTAAAATGTTTTATTTATTGTGTAAACCATCCAATCTCTAGTCTTTTAGTCCTGTAAAAGACTAAAAACTTGTGCAGATCACATGTGTCTTGCTCTGTAACTTTTCCTAAAGACACCAAAATTTTACATGCTATTGGTACAACAAAGGCATAAACCGAACTAATACTTGTTCAAATGGCAGTTTCTTTTACTAAAAAAACGTTTGGGAGTAGATTATGGAAAGACGCATGTATATTGCAGTTGTAATTAAAAACAAGAAAAGTCTGTCATCTTTTTGTATGTGAGAAGACATTTAAAGGCCTGTTGTTAAAAAATAATGTTAATAAACTAAAATACCAAAAAATACAAAAAATGTAGGTTTTTTTTTTTTTGGGCCCCTGTCAGTCAAAGGCCCTCAGACTCTTCCTAGCTACCCACTTAATGTCGCCCCTGTAATCCTAAAGCACTTTAAAAATGTTTAAAGCCTTGACACTTCTTAATATTGGCCATCTCGACAATAAAATGAAGAAGGGGACTCTTAAGTGCAGAAGGGAGAGGAAACTGTGTCCCAATTGAGGGGGAACATCCTTTGAAGGACAAGCTTGCATAGCTTGCATAGACTGTTTGACTTAAACAAAGAAATACAGTCTGGTCTACGAAGAATTCCCTATTTGTTTCAACTGCCATACCTGCTCTTAACCTTTAGTTTTAAGCCACCTAGCACCGTTGACAGCTAGCTCTGAACTAGGAATGTGTGCAGCTAGCATGTTTAATGGTCATACCTATTTTTTAAAAAACTTTTCAAGTCATGGTGTTTCAAAGTCAGTGAAAAAGTACAAATAATAATTTACTACTGTGTTTCATGTTGTGTTGTGTGTCGTTACTTTTTCTTAAGGAATTGTTCAAATTTCTGAGTTGGGGTTATATGAGCTACATGGCATTAGCCTGAATACTGGCCACAGTGATGGAGGTCAACTCTGCCTCTAAACAAAGAGAGCTGGCCCAGAAGCTAGAGCTACAGTATGCATAGCTGCACATGGTGCCACCAACTCTGTGTAACTTAAAGAATTTAAGGTGAAAACAACCAAATAAAACACTGTAGGGTGATTATAAACAATATTCAACATGTGTAAACAACTTATTTTTCACTACATCCCAAATAAAGATGAGTTAAATTTAGAAATGATTAAAGTTTATCCTGATTACACAGCACAATATTGATAAAGTGTGTTATTCTAGCTTGCCTCCTAAACAACGATGAACAATTGGATTTCATTCAGTAAACTTATCAAAACAATTTCTTGTATATTTATACAATAAACAGTCAACATAAGCTGGATACTTATTGTGAAGATAAACATTCATTTGGCTTTGCTGTTTTTTCCTTTTACTTTGTAAAACTGTGGATCTGGTCCACAAAAGTATTAATGTGCCCTGCAATGGGGAGGCTCTTTATGATGAGACCGCTGAGGCACGTATGAAAGCCCCTGCTGTCCTTTGATACTGAAACATCCCAAGTGACTTTTCTAAGTGACACTCTTATTTCATCCAGTTTGACAACCTGAGCTCACGATTTGATCGCCTGCATCAACAGGTAAAGTGGTTTTCTTTAGTCCTCCAGTCCCATAGCAGTGTCCTCCTTTGTTTATTCAGACCTACTGACTGATCATCAACAGTATTTATTCCGGTGTGTACTGTCATATTTGCCTCAAAAATCACTGATTTATCTAAATTAGAAGTTGATGTTTACCCTTATAAAGCCTGCAGACAATCACCTGTTGCCATATTGCTGGTGGAAGGACACATTGGCTGTGCCTTGACTGAAATAGTGCCTAAAAACAACAGCTTGGTAGAGAAAAAGTAAGTTGTTGTAAATGTGTTGAATACAGAGTGCAGTGACCCTATGCTGTTTTTGTGGCTTGTTTTCACCCTAAATTCTTTGCATTACTTGAAGTTGGTGGCCCCATGTACAGACATGTATAGCTCGTGCTTCCATGTTGGGTTTCTGGTACAAAAGCAGAGCTGATGTCTGTCACTGTGGCTAGTGTTTGGGCTAATGCCATGCACCTGATTAAGCTCCACAAATCCCAAACAATTCCTTATAGTGGTTTCGAATTTGCTGTTGTATTTCTTTGATTTGTTGTTGTATTTTCCAATCTGTTGTTGTGTTTTGTAATATACAATTGTTTTCAATGTTTTTATTTGTTGTTGTGCACCATAGCCACAGTCAACAGCACCAACCCAATCAGGACATTCTATAAGGAAGAAATTTGTTTTATTGTTTACCACAGACCTTGTTATTATCAATGATCCCTGAACACAGGTATCATTGTTTTTTTTTTAGAGAGATAAGAACCAGCGCGATGCTAACTTCCTTGTTGGTCTATAAAAATATGCCATCCCTGTACCTCCTACCTACTCTAAATAAAATATAATGTGATGAATATGCTTTTTGCTCAAAGGTTTGCTGATAAAAAAAAGAACACCGAGCATATTTTCTCTCTTGTTTAAAGTATGCCATGAACAATTTTCCCTTTAGAGAGCCTGGCTGATGGAGTCCTGCTGTCAAAATATGAGACAATAAGAGACATTTGGTCTGGATTGATAATAAACTCTTCACAATGCCTTCCTTTTTTTGTGTTGTTTATGTGGACTTTTTAATGGGCTCCAATGTTTCAGGATAAATAGGCTTTGTTAGGAAATGAAAAGACAGCCCCTTTAAACCCATTCTCTATTTTTTTTTTTTTTATCTCCAGTGGTTCAGTGAGCTCTGTGACAATCTTATGAAGAAAACATGCATCTCTGACTGACCTTGTTATTTCTTTCATTCACATGGATAATTAAGTTTTAGTTATTTAAACCAAAAAAAAATATTATTTTACTGGCCCTCCAAGGGTTCAAACCAGTGACCTCCTGTCCAAACCCTCCACCATACTATGTGTGGCACTTTTTGATTACTTTGAAAATAATACCCTGTAGGTCAGCTGAAGGAAGTATTACTTCTCTGGAAACTTCCATTGTTTCATTACACACCTAAAATATTTGCTTAACTGTGGGTAACAAAACTTGCTGTTGGAAATGTTGAACAAGGCAAAGCCATGGAATAAAGAGATGATGTTAACCAAAAAAACAAATAAAGCTTTAGTTCTGTGGTATTTTGATTTTGGAGACCACACAGGTAAATGTCCTGAGGCCAGCTGTGAAATAGGCCAGCAGACATGAAAATGCATTATGGATTATGGAGGAAACATTCTATTTACTGGACTTGAGAGTTTTGAGTGTTTGATTTTTGCTTCAGTAAGTGGATGAGTCACTGTGGTTTTTATGACATATTTCATTTACTGTGTAAAGAAAAAAAAAGTAACAGAGCTGAACTAGTCAATATCCCCTCATAGTTAAAAAGAATGAATAGATTCTTCCAACATTTGAAAGCTAGTGACCCCCAGTTCAACCATTAGGGCTGGGTATTGTCGGCAATCTCATGATACAATACGTATCCCAGTACTGAGGCCACGATATGATATGTATCCCGATACATGTCACTTTTAAGAAAATTCAAGTGTTGTTTTCTATTACAAGAAGAAAAAGAACAAGGAAGAGTTTTAAATGATTTTACAACTTGAGAAACTTAAATCCAGGCCCTTAAAGATGGTAGACCTAAGTTCAAATCTGGAACGTGTGCTTCATCATGTAGCCTGGCTTCTACTTTGAATTGTGCTATTGTTAACATTAGCCAAAGTGTATTGACAACAACTGTGGAAATATTGAAGCCATATCGATTCTGTAGAATCCGTATCAGTACACGTATCCCCAAGGAGTGCGTGACGATATTTTGCCGTATCGATATTTTGAGCACAGTTCTACCAACCATCACATCATTCTTAGCTGCCAAGATCTGAAGCAAGAAAAAAAAGTCTCCTCAACCTGCTGTTTTAAAGGCTTCTCACAAATCACATGATCTGACCTGGAAACCACATCGACCACAACAACCAGCCAAAACAAGCAAATCAGACTCAAGACTCTAACAATCCTCAAATTATACCAAATCGAGTTATTAACCTAAAAAATTTAATTGAAATACTGGGGAGAAACAACCCAAAAACAAAGCAAATTATAATGTTATTTTGCCCTAAACAGATAATACAATTTGGTATATTACTGTTACCGAGTTCTGTGAAAGATCCTTCACTAACAAAAGCTCTGACATCGTACGGACTCAGTGACCACAGATTAGCTTTAGAGACAGGCTGTCACAAAAAGAGCTGGCTCCCAGAGGACAGACTCTGCCCTCACTGTGACACTCAACAGGTAGGTACTTCCTCACATCCCGCCCTAAATATCAGGCTGTGAGAGAGGAACACTATCCTCAGATAAAACACAGAATTTGAATATTCAAGCAATGATCAGAAAATCCCATATTTACTGTGATAAATATAAAACTGTGAGATTATTGTGGACAAACATATAACAGTGTGTAAAGACCTGAGGACTACCAGGGGAAACTGAATACAGCTCTTTTCCAGATGGACTGGTGAAATATATTAAACAATCCATCTGGTGTGTCAAGTTAAGTTGTGCCAGTGAAAATGTAGGTGACAAATCCAAATATTGAGAGAAGAGTTGGAGTTCAATTCAGAGATTAAAATTGAAATATTGAGGTGAAAAGTATTTTATCTGTCTGTTATATTGTAAATCTCTTTACAAAATTTATTTTTTTCTTTTTATTTCAACATTTTCTGCAGCAGCTTTTCATCTCAACATTTTGATATTTTTTCTTTTATCATAATACTTTTCATCAGTTAGACATTGAAGCATTTTTCTTATTGTGTTTCCTTTTACGGTCGTTTTGATCATTTCAACAATTTTCTTTATTTGTTTTGATTTTTTTTCTACCCATAATGCCTTTTATCATGCCATTTCAATTGTTGATGTTTCTTTTAATATTCTGACTTCTTCTCATAATATTGACATTTTGCTCTTTATTTCACCATTTCTCTTCATTTTGCTGTTTTGATAATTTCTTGTCATTTCAAGATTTAAACATTTTTCTCACTAGTTTGACATTTTCTTAATGTGTCAGATATTTCTTGTCGTTTGGCATTTAGACTTTTTTTCTTGTCATTTTGTTTTTATTATTGTAATTTTCAAATTTTTGCCTTTTCCACATTTTCCCATTATTTTGACATTTTTTTGTCGTTTAAAATTTCTTAAAATTTTGCAATTTTGAAAAAAAATCTTGTCGTATAGATTTTTTGGCCTTTTTTCTATTTCAACTTCATTTCCTCATCATTTTACTCATTTTTTATTGTCCTATCTTTCCTGTTAAACTGTCACTTTTCTTCCATCATTTCAAGATTTTCTCTGCTTTATTTGCTATTTTATTAATTTGTTTAATGTTTATTTGGAGAAACATTGCACATTAATGAACATCAGTAAAGAATATAAATGTAAATATGATGGGACTAGCATAACCGCTTAATTGTGTCTCCCTTGGCAGATCACAAACAATACATCAATAACACATACAGTATGTCAACAAAAATACAATAAGTTTTTTAAGAAATGACTTTACTCCTTTCATTATTTTACCTCCTGCCTGACCCCTAGACTTCACTGCAGAAGACGTCCTGCTTCACCATCAAAGTTAACCCATGTGACGGCGTCTCCTTGGCTGATCATTTTCTGTTAAATTAGAACCTTAACAATTTTTTACATCACATACAAAAAAGTTTTCAAAACTTTTTGTTCTTTCTTAAAAATGTATTTCTAAGTTTACAAAGAAACGGCATATCATATTTCTAAGTGGCACATAATGTTTTACAGGAACTGATCAATAATTAAGGAAGTTTTTTTTCATGATTCAGCCTGTCCGTATGAAAGATTGTGTTATTATTTAACTAAGGATTTGACTTTATCTAACCATATCAACATTAATACTTAATTTCTTCCTGCAACTTCCTGAACTTCTGTATTTATGTGAAGGGAAATCAACCATCTGCCAGTTTCAATTCCTGGTGCCACCGTTCAGTTTTTATGGCTCTGCTCGGGGACACTCCTTCATCAGAGACATAACAAATATTCAGCCTGTGCACGAACCAAACACCTCTCCGACTTCACTCTTATCTCAGGCAAACATTCATGAAGATTGCAACATATTTCAATACCCTTTGTTGGTTTCCAGCCTGGTAACGAGGATTAATTCCAGAGTTCCTTTTGGTGTCGACAAAATGGTTCATATCAGGGCTGGAGCTCTGCCATACCTGCCATGTTTGATATTGAACAAGGTCATTCACAGAACAACTCTTATTTTTTTGTGTTGATTGAAGAGTACACTATTTGAGGAGCAGATGCACTGAGGATTAAGAAAAAAGGATTTTTCTATAAGGTAAACTTAAAAGTATACTATTAGCGTACTGATTTATTACACACAGGAGGTTTTGAGCCACGCTAACAGCTCTGTGAAGAGACTCACAACAGTATGTAACATGCTAAAATCTACAATGCAAACATGCTGGTTTTTATAGGGTTTAATGTTTACCATGTTCTGAGATAAGTGTACAATGCTGGCTTTTGCTACGTCATAGAAACACCATCATTGGGCTATTTTTAGTGATACACTTTCCCTTGTGTCATTTGAATAGTAAGGTTCTGGATAGGGATGCATGATATTGGATTATTGCAGCTATTCTTTTTGTTTATACCTCTGAACTCAGCAATACTGTACTCATACTTTTGGTCAAAAGTACACAGTCTCCACTTAACTAAAATTATTCTGTTCCATATTCTGTGACAGATCAACAGCATTTAATTCTCTTAAAAAGATACTGTTGATTCTCAATGTACACAGTCTTTGATAGCAAGGTGTAGCATTGTGGTACATTCATTCATTAGTTCTCCCAATATTTCAGTTGACTGGGGGGATAGTTAAGTCCTGTATGGCCGATATATTGGCTGAAATGTTCAGATCTGCAGATATTAGTGGTTGGGCTATTATCTTCCTAGTATCCCTTTTTTTTTAATTAGGAAAATGGAGAAACAGACCATTAAAGTGTGCAGTACAATTGCTAGTGACAGTTTGAGTGATCTGAACCCTTTAAACATAGCCAAAGCTACTAAAAAAGCAAAAGCAGTTCTGTTGGACAACACTCACCCTCTCCACGCACTCAGATTATAGGCTGCTTCCATCTGGTCGCAGATATACTGTATTTTGTGCTCAAGTGTTTGACGAATAGATTTAAGAAGTTCTTTGTGCCTGGTTCTATTTGCCTCTTAAATAACATGAGACCTGATGCCTCTAATGCGTGTCTGATGAGTGTGTTCAGTTGTTTTGTGTATGAGATTCAAGGTTTTATCTTGTCTGTCTTGCTGCAAAAAAAATTGCCGTTCGGGGATAATAGAGTTTACTTTGACCTTGACTCTAGGGTTATGGTTAAATAGAAACACAGCATTTATGTTTTCAAAACAGATTTTGAAACAGAAACAGTTAGGAGGTACCTGACCTCCAGTGCTAAACAGTTGCACTTTACAATGTTCAGTCCATGGGCAAGTTAGCAAGCCAATACTGATGAACAGTGTGTAATCGAAAACCAATTCCAGTTGGGAATTGTTAGCATCTCCCTCAAGGAATCAATATCACTAGTCGTTGTCTATCAGTTCCTCCAACTTTTCTCTGCATACTTTGCAAATCAATCTATCAATGCTCCCTCATCAGAGGCAGTCAGCAGAAACGATAAAGAAGTAAAAATTCAAGGTATTCAGTGTCTTAATTTTCAACAAAAAAAGTTGCTTACTGCACAACTTTCAGTATGTGGAAACACCAACAACTTCCAGAAGCATTTTTCAATGCTGCATGGCACTGAATATCAGGACTATCTTGTGTTAAATTGCTGCATTGCTGCCATTGAAAAGCTTTGTAGTCCAACTTTTTTCACAAAGAAAATCAGTAGGAATCAGTAAAGGAACCTAAGAACTGGATTGATAAGCAAACCAATGATGGTGTTGGTATCAATAAAATCTTATCAACTCCCATCCCTAGATCGATAGATAGATAGATAGATTAGACTTTGTTGGTGTAGCTCTTAAAATAATGTAGCACAAAGCAGATTAAAGAACACAAACAGAACATACAAAGTAAAAAATACAAGACCACCCCCACCTATAACACAGTCATGCTTGAGTTGTAAGGCAATGTGGTGATGCATGTATTTGGGGTTGCAGTACGCATCTACTTTGGGTCTGAAGCAATGTTGCTGAAGGACAGTGGGGGACTGGGGCCGGGGGAATAATCATGCCTTAACACAGTGCAGTGTATCTGGTTGTGGTGTAACTTAGCCTCACTTATGTTTCTTAAGCTAGCATAGTGCAGAAGTATAATACTGTAGTTAACAAGCTAACACACACTGCACCAATGTTAACTGGCTGTTGAGCAGGTGTAATCTTTGTAATGTTCAAAATCTGAAGTGTGTGTTACTTTGCTATGGAGCCCCTAAGGCAGGGGTGCCCAAACTATGGCCGTGGTGGCCAACTGTGGGTCGTGGTTCATTTTTAGATGGCCTGCAAGAATTCTAAAATACAAGATTAAATGTGGCCTACATTTAGACAAAATTACCATGCTTTATAAATAAAGGAAGAAATAGGTAGTGTAGCAGCAAGTAGAGTAAAAAGAATTGATTTTCTCCACCATCTGCTCCATAACAAGGTCTTAATTCACAAAGTATATTAATCTTACTACCAATTTATCATTTTAATCATATGGTTAATACTAGCAAAAGTTAATGCCAATGCCTCACCTCATGAGTCACGAGTTAACCCTTCTATCTGATGCTAGACCAGCCAATCTATTATATGATGTCACAACACTGAGTCCATGCCATTTTCATGATGTGGTATTCCAGCTAGAGCTCAGAAAACTTGTAATCTATTGAGTAAGATAATAAACCCCTTCCTGTTCAGCCTAGCATCCCAGCTAATCTGAATTTAATACACAAAATTCCATGACAACTCCTCAATTTGTCATAAATGTTCTGAACCAAAAGAATCATCTGTCCAAAGAGTCCAAAGTTTCCTCCCTAAAATGCAGGAAGTATGTTGAAGATATTTGCATTGTGTGTTTGATTAATGCAGCCAATGACTCATGTAAGAGCATCATTAAAACTCCCTCCCCATTTACTGCTGTTGTCGCTCATTCACTATCTCTTTGTGTAAACACCTCGATGTGCTGCCTCTTTGTCAGCTTAAAAGATAAGAACATCATACACGTCTCTCTCTCATCTGGTCTGTCAAAAAACTGGGACCTCTATGAGGCAGCAGACTGAGAAACAAACTCACTGTTTAGTTAGCTTAACTCTGGATATAATGCTGTGAGTTGAGTCAATGTATGTGATGTGTTTACATGCACAGATCAATTTAACATGTGAGAATAATGAAGTAATGGCAATAATTTGATTTGACCAATTAAACTGCACTTCTGTGATGTCTAATTGGACAATAAAAGCTTGTTTTCATGGGTGTGTTCAGATGAACATGAAAGGAAAGATTTTTAGCTGATTTCTGAAGTGACAAGATTGTTCAGCTTGTAACATGAACAGCTAACCAACTAAATTAATAATAAAAAATGATAACATGGATAACAGAACAAATAGAAATTATTGAAAAATGAATTAATTAAAGATCTGATATGCTTTATCATTTAAATGCCATGACTGAGTTATAAGAAACACACCTAGCATGTTTTTTGATGACCTGTTTATTCAGTGTACGTATATTTATCCGGTTTCTTCCATTTTGTTAATGCTCCACAGAGATGAAGTACACTAGCTGAAAAGGTAAAATGGGAACCAGAAGCAGAAGAAACGTTTTTTTGGGTTAGGCTTAAACAAATTTTATGCTCGAAAAAGCATTTTCAGGCAGCAACTGGTGTGAATAGAAGTACTCTATTAAGCACAGGAGAATTAAAAGAAAAAAAAACAGAGGGGTGTATAAACCAAAAAAATAAATAAAATGGACTAATTAAATCAGCAAAATCTGTTAGTTTTTTTTACATCCATGCATCCTCTGCACCTTTTGGCGCACTGATGCAGCAGGGAGTGTGTCAGCTGTGACTAATACTTGTGCTGCTAGTGCTTGTTCTCTGCATCAGTTTTGTTTTTAAAGCTGCATTCACACACTGACATTTTGGCCAACTTTTGCAGACATAGAGGGAAACATCAAGCCGCAAACTTAGGCCAGGCCACACAGAAGTAAGTAAAACCACACTGATGTACACTGGGTTAGACAAAAAATTGTATGCATGCTTAAAAATTTCCAATTTTGATCCAAAACGCTTGTAAACGCCGGCAAGAGTTGACCTTTGCTTGCCTATAACTGTGTTCATCTCTGTCGGCTGCAGCTGTTGCCTCCTCAGGACTAGACTTCTGTTGTACGACCTGAGGCCCTCTTTTGTGGACAGCCGTCTGTCGTTCTCTAGGCATAAATGGTGGAATACTGGGACCAGCTGCAGCTGCATGTGGCGTCAGATATGGTGTTCACTGAGTGATGTAGCGATACATTTATGTTGGCAATCATTTTAAATCTGTCTAAAATGAGTCAGGGAACCATCAGGAAGCACCATACTCCACTAGTACAATGTTCGTCTTTGCTTTAGATACTTTGACACAGCAAAATCGACCCCAGGACCGTACTTTTACAAAAAATGTAATAATTTCTCAGCATTGGTCAACATCAGCTAATGTGTGAACAGACCTTTAGCTTTGCAGTTGGTTAGTCCAAGAAACTTCCAATAAGAGGTAAGCTGCTTTACAATACTTATAAATGTCACCTTATTTGGTTTGCTTTGTTACCATTTCTTAAATTCTATATCTCTATATTTCCTTCCATACAGGTTGTTCCCATCAATCATTGTGTTTGGTATAAACTAATTCAGCTTTACTTCAAAGCTTTTACCCTGCCTTCCATGTTGCTGTTTCTCATCTTCTGCTGACATATTTTACTCATGCCCAATCGTAACAGATTATAAAAACAGATTAAATGTTAAACTTGCAGGTAATTTTACAAAAAGACTGCATTTTTCCAGTAATTCATCATCCAATAATGGCTTTTATCTGTTACAAAATACCAGGTTATGCAAGGTAACTCCATTCAAACAATGTTCAGTTTATTAATGTGCATGTAAATACACTTTCTGACAGTTAACGCAGTGTAAAATGTGGGGCCAGCTTTACAGCCTCTATTACAGTTAGGTAAGTCCTGTCTTGCTTAATGAAATCACATCATAACACATCACTATTCTGGCACTTACTTTAATCACTCATTTTTTAGTTTCAAGTCAACACTGAGTACAAAGCTCTTATCAGTGCTGTGTCATGATGAGACATTTTAAGTCAACAGTATAAAGAATGATGGCATTGTGAAAACTGAAATGTAACAAAGAAAATGTCACTAATTAACTGAACAGGGTGGGATACGCTATGAATCACACAGGTGGAAGGTGTGTGCCAGAGTACATAGGATGCGGAAAAGATGTACGCATTTACAAGAAAATCTGGGTTTATCCTGCAATGATGAGAATGCACCCTACTTCTCTTTTTAAATGTAGGGAAGTCATTTACTTCCTCTCACATATAGTGAAGACAATGAGAGAATGTCAACACAGTTAAAGGCCAAATTAGATGAACTGTGAATTTATCACTGCAGTCACGAGAGCCTCTTGGGCTTGACCTCACGCTCTGGCTTTTACTGACTTCAGTCTCTGAAATTCTCTGCCTTTATTAGGGGCAGGTGACATTGTGAGATGGGCCTATAACTTAAAAAAAAAGAAATCTGTTGCTCAGTAAAGATGAGGAAGACTACAGAAACTTGATATGTTCCCCAATGTTATTTGGTCTTGCTTTGTAAGAGCCTATTATTCCAATCTGCTGACTGTATGACCCCTGAACAGTCATCTTTTCAGGCAATCAGAATAATTATTAGCACATTAGCTACAGTGTTAAAAGATTTAGCACAAGAGAAGGAAGTATTTATAATTTCTACCTTATCAAAACCAAAGGCAACAAAGGCAGGAAAACGCAATATTTTGTTTCTCTTTAACAGATGTTAAAGTTTTTATATTTTGTGTCTTCCTGATTTTTTCCATATTTTCAGTCTACTAACTTTCACATTAAATACACATAGGCCTTCAATTGAAACCTGGAAACATGATTTTTTCCAGACAGTTCATAGATTTTTTTTAATTCAATTTGCACTCAGATTTTTGATAATATTGAGAGTGTTTTGTGTCAGTTATGGGAAGTGTGTCATTAAAGTAAACACGTTTAGCACAGCCTGTATGGCTAAACTGTTTTCAATAAATTGAGGCAGTGCACAGTGGGGTGGTGTGGTTTGAAAAGAGCAGGGGTCACCAACATGTAAATCGGATCCACTGGTAGACATTTCAAGTAGTTATTAAGAATAGATGTGCATGAGATATTAATTTGACCACCAGTTGGACTGTTGTACATATACATGGCATATATAGATCTGGCAGTCCAGCTGCTTTCCAAGGTTTATTGGGTCTAAATGATTCTCTTTCTTTCCATTAGGTGTCCATTTAGGCAAGATGGCAGACTGTTTATGATCTGTTTCGACCAACTCTGTTTTAAAGTCATGAGTTTTGTTTTGCACCATGCTGCGTAATACAAATGTGATTTAAAATCCATTAACTCGCATGAACATTATTTCCCTTTAATCACTTTAAAAGATTAGATATTAGATCCACTGCCCCAAATGTGGGTAAAATGAAATTATTAACATTTGATTCTCACTGAATTTGTGCATGAAGATGTAGCTCTCCCTATCAGCATTGCAGGGGTCTTTAGTTGACAAAAGTTGGTGACCACAGGAAAAGAGAAACTGTCAACCATCCGGTACAGGTCATGTCTCTTTAATCAAAAGATTATGGCAAACTGGAAGAACAACAATCATTAAAGTAAGCCAAATAATCATAAATTAGACTCTAGATAAACACTAGGTCCCAAAAAATACTCAGTAAGTCATGATCAATAAAATGTAAATGGAAAAGTGAACAGTTACATAAAAAGGGGGCCATGACGCTACAACAGCATTTCAACATGTTTGAGGAAGGGTAGAGGCTTCAACTGAGAAGTCTTCTGAGAGAGCATGAGCGCCACCCTGTGGCCAGAATAAAAACTGCACTGAGGTATACTGAGCCACTGGTGTGCTTGAACCATAAAATGCTGATTAATGTGTAAATACTGCCTAAGACCATATCTGATAAATTAAAAAATATGCCATCACACCTCTAAAAAACTACTGTTTCCTTAAGTTCAGAGTTTTAGAAGGGTCCCGAAAAACTGAGGGAAGGAATGACTTTTTCGCTGAATCATTTTCAAAACTGGAGTTTTGTATCATAATAACACACACTCACAAACATAAACAAACATGCCAAGAAACCTCTCAAATTTAATTAGCTTCAATACTGAAAATGATTCTTGTTAGGACAGACTTTATAGAAGTTATTTCATTTGAATACTAATAATATCATTACTTGTTAATAGCCTTGGGATGTATTAAAAAGTTTTGCCTGTTTATATTTGCCATTGTGATCTACTCAAGAATTTTGCCAGGGGGCTGGTGTGGCCACTTTATTAGGTACACCAGTTCAACAGCTCACTCCCACAAATAGCTTATCTGTCAATCACATGACTGCAGCTCAATGCATCTGGGCATGTAGACATGGTCAGGACAACCTAATGAAGTTCAGAGTCATAATAGGAAAGAAAGGCAACTTCAGTAACTATTAGCATGCAGGGTTCCCACTGTTTTCTAGAAATCATTTTCCAGGACTTTTCCAGGACGTTTTCATTGATTTTTGTTCACTAACACGGTAGAAGGAAGATAAATAATTTTCCAGGCCAATTCAAACTTTTCCAGAACATTTCACTTTTTTCCTCATTTTCCATATGTTTTCCATGACTGGAAAATTGGTCAATCATTTTTCAGGTATTCTAGGACGTGTGGGAATCCTGACATGACATAGTTGTTGATTTCAGATGGACTTGTATGAGTACTCCAGAAACTGCAGCTCTACTAGTGTTTTCACACACAAGCATCTCTATGGTTTCAGAGACTGGTCCGCAAAGTGGAAATATCCAGTAAGCAGCACTTCTCTGGGAAAACTTCTTGTTTATGCCATTGGTCAGAGGAGAGTGACCCGAGAGGTTCAAAATAATAGAAAGAAAACAATATGGCTACCTTCAGCAGGATGACACGCAACATCACAAAGCTCATATCATCTCAAACTGGTTTCTTCAACATGACGATGAATTCACTCTACTCCAGTGCCATCCACAGTCACCAGGTCTCAATCCAATAGAGCACCTTTGAGATGTGTTAGAACAGATTTACATCTTGAATACACAGCAACTAAATCTGCAGAAACAAGGCCATCATGTCAGAGGACCAAAATCTCTGAGTCAAGTTTCCAGCACTTTCCTGAATCTATGCCACAAAGAAATGAGGCCTTTCTGAAGGCAGATCGTGGTTCAACCTGGTACTACCAAGGTGTACCTAATAAAGTGCGTTTAAAATACATACTTAAAATGTTCAATTTAAAATAAAAATGTAACTCTTTGAGAACAAAAAAGGATCGCTTAACATGCAAGTCTGCACCAAACAACAGAAAAGCCCTCTGGTCTCTGAAGACCCACACAAACATAAGTCAGTGCTGCTGTCCATGCAGATTACCTGCATTGAAGCTTCTCTTACATTATTTATCTCTAAATGATTTTGTGATTTTTAAAAATGTTGTGTTCTTTAGTGTCATATGTATGTCAGTTTTGTTATAGGTGTATCAATGAGTCTGTCAAAGCAGGGAAGTCCCTGGTACAGCTGTTTGGGCGGGAGCAGCTTAGAAGTTTTGGATCTCCTGATCTAGTCCATCTGCATGAGTAAAGAGAGCTTTACTGATGCATCATAATGTTTGACACCATTCATAACAGAAGAATGACAGTAAAACATCTTGGTGTTCTTTTTCTTTATTATTTTCTCCCTAATCACTTTTAAATTCATTGGACAAGCACAGTCTTGTGAATCACGCCACAAGGACCTGAAAGAACATAAAAATGGAAGATATCATCAGCTGCAAAAATTTGGCGGTGATGGAGAAAGGGAAAGGAATATACTAAAAATGAAATTTATACATGGGTCAGAATTCAGTGAAGTAATGTAGTGTTTTATACATTTTTTTCCTCTGTAAACAAAAATCATCTTGACGCAATCAGACATAAAGGAGGTCAGACTGAAGAAAGTGAACACTGGTCGGCATGACACATTGACAGAGACCCTCAAGGGGAAAAAATGTCTTCATGGGTCATATAAATGTCATGAATGTTCAAAAATAGTCACACAGAAACATGTTTTTTTTCACATACGACAGCATCTCTGCTACATACATCAAAACTCCACTCCTCCTCCCTGGTTTACTGTGATATGAGGTATATGAGGCAAATTCTTGTTTACGTTCAAACTGTCCAACATGGCGACTCATTATTTAAGATATTACAGCATTGCATTCACTGTGCCATGTTCAATGATTGCTTTAAAACAACAGGCCATCGGGGTGTTTAAGGGGTTTTTTAAAAGACTCATTCAGCAGAGTGATATCAGATCCAGCACTCAAGGCTAGCTGTTGCTATGGAAGACAGCGCGATTATTGTCTTTTTTTACAAAAAAAAAAAAAAAGAGAAAGTTACAGCATAAATACATTTAAAAACCAGCAAAAAATTACACTGAACATTTACTAGATATCTTGAACCCGTGCTTCTGAGGATTAGGCACCCGATTTCTAATGGGACAATATTATGCTCAAGCACACGTGAAAGGTCTAAATGCATACAAATCACTGGTAACACCTTCAGGTTGAATATCCACACCAGCTCACTGCTCATCTGCATTAATTCATGACAATCTGGCTGCTTGTCAGTCACTTTCAAGTGCTTATTAGCAGCTTTTCGACAGAACTATTCTTCAGCCTGTGGGTCAAAGAGTTTTTTACTTAATACCCTTCAATTTATTGCTTCATCATTTTAAGTCAGGAAGTTGCGTATCAGTTAGCTTTGCTTGTTTCACTTAAGCCTGATTTGTACTTCTGTGTCAAAGCCACACCACAGCTACTAAACTGTTGCCCACAGTCTCGTGCATTTATACTCGTGCGTTGGTGAGCCCATGTCACTCTACAACCTGCACCAAAATGCTAATCATGCAGCGCAATCTGTGATCAGGTCCTCGCATTGTCTCCACTTGTTTGTGTGCAGGAAACAGCGGCAACAGAATCTGAGTGTATGATCAAGAAGACAAGGAGAGACATCAGAGGAAGTGACCGCTGAATCAGTAGAAGAAGGGGACAGGGACTTTTAACATGTGTCCAGATGTGAATAAGAAATGATTCTTCTTAAATTTTAAGGAGTACATTAAACATGATGATTCGTTTTCAGCAGCCATACTCCCACATTTTTGTACAAAAAATAATGCCTGGGATGTACTCCGAGACCAACAGCCTCAGTGCACTAATCACAGACCCCGCAGAGCAAACTGTTTCAAGAAGTAGTGGAGGTGGTGTAAATCCGGCTACCTGTGTAGGCCTCTGGGTTTGTTCAGGGCAACTCAAACCAAGGGCAAAGCCTCCACTGGGAATTTTCAGCAACTATTTGATGCTGATCGACATGGATGTGGAAATCCACTTGTTAACTTAGCAAGTAGCTTTGATGTGTTGGTTTGTTCTTCTGCAGTCATTGTATCACACCAACATACAGAAAATAAAGGCTTAAACTGGCTGTGACCAAGTGCTGCCCAGCAGAACAATCACAGGGCCTTTAGTCCGCATCATTTTGATCCACAGTTGCATTTTTTATGGAGACGCACGCCAAGTTAGGCACATAGTGATTTGTGTCAGTCCAACATAGAATCAGCCCAGAAGTATAACCCAGGGTCAGGTTAGACTTTTTTAAGTTAATATTCATTAATTAATTGCAGCTCACAACTAAAAACTGTTTTACCACTGTGGTAATAGAGATTGTAAATGTAGTTGCTTTCCGTTTTTCCATTGCTTCGACTATGTCGATCAATTTCTTTAGCTGTGGGCTATGTTTGATTAATCATAGCACACAACTAAAGGGAACATACAAGCTAGAAAGTAATTAAAATTTTTTTTTGCTTTGTTGCTTAGGAAGAAGCTGTATTTATTTGGAGTTATTTAGGAAGAGGAACCATTCCTTAACCCCTGTGAGTGGCTGGTGGTTCGTCCGGGTGTACCACGCGTCTCACGACTCTAAACAACTGCAACCCCAAATGGGAACAGCCGAATGGAATATAGATAGAAGTTCTGACTTATTTTTGTGGTGCTGTATTACAACTTCCCAACTTAAAATCATGAAGCAGCTACTGTACAGGTATTAGGGAAACGGAGAATTGTGTAGAGTAAGGTACTAAAAAGGACGTAAAAATTATGAATACGCAGTCAGTATGCTACTCACAAGTGTGCTAAAAAGCAGAAAGTTTGACGTATACTGTGACCTTACATACGTGTTAACTTCTTTTTATTCATCAGCCATCTTTTTGCTCAAATGCACATGGCTGCTGGGACAAAGCTTACGAAATACTTGATCACTAACACATCCGTCATCAAATTCAATAAGAAAGCAAAGCTGCAAAGTTGGGGTACAAGTAAAACTAAACTAGGGGTTTGAATTACATTTACAATATCCCAATTAAATGACTTAAAAGCCCCCCTCCTTGCCTCCCACCCCACTAACCCCTTCCTAAAGATGAGAGAAAATATTAATGTAAAATCCCACTTTCATATCAACCCCCTCCCTGCCTCCCACCATCCCATAAAAACCCACAAAAAGGGTGTACCCGATTATACACCCAATTATGTTCAACCCAGAAACCCGTCTGCATATGCCCGAACAGCAAATCAGTCCACTGCTGATGTTTGAGCTCTGTTGATCCGACGGGGGACTTTTCCTCGATGTAAGAAAACGGCTCAAAGTGCTAATTGAATTCTTTTAAAGAAAAAAGAGAATGGAGGAAGAAGAGGAGGACAGGAGAAGGGGAAGGCCATTCTATCGCTGTCCAACAGCTACCTCTATCGGCCAATGAAAAGCCCTAACATCACTTTTGTTCTCCAAAAATATACCAAGGACAACATTTACCCCCCAAACCAGCCCTCGCTCTTCCTCTACTTCAGCTGATTAAATCTGTTTCTTTACATTAATATATATATTCTTATAAATATATATCGATATATATATATGGCCCTTACTGAAGAAAACATTGAGTTTCACATTGACACCAAAGTACCATAATCTCTATATAGCCGAGTAGAAAGTGTTTTCAGTGCTCAAGTGAGCTGGCAGCAGTCTGTTTGTCACACTCATTCAACAAGTAACAAAACAGAAGAAAAGTCCTCGGTGAAGTCGCAAAAACTTCTGAAAGGAGTGCACGTGGCACCTTGAAGGCTTTTCCACTTTTTCCTGAGTAATACTTTCAACCTTGTAACAGACAACTTTTTTTTTTTTTTTTTTTGCTATTTAGATTCTGGGCTATTCCCTGCCATCATGTTTTTTTCATTATTATTTCACACTTGTAAAGTTGATTGCTTTAACACTTCAGCTCCTTGGAAAAGAAATATGACCGGTGCTACTCTATGCTTAATTAAAAAAAGTACTTTCAGTTCATGATTAATGACCTAGTGTCCCTAAAATGACGAGAAACAAAACAGTACATACATACTTAACTTAAAAAATAACAATTACTCTTAAAAAATTGCATTTGCAGGAAGCCTTGCAGGCTCATTGTGGGGAGAGGAGTGGGCACAGCAACAGAGCTTCAGAATACTCAACAGAGAGACGTCATTTAAAAAAATAATAATTATTACAATAATAATAATAATAATAATAGTAATAAAATAGGAGCGCTAAAAAATGAAAATAAGAACATCAGCTATATCAGAGTGTTCTCTCCCCTTCAGGCTCTCATCTGTAGCTTTGGCTTGTTGTAGTTTTGGAACCTGTACTTACTGGCTCACTGACATCAGATAACAAACTAGTATACCCTGAGAATTCAGACACAGGCGTCCGTATCCTGTGATCCACCTCTCCGCCAGAGTCAGTGCCGTAAGACAAACCACTGCCGTCCGCCTTGAACTGGGAGCCAAAGGCCTGGGCAAAGTTTTCTATCTGGTAGGAGGGCTTGGAGGAGTCCAGAGAGGCCAGATCCTGCGAGGGAGCTAAAGGGTAGACAACTGTGCCGTTTTTGCCCGGCTGGTGCTCCTTCTGGCTGCTTAGGTCTGACGGGCTGATCTGATAGGAGGTAGGGGGGGTTGAGGAGTGCTGCTTCTCTATCTGCTCGCTTAACTCCTGAGAGGGGGTGAGCTGCTGGTGTGTGGACGCCTCCAGGCCGCTCAGGTGAAAGCCATGCTGCGGTGAGGAGCTCGTCAGCATTGCAAAGTGAGATTTTGGCACGGAGGAGGGCAGCGAAGGCGAGGACGCCGACTGGCCGAACCCACACTCCAGCGGGGATGTAGTGTAGATGTTTTTGTCAGCGTAAAGGGGATTCCCAGGGTGGGAACTGGTGAAAGGTCCTGAGGAAGGGTTCCCGGGGCCCAGGGGGAAGGTGGCACTGTGGCTGGTGCGTTCTAAAGCTTGCAGCAGGAAGCGGGAGTATTCGTTCATCATGCCAGACTTGTCTCCGGATGGGCTGGAGGTGTTTGTGTTGTGGCCGATGTCTGGGCCGTCTGCTGAGACAGGGTTCAGCTCCACGTGCTGATCGCTGATGTCAAAGTGGACATCATGGTGTGAGCCATCTGGCTTTTGGGTGTAGTGATCGAGGAGGCTCTGGAGAACCTCGTCTGGGATCCCTGATTTATCCAGACTCAGAGGCGGGTCATTATCCATCACACCCTGAATGACTGCCGGCTGGGAGGACATGTGACCAATACCAACATCATACTCGCTGCTGCTTCCTCCAACCCCAACTTGCCCAGATGAATTTGCATTGTTTGCTGCATGAAGGTAGCGTCTTTTCTTCAGGAACTGCATGGCATCGTCATAGTTGCTGCTGGTGGGTCCCACTTTGGCCCCGTTACCCTGCATCAGACCAAGTCCATCCATGCCCCCACTTTGCTCTAATGAGCCTGCTTTGGCCTGCTCCATTTCGGCCTTATCCAAGCTCTTACGGTTCGCCTTTTTGAACGCCATCTTTGGAGCTCTGCTGTGGTGGCTCTGATGCATGCTGGGTCCTGGCTCAGTGGAGGAAGACACTGTTTGGTTCTCCACAGAGAATTCATGGATGCTGTAGCCTCCAGACACCACCCCGTGAAGGTGTGGTTCACTCAGCCCTCCTCCTTCCCCCTGCTTCTTTTTCTTGCGCTCACCAGCCTCTCCAGAGTTTTTGGACTTGCCCCTCTTCCTCCCAGTACTCACAGCATTTCCCTGAGTGAGTCCATAGCTGCCATGTCCTATGTCTATACAACCCATGTCCATCATCCCGGGATCCAGCCCCTTCTTTATGGCTTCTCCGCAGGTTCGCTTGTGCTTAAGCAGTCGGTCTGTCCTTGAAAAATACTGAAGGAAAAACAGACACATTATTGTTTTTAAGTGTATAATGAAAAGATTCACATATACACATGTTATCATTATCACCATGCAGCTCACTTACCTGTTGGCAGGTCTCACATCTGTATGGTTTTTCTCCACTATGCGTCCTCTTATGCCTCTCCATGTGGTACTTCTGAATGAAACGCATATTACACTCATCACAGCTGAATGGCTTCTCTCCTGTCGTAAAGACATAAAAGTAATTTAGGTTCATTTAACATAAGACACACACTGTAATTTGCATATTAAATCAGGCTGGATGATGATGTGGTTGGAAGTCATCGATCTCTCACCGCTGTGGATTTTCTCGTGTCGCTGGAGAAGATACTTCTGAATGAAACTCATGTTGCACTGACTGCATCTGAAGGGTCTTTCACCTGAAATCACACCATTAACATTTTATTCTCACTTTCTTGTTGTGTGATGACTTTACTGTACTCGTGTATCAAAGGAGGATGGAAGTATCAGCACACTTTTCACCATTATTAGTAGGTACTGACAAGCTACTGCAAAAGATTTTAGAGCAATTAACATTTATTCATTGTATAGATTTTTACTTTTGTCATAGATTCTGCCAACAATTATCCTGGTTCACGTCAAATGGTACATTTCCACCTAGCAGTCCAGTGCAGTCTGATGTATTAGTTCCACTATCAAAATATGGATCACAAAGTCACTCTCTCAAAGTCACTAATCTTTACTGTCCTAATTTTGGTGCTGGTTGTTGGGGTAACTTGTACCTCTATGAACCTACAAATTGGAGACCAACAAACTGGAATATCAGGGTTTACTGCACCAAATAGCATCAAGTAGACTGCTGAGGGCAGCGATGGGTAAATCTGGTCACCAAGAGGGTCAAACTAAGATGATTCTCATTGCCAGAGGCCAAAGGTTTTAAGTTAACATTTATTATATGCATCAACTCTCAAAAGCAATTAGCAATACTTCATTGAAGGGCTAAACACAAAATTAAAGCCCATTTTGCTGTTTTTGATGCATGTTGCAAAACATGTACAGGTTTTAAAGTGTACCATACACACATCTCTATTTCTGTTTTGACAAATGCATAAAAAAGAATTTCACAGAAATATGGAAATACTGGAAATATTGCTATTTTAAATGTTGTCATAGCAGACTTTGTCAATTTACCCTAGAAGTCTTTTTAGACTCCTCAGCTTGCCTTGACTCTAACTGTACAAAGTGGTATGAAAGGCTTCATCATTTAATGACAGTATTTGTTACCACCCAGCTGGGACCTCAGCTTTACAAACCAAAACAGAAATCTATCCATAAATAGCACATCTGCTGGAATCTACAATAACACATTCTGTCTCACTCTCTCTCTGTCCTGTGAGCCCACACAATGCTGAACATGTAGCCGTTTGTTTAGAGCAGTGGTTTTCAAACATTTTTTGCTCAAGGCACACCCAAGATCACGCTCAAATCTCAAGGCACACGATAAATGAGACAATCAAATTTATGAACACCTAATAAATTTAATTATCAACAGTATTACTTGTGGAATATTAATTTCCTGAAAAAATAATCTGAAATGTTGATAAATTTCCTCAATTCAGAGACCCAAATAGAGGCCTGAGGTCTCAAATGGAAAAAAAAAAAACAGGAACTTACAAATGGGATTACACTAAGTTATAATTTCATATGCTCACTACATTTCTGCTTATTACAAATTCCACCAAGTTTTTTGCTTGATGATATACAATAACGATGTATAGGTAAATGAAAGCACACAAATGACTAAAGAACTCGTGCATTAGTCATCCGAATGCAAGCTATAGCTGTACAAAATCCCAAAGCAGACCTGGGGTTGCCTCAGGGCACACCAGCGTCCCCTGCCACACCATTTGAGAAAACGAGTCTGTGCACTAGCTGCAACTACAGTGCATGCTTGTTGAGATAGACAACAAAAACAAACCATCATCACAGGTAGTTTTTATTTAGGGACTTTATCTCCAGTTTCTGGATTGAACGCAGAGTTCTGTGAGTGAAACTGTCTGATGTAGTTCACAGCTCATGACCACAAACTGTGACCAAACTAATGCCAAGTGCCTGACAGATGTCACTGGTAACCATCCACTGTTACCTCCATGATGAATACAGACAGTGGGATGGAATGGATCAAACAGCAGCTTTTGAGAGTCAAATGTCAACCGTGGTCGTGGTGGTGGTGGTGGTGGTGGTGGTGGTGGTGGGTGGGTGGGTGGGGGGATCGAATAGAAAACAGATCAGCTGTGATCCCATATTTTAATTTAAGATCAACTGCACTGTGCTATTAAGGTTTGATCTGATTACTTTTCCACTAAATGCCTTGCATTCAGAAATCAGAAAAATACAGTTCCACCATTCAGTAGAAAAACAGGAGTATATATAGGCCTTCATTGCTCTTCAGCTGTCTTCTCTGTCTACCTGGCCCTGAACTTATTTCACCCCAAAAAGCTGGGGACCTCCCCAGGGTTCATAAATAAATTGTAACTGTGCAATCTAGTTGCTAACACTCCACAATTTCCTCAGTAATCAAAGTGTGAAATACTGAGAATTATCTGGATTACACTGTTTTTCATGAGCCAAGTGTGCAATAACTCTGCAGATCAATAATGCCTTTAATGCACATTTTCATGAATTCAATGTCATTTTGTACACCATGCACATTTCTCGAATTCCTTAGAGTTTTTAAGCTTAATTCATTTCAATTATTCACACTTCTTTTTTATTATTTTGTCTGATATACTGCGTGAAAGAGCAACTGCAATGACACGTCTCTCCCCTGAGAATGTCAAATCTAAGTCTTCATCCTGTTTCACTTCTCACAAGTTTAAAGTTTTAAAGCACAAAGATTTGGCTGATGACGATATACAAATCATACATGCCATCTTAACACAAATTTATTCCAGTTTTGAAGGTCTTAATTATTCAGGTGGAATAATTATAACCATATCATTTACATGAAGTGATAATTGTGTTAGTGTAAAAATAACAAAGGGAAAAAACGCCACTGAAGAGAAAAATGAACATCATTGTACCTGTGTGTATGAGGACGTGTCTGCGTAGGTGATAGGAGCTTCTGAAGGACGCAGAACAGTGCTCACAGATGTGAGGCTTGGTTCCTGGTGACAAGCTGCCTCCATCTGCATCCAGCATCATTGATTGCTATAAAACAATAACAGAAAAATCAACAGTAGGTTCAATCAAAATGTAATTAATTCACCCACAATTTCAAATATATGTGGTTGAATTTGGGTTGTAACGGTTACCGGTAACATGGTAACCCCCGGTAAAATTTCTGACAGTCAGTATCACCGTTTCCTGTTTTAATTACCGGTAAACCATGTTTGATTACCACACTGTGCCAATAACTCAGTGTGATGCTGCTCATGGCTTGAAAAGCCAGAACTATGTGCTTGCTCCTCGGTAAAACAACGGCGGTCCCTCACAGACGGAGGCGCGCATGCGCAGTCTGCAATGTTTGGCCTCTGAAAGCGAAAGTTATGGCGGATGGTTCCTGCACAGACACTTAACCAGAGGGTTTTTCCCCTCGAAACGGACAATGTCTTGGATTTTACAAGGATGCTGAGGGGAAACTGACTGAAGACGGTCATCCTGTCTAAAACACGAAGCTGTTGCCGGTGGAAGAAAAAGACATGTGTGATTAAAACTACTGTGACTCCTGAAGTAAGTGAGCTGATTGAGCCAGAGAGAGTGAGAGTCAGAAGATTCAGAGAGCCATACCTGAGTGAATTACAGGTGGATTATCAGTATTTTCTGTGTAAATAATGTATAAATGTTGTAAATAATAGCATTAGTATCATTCTGGAGAGTGTTCTTGCCCCTCTTTCTCATACATATTCAAATTTCATTTCTCTCCTTGTATGGCACATATAAAGAAAAAATGACTTTTCCTCCTCGGGCCTGTTATAACTTAAGAGTTTGGCTGATAACATTACTTCTTCTTTGGTCCATTTAAGCTGCTACAGCCTTGAGTCTCACACGTTTAGGTTATGAACTGACAGCATAGATGGATGTCTAAAAGGTTGAGCACAACAACTTTGAGTCAAACTCCAAAAACAAAACGGCGTTCACAAGGTGCTTTCTCTCCTGCCTGCTCACTGCACACTAGCAGTAGAGGTTCCATTTTCTGCCCGAGACATAGCACGGACCAACCTGCGGTCTGAATCTAGGTGGGTTATCCGTCCCCCTTCCCTCAGGTCAGGTTAGTCCAGGCCTGCTTTAACTTTGGACTGAGGGGGAACTACCACCAGTAACAGTTATTTAACAAGCAACCCTAATTAACAATTACATACACACTACAAACATAGTAAAGCTACAACAAATTATTTATAGTGTGCATGCATAGCTGACATCCGGCACCCTCAACACATCTTCCTTTGACTTATCTCAACTTCATGCATCACCTGGACAGATATCCATCGCGCAGCACAGTTTACCAAGAAAATGGAGCTTGAGGATTTAAAACAAAATCCTCTCTGTAGAATTAATGCTGTCCCAGTGCTGAGGAATGTCAGAGGTATGGAGCAACTTCAGATCACTTTGTTATATTAAAACCTATAATCTCAATATACAAGCAGACAATAAAACTGATGGACCAGAAACCAATGAGATGGCATCACTGCCTCTTTTTAAGAAAACTCAGCCTTCTCACCATTGCAAATATTATGAATTTTAGTACTCTTAAATTGTTTTTTTTAAATGTCTAAATAATCATGTGTCACTACTGTTTTCTGAACTGGCTGTCAGGCATCAGAGCGACCACACGAGCCTCCACCAGTGGTGATTGTCTTGTCCCAAGAAACAAGACTTTATTCTGTCAGTCTGCTCTTTCTGTAAAGGGGGCAAACCTTTGGAACTCTCTACCCACTAATCTAAAACTAGAGACCAATAGTAATGCTTTTAACAAAGGACTTAAACAATGGTCAAAATCAAAACAACAGTGCTCACATGAATAGTTTTTAGCTGGTTGATTGCTTGACCATGTTGCCTGTGCTTTATATCATATGTACATATTTAATCTGGAAAAACTGCTTCTCTTTTATTGTGGTAATGTTATTGTACACTGCAGTTTTTTTTTTCTGTTTCTTCTATTACTTTTATTTTATAACTTCAAAAGCCTCCTTTGGACAAGTGTTGTGACTTAGCACATGTGCTAAAACATTGAAACATTGCATCTGGTTTGTCCAATGTAATTGTGATGTCCACATCAAATTAAAAAAAAATAAAATAAAAAAATATGACATGTGTCTCCAAGGGGTGGTTTGTATATGCCAGTCTGAGTGTGTGTGGTGTGCCCCATCTTACAGGTCTGAGAAGAACACTGAATTCAAGTACACATATAGTAACTGGGGCCAGCCTAACAATTAAAGTCTCAATATTAGTATGTCAGAATTAAATGAATAAACAAAAAATCCACAAACCCTTAAATGTGTGCAAAAGAAATGCAAACTGGATTGTGACATACTTTGCCTTGGGATTTAGGTGTAATTCTTCAAAACAGTGATCATAGCTTTAAATGTCTGCTTACATATTTGAGCAATAGAAATGAAGAAAGGCAGTTATCAGGCATTTTCTCAGTTTAATGAAATCAAATCCTCGTCTTTGAACCGACAAGTTTTTTTCTAATGTGGCAGAGTGGGTTTTTGTTATTAACATTTAAAATGGCAACAATCAGAAAAACACAGCTATATGACAAACCTTTGCCTCGCTTCTCTTCTTTCTTGGTTTACCCTCCTGTCCGTCACCATTTGACCTTCGACCTTTTCTCCCAGTGGGCTCCTTTCCTAACTGACTCGGCAGCTGTGAGGATGACAAAGGGAGAGAGAGCAGGCCGTGAGAGCGGGCAAGGACATCGCTTGACTGAAGAGTGAGAATCTTTAGTCTGAAAACCATCGCAAACATATTTATGTTTGCTACTCAGACAGAAGAAAAAAAACACTTCTGACACCGTGTTTTGTCCAGTTCTTAAAACCTAATTGAGTAAAATGTGGTTCTTGTTAGCAGAACAACAATTCCCTGAATTTACAGCCCTGATTTACATAAGCACCCTCTGTTTGCCTGAGAGACCCTTTCATTTTTACTTCAACCAGAGAAACAGAAAAACTGAGCCCTTACTATTCTGTCATTTGTTAGTCTAGGAGAAGAGATTTGAAGCCCCTGATTGGTCACTTCCTTCTGCTTTATTATCTTGCTATCCTACTCAACCTCTGTGCCATATGGTGCCTGACAGGAATACCATGGCTGCACCTGCTGTTTAAAGAAATCTGCCAATTTTTTAGGGTAGAAAGGGGAGTAATCCAAAACAGAAATATAATTACAAACAAGCTTGGACTGAAATAGGTCAAAAATGCTACACACGCCCACAAATGTTCAAAATAAGATGAAATAATCCTGAAAGATGTGGAGTTTCTCAAGCTTTTATGTGCAACGATGAAATAAAATCCAGGATGTAAAACTTGGTCCTACGTAGAGAATCTTAAAAAAAAAAAAAAAAAAAAAAAATCTGGCACAGTGTAGACAATAATTCACTCTGCAGGCCCGACGACCTTGGCTGCCGGGCTATTGTTAGAGCCGTGTGGTTGTGTGTATTTCTATTTGAATGAGCACAAAAGAAGTCTGAAATGAAGTGTGAGCTCAAACAAGACAGCTGTGTCCTTGTGACGTTTTCATTCACGCCGAGGCGGCATGACATCACCGCTCTGCTCAAAGAGAAAAACAGGGGGACTGACTGCAGGGGGAGTGAGGAGGGGGCTTTTTTGTAATTTGCATCTCAAGCCGTCAGTGGATTTATGTCACCATAAATACGCTGGCTCCTCCCTTGCACCGATACTCTCCCAGGCTCCTCCCCTCTTGGTTTTTAAATATGAGCTCTTAACAACACAGCAGGTCTGCTTTTGAGGATAATCTAACCCCAAATAATAAAAGACTAAAAATTGCAACTGTGCAGAATTTAATCACATGCATAAACTGTACTTAGCTACAACATACAAGACCAAGGAAACGCTTTATCAATTCCATTTTTAAGAAGCCACAATCTCGGATGGAAAATGCACCTTCTTGCACTCCAGCAGTGCTGCAATGCATTTATAGATATGTTGACAGTGCAGTTATCTGTGCCTCATATAAATGAGCTAAATCAGGATGTGCTGTGGGCTTTGGGGGAGAGAGGCATGAGGCAGCAGAATCCTGACTTTCACAGGAAACTCAGCACAGAGTATCTGGTTGTATAATATTTTAGTTAAATATTTTGACATCAACAGAGTTCGTGCAAATCATTAATATATCTGGCATTGTCTTAAATGTAATTCTTCTAATCTAAGACCATAGAAAGACGTATTTCTTTTTCATTTAGAGATCTTTAACTGTAGATAGCACTTACACTTTATCAGACTTTACTTGTCTAGTCTAATGAGAACTTTAATGACTTTTTTTATGGTGACAATTAATAGAAGACAAATATTTTGGGTTTCAGAATCACTGAAGTAATACTTTCTATATTTGACTTCTCATAAACAAAACATTCATCCTCCATCCTTTCGTCTAAGACACTTTGTCCTTTTTGTTTATCATTTTATAGAGACAAAGTTTATTGTAGCACAGCTGTGTTTATCGTCATTTGACCCAGGATGCAAAAGAAGTATTCATTTCTCTCAGTATGCATCTTCAAAAAGCCTAAAATCTGATTTTAAAACTCACAATTGACTTATCTTGGGACTTAAAGCAAGACTAGTAAGTGGGCTAAACTATGACCTTAAAGTTTTTATAATTGTCCTGTTTACTAAGAATCCCTATGACAGTCCAAATCGAAACTAATGAGGAAAAGCTTGCAAGTGGAGATAACTAACAACTTTTGAATAACTCTGCTCAAGTGAAAGCCTTTCTATAAATCACTAGAGAACTTCATATACTAGTTCACTTAAAGGTCCACAGAATAGATACCTATCTTGAAGATATTTCATTATTCATGTCTTTAAGTTCTTCTGCATTTTATCATCATTGACTTTATATTCTGGTGATTTATATTTGATATATAGCAGTACTCTTAATGTTAACGTTCAGTCTGCAAAGAACTTTAAATGGCTTTGTGAATGAATGGGGCTCTAAAAATAGATTTCCTTGCCTCCAAGATACAATTTGATAACTAATAAGAAAATGTTTATACGTTCGTGTGATTACAAGGAGAATATAATGCCAGCATATACTATGGCATGAGGAAAAACACCGTTGGATAGATCTAAATTGCTCGAAAACGGCTCCGAGCTCTGCCAAAATTGTCTGGGTAAGTCCACGAGCGTATTTAATCCTAAAAAAACGAACTTATCCTTTAAGGTGCCAGCTTGCCATGATGGCCCTTCACCTGAGAAGCTTCAGATTTTTTTTAATGCTCCTGCAGTTGTCCAATAATAAAAACACTTAAACCCTAAAGTTTCAGAGATGTTTCTCAACTGTGACACATTTCTTTGCAGTTTTGTTGAACATGCACAGGGGGAAGTGTTTTACTGAAGGACATGTAACTCAATTGGGGAAAAAGAAGCTTGACCCCCAACACCCCAACAAACTGCAAATTTCCTCTTGAGAAAAAGTTACCAAGTAGCTAGGACTAATTCTTTTTATATGTTACACTTATTTTTAATGATCTAATTCAAATTCATATTTCTTTTATGTTCCCTTCATATTTTTAGCTTGTGTACACTGTTGCTGTTTATGTTATCTGTGTATCACATCGTCAAAGAAAAACAAGAATAGATCAAGCACCAGTCAGTGGATAAGGCAAGTACTAACCTCCTTTAGATATAATGTCATGCATATTAAAAGCTAAACAACAAAAGTTAGAGCACAACTTTTGGGGACCACTCATTTACTACACCTAGATTATTTGTTTAACAGGTAATTCAGAGTCTGATTTATGCCGACAATGCAGTTTCTGTGCATGTGCTGGTTTAATCTCTCTTCTACTCAAAACTGTAACACTTTACACTAATGGCAAAGATAAATTAATTCCTGTCTACATTATCATTATCTGATGATAAAAGAAACAAATTTTGTTTTTTAAGTTGTTGATTTTGTTTGATGGAAATACTGCATCCCTGTCTCAGCAAACATTATCCTATGATGCTAAAATCTAAATAAAGGATAATGATGGAGGAAGGTTATCAAACTTGCAGTCAACACAATGCCATAACTTTTCATCTAGCATCCCCTCAGGTGGTGATTTACCACAAGTTGAACTTACGATGCCCATGTTGAGGTCATGCACCAGCAGGCTCTGGTTGTTGCTGACTGTCACCTCCAGCAGCTCTGTGCTCTTCCCGAGGCCTCCAGGGTAAACCGGCAGGCGATAGTCGTGCTCTGACAGCTTCTCCTGCTTGATGCCCATGGTGTGAACATAGTCTCCCATCCCCGCACACCCCATGCGACTACCATGGGTGCCCATGCTGCAGTCGGGTGAGTCACGCTCCTTCTTCAGGATCATTTCATGTGGCGGAAGGTCCTGCATGACGGTGTGGGCGGCCAGCCGGGTGAAGCTGGTCATCGGGGGCAGATGGCTGTACATAATCATGCCAGGGCCAAAACTGGAGTCCATGCTCCCGTTGGAGTGCAGGAATTCATTGCCTAGTTTGTCTTGAATGATGCTCATGGTGATGCCGGCAGGCTTGAAGACTATGGGCTGGCAATCAGTGTCACCCTGTGAAAGAACAGCATCAGTCTGTTTATTACATTATTGATCACTGTTACTAACAATTACTCTCAGCTATTTTAACATTTATTACATGTTACAAGTAGATGAGTACAAGCAAATGATAAACAATCATGTAGTCAGCTTGGTCTTCAGGAATCAGTGTCACAGCCTCTGATCTCACAACTGTGCGCTTAGTCGGATTAAAACTGACGATTTGTGGGTCAACAAAAGGGCCTGCAGTCTGGCTCCATGACAGCCCAAAACAAGCAAAACCCTGAACCCACAATATAAAAAAATGTCCCTGGTTGATTACAGCGGGTATGTTCAGTATTTTACAGGGCAAAAAGGTCACCATGGCTGCTACGCCAGACACAACATGAGACGAGGAATGAGAGGATTGAAGCTGTGTGTTAATCTGTTTGATGGGCCTGTCTGACCCAGTCATCCTATTTGCATGAGCTTATCTGCCAATGAGAGTGCATACAGGCTGCATTAGGAGGACTGTTGTTGTAATTATGTGGCTTCTGCGTAAACAGATCAAGTGCGCGTTTTGTAATAGCTCTAATATTTCAGGCAGATATCCATACTTGAGGTGTTGGTATTGTGCATTAATATTCATAATGAACAGGATTAGTCTCTCGTCTGAGAGTATAGTGCAAAAGAAAGAAATATCTAGGGGCAGAATCAAATGTTGGTTGAGGTTGCATTTAAAAGCGTTTTACGTTGCGCTGTTTTGAGCCATCAGATAAACAGAGTTTCCAGGTTATAGATCAGCATTAATTTTGCTTAGTGTTTACCTTTTTTTCTGACAAAAGAGAAATAACACCTCACTTCAATTAATCTTTGATTGAAAAAACTCAGACAAAATTTATTTTTACATTTTGCCAACTCGACAAGTCTAAAACCCAAGTGGCTGGCTGTGAGATTTTAAAAATCCATATTTAGATCTTTAAGGAGGAATATATGTGTTTACCCAGCAATATATAAGAGTTCTGAGTTCTGCTAGAGATAACTGTTTCATCCTTTCACCAAATACGGGAAAAGTGCTGATGGTGGTATCAACAAAGACGTGTTTGTAAAGGGGGATCAATAGTGGTATAGGTATCAAAAAAACTCACCTAATGAGAAAATTCCTCACACAGTCCTTTCTTTAAGATATACTAATATTTGATCAGCTAACTGTGTCTAATAATAATTAAATCATTTACTTGTTAATACTGCATTAGCTACTTCTGCCAAGGGCTTTGTGTTTTTACTGGCGTTTGTAAGTTTGTTTGTTTTTTAGTTTGTCGAGCAACAACTATAAAAGTAATAAACAGAATGTGATGACATTTTCAGAAAAGGTCAGAAATGGTGCAAGGACCAATCGCTTGGATTTTGAGCTTGATCTGGATCACTGTATGGATCCAGGATTTTTTTTTTGATAGTTTCTTTTACCATTCAGAGATCGGACCATTTTGATTGTAACTACACAAATTATGTTAAGAAAGCTTGGAAAAATATACAGGAGAACTTAATGACAGGTTCTATCACACAACAAAGACTGATCCGGATACTCTAAATATTCCAGAGCCGCTGATCCAGAATGTTTACATTTATAGGGCTGACAGGAGACTGGCTACTTCGAGATGACAAATTGTTGCTTTGGTGGTCTGCTTCTCTGAGGATTTTTTAGTTTGACTTTTTCATGTTTTAATAATTTTACAAGTTGGCTAAGAACGTTTGAATAGAATAAACATGCTAGTTAAAGGCAAGGTGTAACATTCAATGCCTTTTTAAGGATGCACAATATGAGATTTTCCCACATTTCCAGTTTGATGACATTTCAAAATGTATTTTAACCTATATTGACACTGATGTAGTTCAACTTTTATAATCTATGCAGAAAAAACCAAACGTCTCCTGTGCCAAATTACCTGTGATTGTGAGCCAACGTACTTCAGAAACAGACCTATTGAAAAATCTGAAAGACGACTTCTTTAACAAATGTATGTTTTCATATCTGACTCATGAAATATAAAAAAATATTTGAATTACTAATACAAAATATGCAAACTGGACTTAGAAATAACATTGAAAATAAGATGCATATGCTTCATGTTTACTTTTCTGATAAATATGACAGAATTATTAATTCAGTTTTATGGGTACCATCTGCAAAAAAAAAAAAAACTTCGTTAGACAATGCTGTGCATCTTTACTTCGTGACTGAAACTGGACAAAATATTAGAAGAATTCATCAATTAGGACAGGACTAATTCTGCAAAAGAGGGTAATTGGCTAAACTGCTAAGATTAACGAGCATTTTCTGCTGAAGACGGAAGCATCTTTAATAGCTGCTAAATTTAACACTGTAATAAATGCCTCTGATTGCAGCCAAATGCCTCCACCTCTGATGATGCGTTAGCAACAATAACACACTCTGCTAGCACAAAGCCAACTTTAAGACAATAAAACAAGACCTTAACCTCTCCGACTCTCACTAATTTCCTCTGATACGTTTATGCTGACAAACTGCGTATAGCCGACTCCGTAGTCTGCGTTCATTTAGAAAAACAAGCAACCTTGTTAGCTATGCAATTAGCTACCTTGCTAACCATTTGGCTAACCAGTCTTGCGGGGCCCTTCTTTGTGATGCAGGATCAGGCAATAATTAATATGGCCATGCAATAACAGCAGCAGATCCGCGCTCAGAAGCACTAAACCATGCGCATTTTACGCACCAAAACCAGCTTGAACAAGGAGAGTCTGGGTCATCGATCAGGTGTAATTAAGCCGATATTAAGCAAAACTTGTAAGAATTAAAGAATAGTGATTTAGAGGTAGATATCGTTGCATAGTAGCGTTCACGTTACACAAGACGCACAAAATCTGCGAGCTGCACAAATGATCAAGGACGACTGCTGCTTCACGACACATGAACAAAAGACAAAACATTCCCATCTTACATCATCTGCTCTGGCTCCTGACTCTTTTCTTCAAGTTGTTGGATTCGTTTCCAGGACAGTTGACCGACTGTAAGTGATGGAGCGACAACACAAGCATGACCCCCATAACAAAACGGCCCATACAACTCCGCCGAACAATGATGCTCGTACGACTAGCCGAGACGGCTAGCTAACTTACATAGATAAGTACATGTAGATAAAGCACAGGCCACTGCTGTAGCCGACTGTTAATATGGCAAGGCCGGCGCCATTTTGGTAGGGTATCGTAGCTGTTCGAAGTGAAGTTAATGTTTGAGGAAGGTCTAACAAAGAATAAAAAATACACAACTTGATGAAATTGAAATTGATTTGCCATTATAAATTTCCCATGAATTCAGGTTAACTAACACATAAATACTATTATGTTTTTTGTACTAGTCATATGTATGTAGTAATATGTAGGACTATACTACGTAGACTGCTACCAGTCCTATTTAACTCTTCAGTTGCAGCCTAAATTAGTTTGGTATCTGGCTGGGTCATACAACAGACAAAAGACACGTATATTTTCTCAAATACAATAGCCTTATAAAGACTTGCACGATATTCAGCCATAACAGTCATGACAAATCTTAGGAAAATTAGGGGCAATCAAAAGTGATCTACAGAGATTTATTGAGATCTTTTTATTTTTCAATCTGTGGAAAAAGTCCTAATTCTGAGAACAAAGTGAGGTTTCTGATATTAAAGTCAGAACTTGAAAAAAAGAAAGAAATAAGAGAAAAAAGTCAGAATTCTGATAAAGTCAGGGATCTGAGGTAAAAGTCAGAATTTTGAAAAAACATAATTCTGAGATAAAATTAAGAACTGGAGAGAGGGTCAGAATTGAACAAGTCAGAAAACTGATACTAAAAAGTCAGCTCTGAGAGGCAAGTCAGAATCTAATAAAGTCAGGGTTTTGAGATTGAAGTCGGAATTCAGAAAAGTTAGGATTCTGAGATCAAAGTCGGAATTCTGGTTTAACCCACAGAATTCTTGCCTTATTCAGAATTCTGATGATTTTCGCAGGCTAAATAAATATGAACCTCTCCATTCATCCTCCTCCATATGCAAGAGTGGATACATCTACATACTTTCTTGAATAAAACATTCCCATTCATTACTGAGTTAAGAAGTCTGTGATAAATTGTACAGCTTGACAACCATTTCTCATCTCATTAAAATACTAATGCCCTCTATGTTGAAAAGCATTTCACTTCCAGTCTTCCTATCTTAACAACCTGCTGAAATACCTCTTCAAAGTGGCGCCTGAATACACACATGCGAGAAGCCTCACAGCGGCATCTATATTCCCGCTTCTATGGCTAACTTTGCTAGCTAACTAGCGGTAAAGTAATGTTGGAGCGCAGCGCTTTGTTGTCTGTCTCGTACGAGGAGTTTGACGACTGCTCACTAAAGCCCTGCATCACAGCTGGTTAAAAAATAATTTCTCTTACCGAAGCAGGACCATGACCTGCAGTTCTGCCTCTCGTAGTTCACCCTCAGCCGTCCGTTTTAGTATCTAAATCCAAAACATTGTTCTCTCGCAGCTGCTGCGTTCTTCCATCTTGCTCCGGCGCAGGGGATTCTGGGTGCCCCAGGCAGACGCGTCCAGAAAGAGACTTGATAATTACATCAAACTCACGTTTCAGCATTAGACGTTCAGAGTAGTTTTCAATCTTTTATGAAAATCCGGAAAAATTTCGAAGATAAATGTAATTTTAAACACTTTTTCACAATGTCTTTCAAAATGACACCCAAATATTTAATGAAAACATAACATTTCTATCCTTTAAGTGCTTCTTAGTGGTTAATTAGCAATGTTTTAAACTTCCCGCATTTAATTTTTGTTATCGAAGGAATGTCAATGTCAAAAAACGGAAAATGCAAGTCTTGGTAAAGCTCTAACTGTTTTCATGAGGATGAAGCGGACAAATTTTACAAGAGGGACACAATTACCAAATTTGTAGGTTTAAAAGAAAAGCGTATTAGAATTAAACATACATACATAATAATTATACAAAAGAAAGTTATTATCCCTTTTCCCATATTTTAATAATATGTACCACAGGCATTTAAAATGCTGTCAGCTAAAGTTCAATCGAAGGCTTAATTTAAAAACATTATGTTGCAACAAATTGAGATTGTAAAGCAGCTCTCTGTTCCTATCAGAGTATTTAGATATTTCATTAACTAAATCATATGTTACAAAACCATGATTACTGATCAATAATTGGCAGCATTTTAGATTTGTTAATTGTTTGGAGAAAGGCAATCTAACACTTATTATATATAATAGTGGTTAGATTCAAACATTTCAGGGTGTTTTTTTTCTGTATAGCATTGCAAATTGCATATGCATTCAATTCATATGGCATGATCTGTAATGAATTAAAGATTAATGAAAAATTCATAAAAGATCTTGCCATACAAATGTGTTTTTTTACAGCAGTAAAAAAAGAGTTGAAAGAACAACATTTGTCTTCAGTGTAGTAAATTCAAAGCACAGGTTAACATTAAATTACACCATAAAAAAACCCTCCTAAAGTATGGTAATTGAGTAGTCGAAGCATTTACTGAGTTGTCTTTATCAACAGGGAATTAAAAAATAAACAAGTCCTTTGAATCTTGAAATGCTGATAACTAATAAGTGTGTTTTTTCATACAGTACAAAAAGAGTGAAAGTGTAAAAATGTCTCATATATATAGGGTGCGTTTTACTGTACAACACACATGAGATCATAAGTAATAACTTAAACAAGACCCAGTTATTTCTTTAATCTTATAACACATTGAGGATAATTACTTTTTTTATTTCTCTAAAACGGCAAAATAACGTAAAGTACCAAACTTACTCCAGTATAGTAACTCAAAAAGCATGGGATGATACGAATTTACAACAAATGATTGGAAATAGTTCTGATACACATGATATATATAGTCCAAGTGTTCATGCTGTTGTTTGTATGAAATGTATGTAAGGTGATAAAATAATGTACAAAGAATGCTGAAGTTACATAAAACCATGACACACAAAACAGACATTTTAAAAACAAGACAGAAAAAGACTAAAAGTACAAAAAATACCTTCAGCATTGCAGTTAACTATATAAAATTAATGCAAATAATGCAATAATGTATCTAAAATGCAGTGCACGTGCATTATTTACGCTCTGATTAGGTTGTCTAGTGATAATTTATCCTTTTTAAAATCAGGACTGGCAGTCCAGGAGCCACACATGGCCCTGCTACCTTTAGTGTGGCTCCAAGTCGACTGTGAGAAATCAGTAAATTGGGGACTCCAACTAGAGTTGCCATTAAAACAGCATTCAACGGAAACAAAACCATATGAACTTTAAAAAAAAATCACTGTTGAAGAGTTAGATGCTGACATTGATGAAGCGTCATCATATGCATTTGATAAAGTAAAAAAAAATGTACATACAGTTATGTTCATAATAATAGCAGTGTGTTTAAAAAGGTGAGTAAACCTCAAAATTCCTCCAATAAATTTTATTTTAATGCACACAAATGCATTGGGGACACTGCACATTCTACTTCAAAGCAAGAAAATTGGAAAAAGTAATTGAATTTGATAATATTTTACAGAAAGTCAAGAAATATAGTGTTCAAAAAAAATAGCAGTGTTGACATCTTTATTTACAAACTCAAAAATGTAGTTTATAAACTAAGAATTGCTTGATGATTCAACTTTCCTGAGAATCATAAACTAATATTTAGATGCATAACCATGGTTTCTGATAACTGCTTCACATCTGTGGTGCATGGAGACTACCAACTTCTGCCAACAGGTATTGAAGTCCAGGACAATTGTACTACATTCCACAATTGCTCTGCATTTCTTGGTTTTGCCTCATAAACGGCATTTTTTATGTCAGCCCACAAGTTTTCTATGGGATTAAGGTCCGGGGATTGTGCTGGCCACTCCATTACTAGAATTTTGTTTGTCTGGAACCATGATGTTGCTCACTTGCTGGTGTGTTTGGGGTCATTGTCTTATTGAAACACCCATTTCAAGGGCATTTCCTCTTCAGCATACAGCAACATGACTTCTTCCAGTATTCTGATGTACTCAAACTGATCCATGATCCCTGGTATGTGATAAATAGGACCAACACCATAGTACGAGAAACATCCCCATACCATGATGCTTGCACCACCATGCTTCACTGTCTTCACTGTGTACTGTGGCTTGAATTCAGTGTTTTCAGGTCGTCTGACAAACTGCCTGTGGCCCTTAGACCCAAAAAGAACAATCTTACTCTCATCAGTCCACAAAATATTGCGCCATTTCTTTTTAGGCCAGTCAGTGTGTTCTCTGGCAAATTGTAACGGCCTCAGCACATGTCTTTTTTTTAACAATGGGACTTCGCGGGGGCTTCTTGCTGGTAGCTTGGCTTCACATAGACGTCGTCTGATTGTTACAGTACTCACAGGCAACCTTAGATCTTCTTTGATCCTCCTGGAGCTGATCATTGGCTGAGCCTTTGCCATTTTGGTTATTTTCTGATCCATTCGAATAGTCGTTTTTCTTTGTCTTCCTCGCCTTCTGGTTTTGGCTGCCACTTTAAAGCATTTGATATCATTTTAGCTGAACAGCCTATCATTTTCTAAACTTCTTTATAGGTTTTCCCTCTTTTATTAACTTCTTAATCAAAGAACACTCTTCGTCTGAACAATGTCTTGAACGACCATTTTTACTCTGTTTTTCAAGGACAAATGCACAGCCAGCATATGCAGCGTCAGTTAATAAGGGCCACCTATTTAACACCTATTTTTTCCACACAATCAGTTGATTGAACTTAATTTAAAGTTAATTGAACTTAGCACTGTTATTTTTTTTAACACGCCCCTTTCAGTTAATGATTCAGTTTCACAGAATCAGCAGCATGCATGTCATGCCTGTTGGGTCTGTTGGTTTTCTATACCTTTACTAAACCTTCTAGAAACTTACTTGCAGTGTAGAAGTTGAAATTCTAACAAAAAAGTGATTTATCTTGCTAGTGATGTGGGACTGCTATTATTTTGAACACAAGTGTACATAGAGTTTAATAAGTGCTGAATATTCAGTCCAATACAAAGAGAAAGCAGCTCAGATTGCTTTAACTTTGTGTAGCTCATTAAATCAAACAAAAATAATTTAAAAACTATATATATTTGTTACATTCATTAGATTAGAAGAAAATGTGATTGACCAAGAAAACGTGTCCTGCATTTTGAAAAAAAAGTGTCCCTCTGGCAGTGAGGATGAAATCAATGTGTGTAACTGAGTTTCCCTTCACTGACATAAATCGCTGGGGAGCATAAGCACCATTATATATACAGTATGAACTTACCAGTGTCACTGTTAACTTTTGAGTTTATGTTTATTCAGTTATAATTATCAAACTAAAAAAACCTCTTTCATTCTTTTATGTCCCACCTTCATCATTGTTTAAAGTCTGTAATTAAAAAGGGCAAAATCTCACTTCGTATAACACTGGAAAGCATCAGCCCCTAACTAAAACTGTCTGTCATAGGCTGCCCAAACTGCCAGAACAAAATCCTCCGAGCAGTCATTCAGATGATGACCGAGGTATTTAGAGATGAAGCTCTCAGATCTTCAGGATGAATGACTGTGTATACATCTAAAGGCACATCAGAGTCAGATCCAGCGCCCCCTCTCCTAATTGCCTCAGCTAATGAACCAATTAATTCAGAGAGGCGAGATTAATGGAAATGTGGATAGTAGAGTAATGCAGAAGAAGGTCAGTGGGTGCATTTTTGATGTCCTTGCTGCTCCTTTTCCCAGATGACACTGGCACAGCGGACAGCAATATCTTTGAAATCACTCTCATCTGGGAGTGCTTAAATATGTATGATGGTGCGTTGATGGGTGCCTGATGAAGTGAGATGATAACCAGTGACTAGGATATGAGAACATGGTTGGAGGTTATCAGAGTTCATTTCTACAATTTAAATGTTGGATTAATGATTTTTATCAAGTGACGTCTCAAAGTAGACAGCATCAATATGGAGTTAGTGCAAGAAAACACATTTGAATGACAGGTAAATCATGCTAGCTGTCATGTTTTGATATTTTACTATCAAAAATCATTATTAAAGCTTCTGTGGGAAATTTTTAGCTGGTTGTTGAATGGACAGAATTGAAAAATGTTTCTATATGATGTTTTATAGTGAACAAGTCCACCAGAAATTAAATTAATCATCCCCATATATTTATATATTATTTGCCTGTCACCCCTTCTAAGGTTAGGTGTCAACTGAGCGTATGGGAGTTGACTGCAGGAACTGTAAAATCCAAAAATCCAAGCATTAAATGTGAGCTAAATATTAAACACTTAGATACTGTACTTCACATTTGGAGAGCAAGATCAGCAAAGGGATAATTCTTGCTTAGTCCACAAGGGGTGCAAAAATGGGCAGAAAATAGAAGCTTCTTTTTGCAGGAGCTTTGGTCTAAAATATCTACACTTGACTACCCTGAGGCCAAAAAGTTAACCTTGCAGAGCAGATGGATCAGCCTGATTTATACCGCTTTCACACTAAAATGAGCTTTTCCCACTGCCAGCAGACCCGGGTGTAATCGACAGCAGACAAGCTGTGTGGCATTTTTTTTTTCCTCTGGTGCGTCAAGCTGATGTCATCACGTTGATGACATCATCCGCGCGGCGAAGCACGTTCATGTAAACAATGGAAAGGAGCATGGAGGCCATAGACACAGTTTTCTGAACTTTGTACTTTTGTCCCTCTTTAAAAATGTACAAACTCGGTGCTGATGATACAAAGGCGGATGGAATTTGTTGCTGAGATGGCAAATAGTCGCGTAAGTTACAGACAGAGAGATATTATGCCGTGGGAACGTTTCGCCGATGTCATGACGTAAATTAGCGGGTCGACCCGGGTGAGATGTTCCCACTGAAGCCGAAGGAGAGCCGATAAAAACCCGTGTCGCTTGCAGGGTAAGTTCCCCCGGGTCGAAATGCGGATTAAACCCTTTCAAACTGCCGACAGGAGCCGATTGTTACCGGGTTTAAACGGGTTTCTTGGCCAGTCTGGGGTATTAGTGTCTGAGTTTGGACAGATCCATCTTGCCAAGCTCCAATCTACAACAACTGGGAACAGCCCAAAGCAGCACAGCCCAAAGTCCAGAGCAGGGAGATGTGGGAGCTACAAGCGAGACAACTGCAGGAAGTGACTGCTCATACGGAGATTAGCATAAATGCTAACAGCTACAGTAGCAGTTTTATTAGAACTGGACCACAGTCCTTGATTAAATAATAAACAAATAACACACTACAAACTTCTCAATAGGAAGAATTTTTTGCTCCACTTCTGACATGTTTTGGCGAGAGCTTGTTTTACGAAGTGGCTCACGTTCTGTTCTTTACATTGCAGCTGTAGCGTCCACCTGATTGGCCCGTAATGAATGTGATTGACAGAACAATTATCCAATCACTTGCCGAACATGCAATTGAAAGGTTCTGCCTATTCCCAAACACTTTCTATGGGCTCTTTCCCAGGTGGACTAGTGAAACATATTGAACAGTCCATCTCATATGTCAGGTTACTAAAGACCATACAACCTTTATAACAACAACAACAATTATTAAACTTTATGTTAATTAAGGATGATATTTTTAGTATGATTTTAGCAAATGATGGTATTTTACCACAGAAATTCTAAAACACTATTTGGCTTTACGAATTCATGTTATCAAACAGTTAGACAGTTAGCTAGCCTACATATCAGTCACTGTAATTTTCGACCACATGAAGGGAATTTATCCAATAGTGAAGCTCTCTGTTCTGATCAAAGCAACAATATGTAACCTCCATGCTGGAAATGACAATGTTTGATGGAAAAATTAGTGAAAATGTAGTGAATAGTCTGTACTCGAAACCACCGACTAAACTATTAGTACTTGATGAATGATTTGCCAAAATGTAGTATATAATTTGCAGCTTGCACACATTTGCAAAATCCACAATATGCCAAATAATAAATACCTGGATGTAAAACTGTTCTGAGAAAATCAGCAGTATGCATTAGACCAGTCTACTTGCATACTTTTTCTCTAAATGCAAAGCAACAACAAACCAGAGCTTAAAATGGCAGACAGCAACAGCGTTTATCAATGGCAACAGGATGGTATCAATAGAGAGGAAATACACACAGCCTTGTTCAGATTATTTGAAGAGAAACTGATTATATAAAGGTATCTGAAAGTTTATCTGTGTTGTATAAATAGCTCAGTTGGCCCGAATTTCAGTGCAGTGGTTGACAGTAATGCTTCTAAATGATTGTTGCCACGTGCCAGAAAACAAAAAGAAGAAACTGCCCAACAGTGTTCCGCATACTACCTAAAAATGACCATTTAGTAATCATACTACATACTACCAACAAACAGTGTGCTGGATATAGAGTACTGCATACAGCCTTCAATTGTGGTATGTAGTAGGCGGTTTCAAAAACAGCCACAGACTCACAGGCCTATGTCTTCTATTTTTATATCATTTTACAATAAGTTATGCAGTAGTTTCTTTTGTTTAGATATGTGAATACAGAACTTGCTTCACCATGTGCTAATGTTCCACCAAAACAAGTTCCTTGTGGCAATATTTCATGAGCACCCCTGCAGTAAAGAGCAGCTTTGGGATTCCAGGAATGCAGGGATAGAACAAACCCAGATCATTTCTTTGCTTCAGTAGGATCAGAATTAATCCTGTCAGATCTGACTATAGCTGGGCAGTTAATCAAGTCACTGTTCCAATTATAATGACTACTTCCCACAATTATGAAAACAAAGTGACTGAGATTAAAAGATTACTGCACCACATGACATATTAGGTTTGTTTGTCTTTTTCCAGTACATCTTATTTCATGAAATGTGTATTTTTTCACACAAATGATCATATATTGCTTGTTTTTCTATGCTTAAAATGATTGTGTTAAGAGTGTTTTTAGTGTTCAATGACTACATGTGGTGTGTGTTGTAATATCTATGAGTAATCATGTTTAGCAATCAAGGTCTTTATATCTATCAAAATAATTGCAATCATATGTTTTTACCATAATCAAGCAGCCCTAGATCTGACTGCTGTGCTCAGTCTCTACAATGAGGCAGGTGCCTAGCTAGACACCAGCAAACATGCAAAGGCAGTTTCACCATTAAGCAAAGGTAGATCATTGCCTGGGGCCCTGCAGTCGAGAGGTCTCAAGAAATAGTCATTAAAGGTGTACATTGAATATGAGACATACATCTAAATGACTATGAATTTGAACATACGTATTTTACATGTAAATGCAGGGCCAAGAGTAAATAAAACAGCATAGAAATGGAGTTTGATTATCCACAAAGGTCTCTGAGGAGGACCCCTGGCCCCTGCAGCGAGGTGACAGCCCTTCAAAAATTTGTTCATGTAAAGCAAATTACAGTTTGTAAGATCTTTACAGATGGTAGGACCAGAGGGATACACTTTAACATATGCACGTGAGGAGCCATTTCAGGGCATGAGAAACACCTCAGTTACAGCTTTCTACACAAATATACGAGGTCACAGGGAGTGGATTTATATATATATATATATACATATATATATATATATATATATATATATATATATATAGGTGAAAAGTACACTCCTCCTCCCCAACTAGTACCAGGCTTACAGATGGGTTTGCATGATAGTTTTCTTATGATTGCCTTTCAATAAGTAAACTAAGCAGCATGACTAAATGTTGGAAAAAAATAATGGGGCAGCAAACTCTTTCACTGATAAGCTACACTGATGCCATTAAATGATGTTTTGTAACAAGAGAGATACAGTGATCTCCCTACTGACATTTTATTAGCATTCTGAGGGGTTAATTACTGCTTTACAAAACAGTCTGTCCTCTACCATGTAACCTGGTTTTGATGTACTACCCAAATAACTCCAGACAGCTACTTTGAAACTCATCCTCAACCACGTCAAGTCATGTAAACACAGTCATGCCGTCTTCGCGATGCTAATTGTTTGCAGTGTTTTCTACAAAAAAACATTCTGCAACATATCCGCAGGTGGTTTTACCAGCAGTTTAACTAATGACAATGTCCTGTGGCTGCTGAACTCCGAGGCACTATAATTCCAACTTCCCCAACACACTTTAAGTTTCCAATGCTATCTGAGTTAAAATCCGCCTTATTTATTTTTTCTGAGTTGGCTAACACTACAAAGCCACTTCGTCTTTCACTGACTCATTAGTTGTGAATGCCGTCGGCGCTGGACTTCCCTGATGGACAGCCAATAATCGTAATCCGCTCAGAATAAGGAGCCAATTAACTGTGAAATATTACATGATGTTTGATTGCCTGAGACATCATTTTTGTGACTTACATAAAATAGATGGAAACTGTGAGCATGGGCATTGCATTTTTTCATAATACAATACAGCAACAACATATCAAATAATTTGATGGCCTCGCGGGGCTGCAGGGGTACAGCTTACAGTACCCAGTACCAGTACTGTTGAAAAAAATCTATGCACAATGCATACAGGATCACAGCTTGTAGGACTGCTTACATGCATTTGAAAAATATATTTATGGGTTACTATGGGGTCAAATGGAATGTAATTGGTAAAAAACAATAATTTGTGGAAGAGCAGATATTGCTCCAATAGGGAAGATGGCTATTTTTCATTTTTTATATTACACCTTGACGAGAGACATCTTCAATACTTAGAATTTTTGTTATAATGCTTTTTGTGAAGTAAATGAGCAAGTGCTGCTAGACATTTGAGTATGTATGGATCAGATCTGGATATGTCATGTGGTATCTTGATTTTTTTGGTTCCCTGAAAAGGTTGATGGGGAAATTGCCTCTTTTGTGTCTTCGTCTAAAGCTTCTGAATAACACAAGTGCAAAACATTTGATCCATTATTTAAGATATCATTCATATGACACATTCATATGACACCTACAAACCTTTGATCGACGTGCTGAACCAACGCTACTTTATTTCCATCCCATATGAAGAATGCAAAAAGAGGAGGTGCTCTAGGAACTACACAGTGCCAGATCCCCCCGGCCTGTTCAATGGCCACGTCTGGCCCATGTATCTGAAACACAAGAACATCATTTTCCTGATATCCAATATGCTAGTAGTTATTAACTCGTCACTGCTGATGCCGATACTGCTGCTTGTATTTTTGGGGTTATTAGTGTGCAGTCTCTACTTTGCTAAAATTGGCCTGTTCTTTACACAATGACAGTTTTGTTGCATTTGAAACAAAAAAAAAACAATGGCACTTGCTTAAATGATGATATTGATTTTTTTAAATATAGGCATTCAGTGATTATAAGGTGAGGTATCCTAGTACATAAATACATTCTGATGATATTTCAGCCAATATAAGAATTACACAGCCCATATGAATGGCCGATAAATCAGCTGAAAATGTCAGCAGAATTTTTTTATGTCTGACCATCTACCTTAACTGTTAGTGTAGCATTAACATTGTGCATCCTTTCCATGTAGTAAATCATCATAACCTGTCACCTCACTAAAACAAATCTCGGAGTCATGATCTAAGGTTTACCTGCCAATCTCGGCAAAGGTTAGGAAATGTCAGTGTAAGTCTCAACTTTCCACCTGCCCATACTAAAAGTCTGTTTAGGAAGCAGAGGTCAGAGACATTACGACTCCCGTTCCTCTAGTTATACACCTCTGGCTCTGCTCAAGTAACCCAGCCCTCTTGTGAAGGTGACAGGGGAGCAGAAATCCCCCCAACAGCACGCATCCTCCTCCTCTGCAGAAGGGCAAACATGAAAAACCGTCTTATGTTTTCATGTCTGGTATCTGTGGCAATACGTGCTTCATATAACAGAGAAGGTTATCAATCCTAACTCCTCATCAATAATTCAGTCTGTGCTGCAAGTCTTTGTTCTCTCTCCCTCCTCCACTCAGTCTATCTCCACCTCACGAACACACACACACACCCCCCCACACACACACACACCCACACACACCCACAAATATGAATGTAAATATCATTCTTTCTCAGATAAAGGAACCTGGTGAAACTCTAAACAGCTGACAGGCAAGGTTCACTGATTTCTTGTGTTGTGCTGATTTGGATTCCTCTCACTGGGAAAGCCTTCTGTCTTCACACAACAGATGGCGGTCCAGGCCGTCTACACTCTAATCCTCAATTGTTAGGAGGATCACGGCGGAATACAAGTTCCTGCCACTGACAAAAGAGACCCTTGTAAGTTATTAAAAACATGTGCAAGGACGAGACTTGTGTTCTGGTAGGGATAAAATCTGCAGGATTGCACTTGCTGCATTGATTGTTGATGTTTGGTGGGAAAAAGAAATGCACCAGAAAATCAGTAATTACCTCCACAAGCTAGTGTTTTCTTTTGCTAAATTACAGACTCCAACAAAAACTCAACTTTTAAAGATTATTAAAACATACCTGGACCAGGGATGTTTTACATATTAGGAGACCCCAGGTGGAGAGCAATATGAGGCTCTGTTCCATTTTGTTAAGAGCAATCAGAATAGCTTCAAGTGACTTGGAACAAGGTAGCATGTAAAATATTCAAAATATACTCACTAAAGATGTGAGTTAAGTTCTCTGGCCACATCTCATAATTTTCATTTATTTTATTCAGTTTTACCACACATTAGTCCACATTTTATGGGCTTGATGTTTCTATATGAATATACCTTGCTATGATTTAACTGATCAAAAGACAAAGGGAATTTCTTCTTCATTTGACCCAATTTGAGGGTCCAAGTGTCCATCCCAGATAATATTTTTGAACAATAACATTTTATTTTGATATTTTATGCACCCTTGGCACCTTACTGACATTTTAGATACTCATCTTGCTGACTGCAATAATGTTTTATGTATACCTTATATTAGCCTTATACCTTTGCCTCAGGCTCTTTTGATGCACAACACCCCAGGCAAGTGCTTCCCTTGCCAGTTTGCAAAATCCCCTTTGACACTGACACGTCAAACAAAAAGTCTTGACAGGCCTTCACAGTATGAAGATTGATCAAGATTGTTTAATTTTACTGTGAAAATATGAAGTGCAATAAACAAAAACAAAAAAAAAAAGTTGGGGGGTTGTCCAAGAACCCTGGCTTCCTCCAACAGACCAAAAACAAACAAGCTCATTAGGTCAAACGGTGGCTCTAACTTGCCTCTCGGCCTGACTGTGAATAACTGTCTGTCTCTACATGTCACCACATAACAGGGTTTACCCCGCCTCTTGCCCAGTGTTGGCTGGGATGGGCTCCAGCACCCTGCAACCTGGAGGGGATAAGTGGTAGATGGATGGATGGATGGATGGATGTTTTCCACAGAGTGTTACTATACTTGAAGGGGTTTGAGGTACTGCATGGGGTCGCCTTGCCAGACTTTGTTATGCAGGTTTATGTTTAGGGGGTTTAACAGCTCATCAGTTGTACATTTTATACAGACGCTCAAACTAGGTCAGTTTCTGAACGCCTGACCTTCTGTTATCACAGCATCTGAGTTGTGTGTTTTAGGGGTCCTTGTTGATGAAGTAGTGGGTCGGAACAGTAAACCCAGAGTGCAGGAGTGCAGCGTAAAACAACCGTATGTGAAGCTTCAGTTCATGTGACATTGCTTCTCAATTTGTGCATTTACTATGCAGAGGCCCACCCAAGTATTAGCTATGTGTGGGAAGCACTATGTTCAACTAAGCAATGACTCACAGTCTTTGTGGCACTTCTTTGTTTTACACAATACCTTTGTAAGTTTTTGTCATTAACCCACTAAAATGACACCATGAAATCTTTTTGTACTTTAGATTGAATGTTGAGGCTTTCATGCCATGATTGAGAGACAGTAGATAGAGATGGAAGCTGAATATAAAGAGAACTGGGAACAAACGGCATGTGAAGAAAATCGTGAAGCAAGACGCCACCTTCAGTGTTAGAAAATGAAGCCAACGTAGAGGTGACAAAAACTGCAGATCCTTAAAAGTCCAGTGCAAAGTTAGGACTGGCATGGCTGCGAGCCCATGTTGCTATACTTCAGGAGGCCTCAATTCTAAGCTAACATAGCTAACTTTTTATTTTACTTTTTATATACTGCAATCATTTCAGATGTCAGTGTTTACTACCTTGCCAAAGAGGTTGTGTTTTTGCCAGAGTTTTCCATTTTCTGGTATGTTAGTTTGTTTTTCATGGATTTGGGGGACCAGAGGATACTTGTCATGGCACAGGGAAGCAGTGATTAGATTTTGGTGGTGATCAGAACACTGATGGAGATCAAGAATTTTTTAGATGATTTGTTTACATTGATGGACAGGGCAGTTTTTTATATTTTCAATAATAACTCAAAAAGTTATCTATGGATTTGGATGAAATTTTCTGGGAATGTTGGTCATAGCACAAGGGAGAGGTCAAGATTTTTGTCAGGAATTAAGTAAGGATGTGTATCCTGATTTTTTTTTTTTTTTTTTTTTTAATATCTGTCAACACTGGGTGACAGGGCAGTTTGTCACATCACTAATGACTTTGCTAACAATGTCACAAATGCCTTGGTGGAGGTCTGTGCTCTCAGAGCACCTCTAGCTTCAATCTAACAGCAACACTGTATGTATCAATGTTGTTTGTCATGGTAAAATGAGATTACATTTGTATTGAGATTGTACAGCCTTACATGCAACTCATTTTATAAAACAAGGGACTGTGTTTGCTATGTTTTGTCATGTAATGTGTAATTTCACTTGTATGCTGCAAAGCTTGATTCAAACAGTGTTTTAGCAACAGCAATGTTAACACAGTTCTTGTGTGTGATTAAAATGACAGTATTCAGTAATATATTTTAGAAATATTACAGTTTCCTTGCAGAGAGTAAATTGACAAAACACTAGGCCACCTATTTATGGTAAATTTGTGACTGTAGCTTACCTGTATGTGTTGACACAGTCCAAGCTAGGAAGTCATGAAATTAGCAGTCTCCAGTGAGTACCGGCACCCTGCAAAGAAACAGTTCAAAATATTGCCTGTGTGAAACTGGAACTATGTTTTTGTCACTGAAAATGTGTACAGGTTTAACACAGGGGCATAACACATTTGTTTGAACTTAAAGACAGCACCAGGTTTCCAGACTTTATGCTAATCTCAGCTAACTGGCTGCTTACTTTAACTACTAGCCCTTAAATGTAACATGTGAGCATGTAATTGGGACATGATACCTCACAAGCCAAATACACGTAGGAAAACACTTGTACTTAGCAACAGAAGGACAACATGGACAAAGACTTGCATTGCTATCAGTATCTCTAAAAGTTGCTCATGCTAACAACTAAAAATAGATACTATAAGTATGTAAGCTGCTTGCATAAAGGTAGATCCTGCTAAAACTTGACTGTGGCAGGGGGAAGGGTACAGCTTGATTAAAATATATTTTTGCCTCGGACATATTAAAAGTTTTCTAAGAAAACCTCCTACAATGAGTAAATTACAAAATCAATACATAAAAAATGAGCTTACCATTTTTATAGAGTCACTCCAGGGCTTCCTGCATCCACAAGCAATAACATGAAGTTTTTATTTTTTTAAGTTTTCGAAATGTTCTTCTTTACGCTATTGTTCACAACAGTTCACATGCACCCTGTGGTTTGGTTTCGTATGTATTTCTTTCGAAAATTACATAAAGTGCTAATCTTAATCTAAAAGTAGATAACATAACATTACATAACATAAAATGGTAAGAAAAACAAGTCACAACAAGCACACAAGACCGTGTAGAGTTGCTGAAGAGTTTATGAGATGACTGTAGGCAGAGGCGGGCTAACGCTACCCTTTGACTCCCAGTGTTTGAGCTAAGCTAATTTGCAATAGGCGAGCTCTGCCTGTTTCTTTCTTGTTACTGCACACACAGTAGAAAGAATGGTGTCTATCTGCTTGTCATGGACTTGGGAGTGAGGCAAGACACAAAACTAAGAATTATGTTGGCGTATCTCTTTAATGTTTTCTATGCTTTATTAATTGTCCTGCTGTGAACCAAAATGTCCTCCTCAGAGTTGATAAAGTAGAAGTTAAAGATGAAGATAGCAGATAAAGTAAAACACCTGTCCTAATGTTTTATGGTAGATTGTTTTTTTATCACTTGCAGCTTCAATGACAAAATCACAACACTGTTTAGTCAGCGGACTATAAACAGCGACACACTTCAATAACACCTCACACAATTACTGAATGACTACGATCACACTGGATGTTACAGAAATGCCCTGAGGTTTTCTGATAATTGTTCCACTTTCTCATCCTCTGCCTGTAGAGCTGCTGGCTCTTTGGGGAAAATCCCTTTCTTTCTTTTATGACCTGAAGATACTGCAAGAGGGGTTTTTTATTCATGAGACTGAGAGTAACTTAACAGCTTTTACGACTGCTTGAAAGTAAATGTTTGTAAAGAGAAGGCTGATATTGACTCACTTCATTAGCTCCCCGAAGCTTTTCATTTTTGCTCAGTGGTTCTAAGATTGAACACTAAAGGGACTTGTGAGGCTAACATGTGTTTCTTATGTTTTGTCTACAGTGTTGTATCATGAGGGTAAGCTAAGTAAAAAACCAAAATCAGATTAGAAAATGCTTTGACACAATTGTAGTTTTCATTTGTGTTAAGCATCTTTAGTTCAACCTGTTGCACCACTGTGCCGCTGCGGCACAGTGGTGCAACAGGTTAGTACCTCACAGCAAGCTGGTTGCTAGTTTGACTCCCCATGTCGGCCAGGGCCTTCTGAGTTGAGTTGGCATGCTCGCCCTGTTCACTGAGGTTATAAAATAAGGTCAGCATTACATTATCCTAACCCTATTGGGAATATAACATTAGATAGACTGCCAATGAGGTTTAACATTATTAGATCATCACATATTGTCATTATTGGAAATGATCTCTTTTATCTTTGAGCAGAATTGTTGTCTGAGGTCAGTGGGTTGAATTGCCAGTGGGGTCGTCCACAGTCTAATCTACAGGGGGCATTTTTCATAATGAAATGCTTGTTTGGAAAGATTAAAGGTTCAAGCTTTTTATAAGCTCAAGTTTTTTTTGTCTCTTATAGCTACCATTGTTACATTCCCACATTCATTCAGACAAACAACATTGAGTATTAAGGAACGTGAAGGAAGCTTAAATCCCAAAAAGTCCTTCTTCAGGGTGCAACACACTATGCCCTGAGGAAGGTGGAAGCCAATATGAATTGGTGTGATTTTTAATCTTTCTAGCCCTGTGAATTGAAGGCCTTTGTTTCATATTTTTAAACCATATTGAGTGTTTAAATCAGGATTATTTATGCCCACTGTTTGGGTTTTAAGTGTTCCTCTTCTTCCTTCTGTAAGCACCGTTGGCTTGAGGTACACAAATAGAGCTCCTGCTCTCTCTTCTATTCAACATTGATTATTATTAATGATTTTTTTATTATTTAAAATGTATTCTATTTATTACATAACATCATATTTAATACAGTGATTTGTTACAGCAAAAATTGGTATTAAAATCTACAATTTGAGCTACCACTGCCTTTCATATCTATCTATCTATCTATCTATCTATCTATCTATCTATCTATCTATCTATCTATCTATCTATCTGTCTATCTATCTATCTATCTATCTATCTATCTATCTATCTATCTATATATCTATCCATCTATCTATCTATCTATTCCTGATTTTCAAAATGTTGCTAACATATTTGTGCATCTTAGAGTGCAGGAATTTTCCTACATGTTAAGACTACCAAAATCAATTCAGTTACCCATATTTGATGTTTGAGACTTCTATTGATGTGGCCATGATACCAATCCAGTATCAGTATTATTAGAATTATGCTAAAATTATATATGATCCCTAAAAAATAGACTGATACAATTTAAAACTCCCCGATTCAAAAAAATTTTTTTAAATACATCATCTTGTGGTCGCTAAGAACAATAATGTCTGTGCTTCTTTTATGTAAATAATGTCAAGGCTTGTTTTATTTTTTTTAAAGAACATAATTTATGTAAATAAAAACAGCACCATCCTAGCAAACATCTTGTCTGGAAGATAGCAATACAATATTAAAAATCAGCATATCACCCAGCTCATCTTGTCTCCAGCACAAATGAAGTATCCGAACAAAAGGTACTTCAAATGAGTGACATTCAAGGAGCTCTTAATTTTACTTGTGTGTTTTTAAAACTGCAGTAATTCACTGAGTCATAATCTAATTAGCAGCACTTACTTTCAGTCCAGTCCTTCTGCTGTCTGCCTGATTTAAACAAGGGCACCGATGATGCAAGGACAAGCATCCCTCTTTAGGATTGTCCTTTGGGAGTGTCGTCCAGGAAATACTCCAGTGGAGTCGCCATCCAATGTCTAAATCAATACGAAGGCTCTGCAGGAGAGAAGAGAGGCTAAGATTTAATGTCAGGGGTAAATTAGGAAAAGAGTTGTGACAGTGGGTTGTAAAATGTGACTGAAAGCAAGAAGTCCTGATAATGAGAGGATTCAATGGTAAAGGTTTAAAAAGCAAATAAGTAGGGATGTATGATATTAGATTTTGGTCAGTATCCGATATATTTATTTTAAATCTAATCTAATGTTTATCCAGACAAATTGATTTCCACATTAATATATTTTGCATTTTACATATATTTGGTAAAGTATGGTGTGAGTACATAAAACTATGACTCATAGAGTACAAACAATTGTTTGAACTGATCTTCATTTACAGTGTGGGAAGAAAAAAATATGATACATTGAACAACTACATGATATCTTTTTACAGTGTGCTTGTACAAAACTATGATTGTCAGAGTGAACGAATAAATATTCACACTGATACAATTTGTTCTTTTTCTAATTTTATTTAAATCAGGGGAAATTGCCACTCTGTTGTTACGTTAACTTTTTTGGTTCAGGTAGATTTGGACAAAATACATCCAAACAATCAAGTAATTTACTTTTATTGTTGTTTTTTCTGACAATATTGTAAAATAAAAATCTATCGTTTTTTTTCTCTAACTCATTCTGTTGCTCCCTCTGGGCTCCTTCCAACAGTGACGCAACAGGACCCTCAAAGTTTGACAATGTTTGAAGATCAATCCTGAAAAATATTATTGCTGTTGTAAAGGTAGTAGCTGCCATTTTTTGCACAGGCGCAAATCTTCCTGAAAATTCCATTTTCAGGAATTAAATGATGATAATAGTTATGTGCAGCTTTCATTGTTAATGTAGACAAGCCTCAATACATCCAAGCTACACAGTATACTCTGGATAACGTATAAACAGATTGGACTTAAATTCCAAGAGTAAAAGTCAGTTTACTTTTATTATGTATTCTAAACAAAAATAAAAGGAAAATTGATACCCGAGTTATTTTTTTTTTCTTTGAGAAGGAAAAAAATCTATTAAAATCATAAATCTAGTTTTGAGAGACAAAATCTAAAGTTTTGTTTTTATGCCATATTTCCCAGCCCTTAGTCCCATGTTGATGTATTTAGGGATGCATGATATTATCAAAACAATATAAATATTGGAAGATGTGAGGATTTTTGCCGTTTTTTTAGCCGTACAAATTAGCCATAAATATTCCATATATTGGTAGTATTACTGGCAGATTATAAACATACCATAATGTTTTAACCTCATCATCTCGTAATGCCCATTTTTATAAATCAAAAATCCCCCATTATCCCTACTCCCATGTGCTATACCTCATAACATGATAATGATATAATGAGAAGTCACTTTGTTGTAGAAACTGGTACGAGACAAGACAAACATTATTTGATACCACCACAGAGGAGAAATGTGTTCCTCTTCAGACAAAGACATCTGAGGAGGATAAACTAAAGGATTCTTTGAGTTATATGCACATTATTTATGCAAGACGTATTTTGCATATAATGGACATCTATCTATATGTAGATGGATGTATAATGATAACACCCCACCCTGGGACTGATCTGTCTAAACATGTCACTAAAAATGGAGCTGTTATACTGTTGCATGTTATCAGTCTCACGTTTTTAATTTATTGGAGAAGCGGATGTCAAACCCTGTCAAAGTGCCTCACTTTAATTTTTAGTGAAAGTGAAGTTTTAATGAGGGAGCTTTATTGTTTCTTTCAACCATAACTTAACATGTGGGGCCTCCGCTCTTTCCAAAACATTAAGATTTGTTTATTTTCACAGTGAGTGCACAGGACAGAAATTGTTGCTAACATTAATGTCTGATTAGACACATCAAATGACACATGAACATGATCAGGATCCAGTGTAACGTGCAAAGTAAGAGTCTGGAATACAAAGGTCCAGAAAGGGGTAAGCTTAGGACAGCTAAAAGAATGATAAAGAAAAGTAGCCTTCATCTTGACATTTGTCACATACATGAGACATTTAAAAAAAATAAAGTAATTTTATTTTGGTAAAATGCAACCTGTTGGTAATTTTAAATTAAACAGAGCAATGTCTAGAGTTGGCAGAGTGTTTGTGAATATTTATTAAAACTTTCTCCTAAAAAATATCATCCAGTTTTTGAACAAACTCCTGTTTGCAGATGGTTTTACTGGCCTGCACAGATGGTGAAGATCTAATTAGCAGTGAGTTAAAAAAGCAGAGATAAAAGATGACCTTTGCCCCACCCAAACTGAAAAAGTCATCAAACTTTGCTGGCACTGTTTTCTCCAGTGTGGCTGTGTATTTCTTGATGTAGCAATTTATTCTTAATATAAAAAAGGCTTCATCTGTCGGGTGAAAAGCTACAAACAAAACTTTACTGACAATCTCTCTTAAAGTGTAAAACCAAAATACAACTCTTCAGGGGTTTACCCTATTAAATCAAAATCTATTCTAGTGTTTAACAATAGACTTACAAGTTGCTTCCTAGAAACAATGCTGACAAAGTGAATGAAGTAACATAAAAGATGAATCTCTTTTAAGTGCACAAAACAAGTGAAAAATTAAAGTGCAAAAAAAAAAAAAAAACTTTGGCTCTTTGGCTGTAGGGTCAAAGTTCAGGCTAAAATCTTAGGAGGATCTGCTTGAAACTTAAAAAACAGAATGCTTCATCTTATAATTCTGATTCATTTGTACACTCTGCCAACATGTACAGTTGATCTCAGTCTTGTCCTAGAATCAAGATTTGGAGTTACCCAGAAATCGTGAGCAGCGTGGGAAGAAAAAGAAGAAGACAAACTTAACGAATCCCTGACTGAGGAAATTCAATTGTTTGCACTCTGATGCTGAGACATGCTACCAAACACAGGCTGAAAAAAACATGCACATGAACAAACAGGTACTACGATCATGGAGAGAAGACAGAGTGAGGGATTGATGCTCCTGAAGAAGCGCTACTGAGCAGTTTTGGGAGTCAGTGCCTTGCTCAATAGAACTTTGGTAGTGTGCAAGAAGTCAGCTAGTGGCCATCCTCCAGTCCCCATCTAAAGTCCTTTTGAACTGAGCAACTGCTGCTCCAAAGATATCACACCAGACTCCAACACCACAGCCCAAACCAAACCTGCTATCACCACATCTCCACGCCACAGTGGCTGAAATAATTATAAATCTGTGTTAAAGGTCAGGGTGGGACTTCATAAATAGCATTAAACCACATTACTGTAGAAGTAGTTCTTTAGTGTTCTTGTATTTTTTAAGTGCTTTTATACAGCAGCCATTTAACTTAAGATATAGTCATAAGTGTTACACAGAGTTACATTTGCTGTAACATCTGAGTACTGAGTTAAAAACAAGATGAGTAGTTATCAGTCATCTACCACCTAAGGCACCCTTGTATTTAAGTCACCGCAAATCTGCACAGACGTCACCCATCCAGTAGATGGTGCAATTTCACTTGCGAGCACAATGTCCCTCCAACCTCATGGTCGATGTCTGTATAACTCTCCATAGAGTGAATCATACACATGACAAGCAGCGATGTGAAGGTAATCAAAACACTTTTAAATAATGAGTCAATAAATTCAACTTAAAATAGTTAATGTTTTGATTAAGTCTTACACACTGATTAAATGTGCCAAATTACGCACGAGAGTCAAATGGGCCATCCTTCTTATTCTGTCTTGTGCAGCTCCCCCTCCTCTCTCTCTGCCCCCTTACTCCCCTCCTTCTCATTTTCCACACACACGTACACACATACACACACTCTTCATTCAAAGCTGTGAATGGTCGTCAGCTCCTCGTATTTCGCTCCGCTGGTGAGCACCGCGCCAGTCAGAGTGGAGGCTGAGCAGAGCGCACAGCTGCACTACGCCGCGCCATGCTCCTGCCATGAAAATACCTGGAACTACAGTGGATGCTTCTCTCATTAAGATATAAGATCGCTGCTGCAGCAATACTGATCTACAGGTGATTTATTTCCGATTATTCCAAGGATTTACTGCGCGCTAAAGTGGCCATGGCGCATTTTACGCACTGCAGGTAACCGCTGTTTGGAGCCTCAAACACTCAGAAAACATGGATTAAACTGCAACTACTTCCATCCTGACACAGAAGAGCTCAGATGGCGGCGCTTCGCAGGAAATTTGGAGAAGACTACCAGGTGGTAAACACAAATCGAGCCACCACTTTCTCTGCTCCGGTGAAGAAGAAACGGCAGCGCTTCGTGGATAAGAACGGTCGCTGTAACGTGCAGCACGGAAACCTTGGAGGAGAGACCAGCAGGTACCTCTCTGACCTTTTCACCACTTTGGTTGACTTGAAGTGGAGATGGAACCTGCTCATCTTCATCCTAACTTACACCATCGCGTGGCTGGTCATGGCATCGATGTGGTGGATCATCGCGTACATCAGAGGGGATCTAAATCACGGCCACGACTCGTCCTACACCCCCTGCGTGGCCAATGTTTATAACTTTCCCTCAGCTTTTCTCTTCTTCATAGAGACAGAGGCCACCATAGGCTACGGCTATAGATACATCACAGAGAAGTGTCCGGAGGGGATCATCCTCTTCTTGTTCCAGTCCCTACTGGGCTCCATAGTGGACGCATTCCTCATCGGCTGCATGTTCATCAAGATGTCCCAGCCGAAGAAGCGCGCAGAGACGCTCATGTTCAGTCAGGACGCGGTGATTTCTCAGAGAGACGGGAAACTCTGCCTCATGTTCCGGGTGGGAAACCTGCGGAACAGCCACATGGTGTCCGCTCAGATCAGGTGCAAACTCATAAAGGTAAGAAATGAAGAACCTAAACTACACCAACCAGCTAAATCACACATATCAATTTGAGAAGAGTTACAATTTTGGTGTTGCAAAATTTCAGCAAGTGCAGAGTTAATTATACTCTGATGAAGCCAAATCCCTGATATTGTACACTGTTGAGAAGTAGTTGGTGTCCAAACAAGTGTAAAAAAGACGTTTCAGTAAATCAAATCCATAAGTGTCACTGTGTGATTCTTTACCCTAAACTTTTCACTCTGAACCTGTAAGTGACAATCGTTGAGTCAATCATCCCTCCCGCTCCCCATTATCGGACAACAGAAACAGATCTGACAAGCCCACACCATGAAAAATGCAGTTTAACTGTGTTTTTCAAACATTTGTGCATCAACCAACCCTGGTATTTTTATTTCAGGTCCTTTTCCCCATTGATAAGCAGCAAATAAATACAGCAACGTTCACACTTTCCAGCATTAAAATAGAGTTAACGCTTCAGTTTTTAGAAATATACTTCAAGGAAGTGGATTCCTAACACTACATAGAAGTGTTGATTAAAAGTCACATTGTTAGGTGTTGCAATGTTTAAATTTTAACTTTGTAAAAAGTCAACAATTGTACTTGATGGGAGTTAAAGCACCAACTCTCCAAAAAGAGTAAAAACAACACTTTGTGGTGTGGACACAGCTGTGATGGTGTTAAGTTGTCTATGCAGATTTTGCTGTGCACTTTATGTCCCTCATAAATACAGTAAATCTGGCCCACATGAGATACCATCCAAACTAAAGCAGAAACAAAAAAAACAACCAAAACCTAATCATTCATATCTATACAACAGCATATGACATATTCAGAAGAGTTACAGCTTGGTGTTGGTAAAGTGCAGAGTCAGTAATACTCTGGATAGAGTCAAACCCCTGAAAATTTACTCTCAATAGGTGGAGTAATAAAAATGACTAAAAGTAGGTGGAGTCATTACATCAAATATAGTTGTCACTGCAGCAACTCTGAACTCTGAACCTGAAATTGACTCTTTTAGTGTCAGTCTGTCTGAATGAGCAGGAACATTTCATGACCTCCCTCTTTTTAAGAAAATCTGCAATGTCCATACATGAACATGCTTTCATTTAAAGATGTGCTGTTAATAAATTTTGATGAACACTTTTATGCTTAATGTGTAAAGAAACAAACTGATAAAATCACTGCGCCGTGCACTGACCTGCTGACTTATTTTAGACTCTTTGATAAGCACTATCATAAACATTAAAAGCATACATTGTTCCATATCGTTTTACAAAGTATTTTAAATGTGTTACAAAGCTTTCAAAATAAATGTGTTTATACCAAACACATTATCTTTATTTCAGTAAAATGTTCAATTCAGCATTACACAGATAATTACTTCAGTATTTACACCTTACAGTGTTAATTTGAAGGTTACTTTTTAATAGTTAAAAGAGATGGGGAGTACACTTTAAACACTACATAGATGTGATGATAATCAGTCACATTGTAAAGCGTTAAAAAGTTTTAAAGTTTAACTCCAAAATAGTTCAATAATTAAACTTCATTAGTGTGAATGTACCCACACCCCAAAAAGAGTTAAATCAGCTCTCTGTGGTGTGGACCCATCCGAACTCTTTAAAGGTGTTAATATTAACTCTGCCAGTGCTCATTTGGCTGCGAAACAACCACTAAAACAGATTTTGATCCATCAACTAATTTTCATGAACAAGTCAAAAACAAAAAAGTTTGGCAGGTAACTAAAGACAGCTACACATTAAACATGTTAGTTTGAGAAACATAACATTAATTCACCTATGAGCAGGACAGCAGCAGCCGTAGGAAGATTAACTCCCCACAACAGGCAGAAACTTCAAGCAGAGACAGATTTACTGACAGCCATCTGCACTGACAGAACAGCGTCAAACATGGGACTTAAAGGACTCCAACACAGTGCAGATGCCAGGCAAAAGTTATTAAATATGGTGACAAAGTTACAGGTAATATAATTCAGCATATATATATCTCAAGCTCCATGTTTTGAAGTATTTAATAAATATCAAAATACCCATAAAAGTACTATAATTAAAGTCACACCATCAATTAAAATGTGTTGGATTTGATAAGAAAACACAGAATCATGATTAAAGTAGCCCAAAAGTATATGAAAAACAATCAGTTCCACAAGGTAAGGTGATTTGTACTGACTGAATACAAAGTATACATTTACTAAGTAAAGAAATAAAATTAAACTTATACATTTTTGTGACACCTTGTGCTGCTACAACTGAGCTGCAATAAGAACGCACTGTTACTGAGCTGGAGCTAAATTTGCGGTAACAGAGCCCCAACTGAGCTATAATTTAAAATACTTAAACAGAGCTGCAGTTGGACTTTAAATAAGAATGCTGTAACTAACAGCGACAAAGAAATGCCTACAGTGAGCCACAAGTGAGCAGTAAAAATGCCATAACTAAGCCTTCAGAGAGTCATTACCAAACATGCTGTGTCTGAGCCATAAATAAGCCATGACTGAGCCATAACTAAAAAGATGCATAACCAAAAATGCCATGACCACACTGTAAATTACCCATTACTAATATTAACAGAATAAAGCTGCAGGTAAAAGCACTGTTACTGAACCGTAACTTAGCCTGACATAGAAATCCCTTGGTGAAGCCACAACTGAGCTATAACCAGAAATGCTGTAAATGAGCCATAGTAGTTCTGCAACTAAAACTACCATAACTGAACAATAACCAAGCCGTAACTGAGCCATGCCTAAACTGTTCTGACAGAACTGTGACTGAGTTTTATCTTTTTGGCATTAACTGACCTGTTACTGGAAATTAAAAACTGAGCCGTATGTGAGCTGACACTAAAAAAGCCTTAACTAACCCGTAACAGAGAACTGAGTGAAAGTTAAAAATGTTGCTTATGAGCCCAATTTAGATCACAGTTATAAAAAACGTTTTTCAAGGCATCTCTGAAATTGTGAGCCATGCTATTAGTAAAAATGTGGAAAATTGCTCTCTCTCTCTCAATGTTGATAAATCCTTTAAAAATTCCTCAGTCCGCATCCGATTGGGATCACTATCAGTCTCATAGAACTTCTTCCTTCAGCCATGACCAACATTCCCTCCGTTGAAACTTTTTGAGTTATCAGTCTCACAGAGAAACAAAATAAAAAAAACAAACAACAAACAAATGTACAAACACCGGAAAAACATAACTTCCTTGACAGGGACAAGACATCAAGTGCTACACGGCAAGCAGCATAATAATTTAATCCAGATTATCTTGTTTTCATGATTATGGAAAACTAACGTTGTGATAGTATTTACAACTCAGTTGTTCAATTGTTTAGCACTGAAACTTAGACCTTTTCACCTATAGTGTGATATAGTGCCTAAATCTGCACCTAGATGTCACTTTGTTGCTATTTTTAAGTGTTTTAATCTTTAAGACATTAAAAGTCAGATTGTAGATCTTTGTAGTTAATCGAAGGACAAAAAAGAATAATCATTATCTTTACGCACACTGATCGACTCAGGATAATCTGTATGTTCATCAAAAATAACAAGTCAGACCTCCTTTTACTACCATTTTACTTATTATGAAATAAGTAAAATTGACTTAAAGTTTCAGCATCAAATCACAACAAAGGTTTTCTTATACAACTGTACAAAAACAGAAAATAGAGTCCACACTTCATTAGAGGGACTTATAATTTTCAAGAAATCCCAACAGAACCAGACACATTAATGGACAGCTAACTTTTGTGACTAAAAAGTGGGACTATTTTTCTTCTGTATTTAACATTACTTTCATTATTTTACACATTAAAAATCAAATGACATCCCTGTAGATACTTATACCTTGAAAACAAAAACGAAGTTCACAATGACTGGAGAATACAAGTGAAAAAACAGTTGCATGATATTGTTAAAAAAAAATAAAATCAGCCATTTTCTTTTTGATCAGTGCCGTATAACAGCAGGGTGAGCTACACAACAAACCCCTTGTCAAACAAAACCAGCTTAAGGTAGCATTACAATAATCCAGCAGCTGCAGGATGAGCAGCAGCCTGCAGCTGCTTCTCAGAAACAACGAGATAAGAGAACAAAGAGTGCAGCGTGGACGGTTAGCAGTGTGTCCAGCAACAATTCAACACCTGGACAGACAGATGTGTGTATCAGTGAGTGGATGGGACAGAGATAAGAGACCCTGGAGAGGAGTATTAGTGAGTCGGACACTCTAGTACAGATCAGTAAAGTCAGAAAAACTGCTCTCCTGGGAGGGAGGTTGGCGACATAAAAAGTATAGATTGCTGCTGTAATGAAATTTTCTTTCGTGTCTTCTGCTTTAGAGGGCATTTTTTAGCACCATTGTGTGGAGAGCTTTGGCTCAATAGACAAAAACATCTGCATTTTGTGTTTTACAGAGGGCAAGTTAGAGGAGGCATATATTTGAAAGTCATCCTCAGTAGCCAGCCAGTAGCCATATTTTTATTTTCTTATTTTAGTTATAATTATTTATTTATATTTTTGTTAATATCTATCTTTTTCATACATCTTTCTATCTACGTTTCAACAACTATTGGAGTCCTAATTTCCCTGAGGGAGTTTCCAAATCGATTAAAAAGTTCTGTCTAATCTAATCTAATCTAATCTATTGAGGGTTATATGGGCTATTTTCAAGCAATTCTAAGTTAGAGTATAGACTGAAAATATGTGACATGTGTGCATCATTTGAGTAAAAATTTAAAGTGGTCTTGTTTTGTCCAAACTCATATTTACATGTACGATTTCAGTGGCCGTTAAAGTATCACTAGTGTTAAAAAAAAATGCCATTTTTTACACGCTGAGTACCCCCGAGCCATCTCTTTTCTCGCCATGTCCCTGACATGGGGATAGTCACCTCTGATTGGTTGATGAGTCTACTCTCTGGTATTCTCCATGGCATGCTTTTAACAGTTCTGCAGTCTGCTTTACACTGGGCTTGCAACACTGAGCCAGAGGGATTTACTTACTGATGCATCAACGTTAAGACGTAACAATGGTAGGTCTACTGAGAAGTCGAGAGGTTCAGACAGCTCCTGGCACTCTCCCTTCTGGAGGAGAGCGGGAAGTCCAGATGCCACAGACTTTGTTGTTTGTGCACTGACATACTCTATCATGCTAAGAAGGCATGTAAAACACACTAATGGGTGCATATATAAAAATCCATGATATGATGTCCTCAAGGATCTAACAAAAAATAATCTTCAAGGGTTAACATTACTTGAAGTATCTTATGCTCCTCAAACAGTCTTTAAAATTCCGAAGCCATAATGGTATGTGTTGATTATCAACTTCTCTAGTGTCTAGATTTAAAGTGACATGTAAAAATATAAATAATGCCCTCGGATGTCCAAAACAAGGCTGTCTAAACTCATTGCAGTATTGGAATTATAAAAATGAGCCAGGACAAAAACAGGAGTACCATTTCAAGGCATCCAATCAGCAGGGATGTTGGCCTGCATTTAGTATAAAATATGTAATCAATAAGACATATGAGCAGCTGACTTGTCACATGTTAGCAGTGTAGCAGCTTACGTTAGCTCTATGCTTCCCAAAGCAAGTTCAGGACCTTCCACGGGTCACAAGACATCAAGAGGAGGGTAGTGAGATGCCTTAAAAAGAAAAACTTGAGTTGGTAGATTTTAGCATTAGCATAAAATATGTACATAAAACGGGTTCAAGCTAAAAAATAAGTCAGATTATCCTGAAATTACTCCATACCACATTTATTGGTTTTAGGCTGCTGTGCATTAATGTGTCGTCCATATGTCAATGTAAGTGGAGGCCGATTAGTAAGTGTGCATGACGGTACACACGAGGTGTAAGCTTGGGAACTTCAGTGTCAGGTCATCCATTTTTTGTTACCATTTTGTTTCATTTTTCTCAGCACCTACTACTACTTGAGGAGTCAGTAAGGGAAATGTCAACAACTGCACGCAAAAATTGATAAAGAAAGAGGTCGTATCTAGGGCAGCATCAGCAGGAAAGCTCAGCCAGATACCTCTCTCCACAAGACTAAAGCCTCTGTATTTACTCTCTGTGTGGCTTGAGCTAAGACCAGAGATTATGGAGTCTCACATACCACTAACTGACTAACACTAACATTAACTGACTGAGCAGAGAGCCCCTTGGATCTACTTGCAAACACGAAGCGGTCACTTAAAACACCTGTTGTCTCCACAATGATTTGAAGTAAGGATGTTTTAATTCCTTTTTCAGGATTAAAGACTCACAAGCACCTCAGCAGACGAGTCAAGAGTAATCTGCATCCTATTGAATTATTAATTTCATTCTTTTCTGTACCTCTTTCACAGTTGTCATTTGCTGTTTGAGCTGTTTAGCTAACATTGCTAACTGCAGAAGTTCCTTATTTTTCCCAACAAAATAAAAGTAGGTTTACTCAGACAGGAAGTAAAGTAACTTTTGCTAAAGCCAGTACAAATTACAAAATCAAACCATAACAGAGACCAACATTTGCACAAAAATCTGACATCTTAAAGGATAACCTTTACAGGTTTACTGACAGAGGAATCAATAAAAGGTGAACACTATAACAGAGAAAGAGAAATTCGTCACATCCACAGAGGATCACTGGACATCACTGAGTCATTTTGGACATGTTTTCTTGCTTATTTCTGAATGAACAGCAGGATCAAATAGTGTATTTGACAGAATAAGGACTCTGAAGCTGCCTCCTACCTGTAAAGTCAGTGTTACAGATCACATTTATGTTGCATTGGAGCATCAATGGAAATACTTTATCAAAATGAACTTAACCATAAAACAATACATTAAAAAGCAGAAATATTCCAAAGTTAAAGAATATTTGTTGTTTGACCTGGCGTCTACGTTTGAGTCCATTCGTGTCCTGAGTGTTTTTGTTTCTGAACTCACCTGTACGTGGTACAGGGTACTACTACAACTAAAGGATAATAATAATAATAATAATAATAATAATACATTTTATTTAAGGGTGCCTTTCACGAAACTCAAGGTCACCTTACAAAAGTACAAATAAAAAGTGCATTAAGACAAGCGTAAGAGCAGGCATAAAAACAGGTGTGAAAACAAGCAATACAATACAACAGACAGTGCCAACGATCAGAGGGAGTAGGAGAGTCTAAACAGATGAGTTTTGAGTCTCGTTTTAAAAAGGGGTAAGGACTCAGTATTGCGGAGATCAGGAGGGAGTGAGTTCCATAACTGGGGAGCTGAGCGGCTGAATGCTCGGCCCCCCATGGTGACAAGGCGAGCGGAGGGGACAGACAGATGGACAGATGAAGAGGACCGGAGGGTACAGGCAGGTACAGTAATGTTAATGAGGTCAGAGAGGTATGGGGGGCGAGGCTGTGGATGGCTTTGTAGGTGTGGAGCAGGATTTTGTATTGAATGCGGTATGTGATGGGGAGCCAGTGGAGCTGCTGCAGGATGGGTGTGATGTGGTGAGTGGATGCCAAAGACCTCATGCTTTATGCAACTACCTGTTGTGCTAGAAGTAAACTGCAAACATGGCGGTAATTCTGAGAGTCAAAGTAACAAAATAAGCACCAATAATCAATATCATCTTCAAATATTTCTTTGCAACTGATGATCAATGGTCAGGTGCATCGTCTGCACTCAAATTCGACAGTATTTTTCTCTGTTGACTGTCGTGACTGTCTCAGTGCAAAGGTGTAATGAGTGACTGTGTTAACTGATGACTTGCAGCCGACTGTGCTGACAGACGTAGTCAAAGCAAAGCAAGCAAGGCAAAGAAAACAGAGGATCTCCCCACTGCTTTGTTGATAAGTGTTTTATAACAGTCAGTTTAGATGTGAGAAAACACAGCTGAAGAAAGAAAGCTGACACAAATACATCCATGAACAAAGTCACCCATTTACACGGTCATGAGTTGAATTAGTACACCAAACTCATTTCCTTGTTTCTTGAATTCTAAAAGAGAATTTATCTGTCATCAGCTTCATGATCAGACGTGTTTGTGTCTGTGCAGTCTCACACATTATCTAGATGCTGATGACCGTGGATTTGATTTATCAGTTTGTCTTTAAAACTGTCTGTTGTATTTGTTTCTGCTGCTGTGATCAATCTGTCATGTCTCCTCTACCTCTACACTGATTGTGTCTGCGCTACGGTAATTCTAGAGGACGTACACAACTGATGCGCTGAATTGACGCAGAGGTTGCTTGACGGCCATCATGCATCTGCACAGTTTACAGCAAGTTTATGTTCGGCTTTAATGTTCAATAAGAGACCATTCATTTCCAGTTAACCATCAAAAGTTAAAGATTTTTCGCGATTAAAATGTTATTCTCTTGACAACCCCTAATAAGAATATACTTCACATCAAACTGATAAATCTGTCTGCATTTCATATTTAATTGGTAAATGCAACAAGACTGGTTATAATGTATTACCCTATTTCAATAGAATAACATGATCCAGATTCACAGCACAGTAACACTACATCAAAATGTTTGCTTCATACATAAAAAACCTGCATGTTATTTAGCATGGTCAAAACATTTGATCCATTCTTTTATCCAGTTGTCATACTGTTAGCATCCTGTCATACGGTCTCTTAGAAAGCTAATGAAACTTTTTTTTTTTTTTTTTTACCAATCTAAGGGCATATTCTGGGCAAAATATTACAGAAGGGAGGATTTTCACATGCTTCCACTGGAATGAATAAACATCTGGTTGACTCCCTTCATTAATATACATCAGTGGAAACAAGGCATTTGGAAATTGCAACATATTAATCTATACTGTAGTGTGTATTTTTGCTTTATGAAAGAAGAAAGATCAGGCTTGTTTTTGTATGTTTGGTTAAAATATAAAAGGTTATTCATAAAATTCACATTGATTCTACTGTGTGCAGTCAGAGCAAGACTGTTTAAAGGATTGGCACGGGGTCAAACTGTTTTCAGGATTCAGGGCTTTGAGTAACCAAGTGCTGAGCCCTGTAAGCCACCTCCTTCTCTGCTGATGCTTCCTTCAAATAAAGAACTCAGCACATTTTGGCAAATTCTGACAGCAAAACTAACAGCGGGAAACAACCAGCAGCTCAGAAAAGAACACAAACTCCAACTAACATCCAGTGGCTCCTGTTTTTAATTACCATAATAGAGCTCCATTCAGTCGCATCCATGTTCAACGTGCAAAATGGGCTGTAAAGAAGACAAACAGCATTAGTACTCGGAGCTTGTTTATGTCTGTGTTCTCCTCTTTGCTGCCACATCGAGCACAGCATCGGTCAGCTTAATGATGCATGTAGGCAGCGAGAGGAGAGGGGAGGTGGGGGGATATTCCACGGGTACAAACGTGGAGAGAGGGAGCAGTGCTATAAAGGGCAATCACACATGTATGGTGTGAATTTCAGCTCATCAGCACAACTGGTACTCAGTAATAAACATCTTATAGTGTTAAAAGCTGACACCTAACTTAGAGGAAATAAGCTGGATCTGCATGACCTCTATCCCTCTGCAAAATAATTGAAGCTCAGGGATTTTTTTTTTCCAGTACAGCCACTTTCACTTTACCTTTCCTACAATTGGAGAAGCTCTCAAGACCTCTCTGGAAACCCTGCATCATTTCTACACCGCCTCTTTCTATGAAACACAATAAAAGCTGCATCCACTTTGTGCTCTGTAGTATTTTTTCCTTTTATTTGCCTCAGGGCTTTGTAGTCTAACCTTATTCTTTCGCTTCAAAGACTCTTTACCGAGACAGGATTTTTTTTTCAGCAGCTCTGCCAGAGTGAAAAACACACACAAAGAAAGAGAAAAATGGGAAAAAAAGGAGCCCTTATGCATGACAAAGCAATGATTTAGGCAGAACACACCTTAAGATATCACACATATCTTACAATGCCCATAGAACGTGATATAAATACTTAAAGCAGTCATATTTTAGGCTGGGGGCTTTCATGCAGTGCCTGTACAGAAATGTTGGTGGTGCTGTTGAACTGCAACCCTCCTCAAGTGCTGCCATGTCATAGAAAATACTTAGATATACCACTGGTGGATGAATAAGAGATTGTGTTCAGGATTTTTGCATCTTTGATTGAAAAACTCTCATGTCACATGTTACCAGAAGGGCTAAAAATCTTCCACAAATCTAAACAAAACTGTTTCCTTAAATGTTTATGTTTTCTGCCACAGTCTTAAGGTTTTACTGTAAAACTTTGAATCATAAGAAGAGGTCATGTGGTGTATCCTTAGATTTACTCATGTCTGCCTGGTCTTCTGGTGCAGTGGCTCTCAAAGTGGGGGCTGGGCCTCTTTAGGGAGTCATATAACACCAAACAGGGGGTCAAAGAAGATCTTTAATAAAATAGACAAATGTTTTACCTTTGAATTGTATATTTAAGACAATAATGTAAAATGTATAGATAAACTGAGTTCAATTTAATTTAAAACCCATTATTATTAGGTCGGGTTTACGATAAATCAAAAGGATGTATAAAAAAGTCCTCAAAATCTTTATGTTTCACAGTGTCCTCAATGAGTATATGCATCAGATGTTGTGTCGAATCAAACAGCCTCACGTGGCTGCTGTTCACACTGCATCCTTCAAAAAGGTAATTCTATGCAGTGCTTCCCCTTGTAATCAGTACATCAAGTGTCTTAACTGTACAGCGGGAGAAACAGGCGTGCATTTATGAGGAGTGGACTCAAAGGCTTGTCAATGCACAGCTCTCTGTGAGCCATTTTAAGTTTCTCCCTCAGTGCTGAAAGTGAAAGTAAAACATTTCAGTAGAAATTATCGACTCTCTCTGCTATATTTAACAGATCAACAAGCTGTGCTGAGTGAGAAAGGTCAAATAAACCAAGAAAGTTCCTCTTGCATCTTGTGGGTCTCCATCTTTTCTCATCCTTGTCCCCATTGATGCAAGCAATGGAGGGGAAAATAGAAACAGGGCAGCAAGACAAAAACGCTGTGTTGTGTTGCGTCGCTTGCAGGCAGTTAGGACACTCATTTGGGTCCATGTAATTAGCCTGACTTTGTCGTCAAAGCTTAGGCACATTGCATTCATTTAGGACATGGTGTCATGCTTTATCCACCCCCAGGGACAGTGAGGGTTCCCAGCGGTTGGAAACATTATTGTGGGAGTCACAGGATAAAAAAGTTAGATCATTCCTGCTCTAATGGGACTCAATAACGCTCTAAAATCTGTAGATAATGTAGCAAGGCCTTACATTTGAAAGTAATGAGAGGTTGAGGTACTCAAAAGGATTGTGTTTGTGAGGCAAGGCGGGAAACTTGTGGGCCAGTGTTCAATGCAACCCAAGTTAAAGATAGAGTCAAAAAATATAAACAACAAAAAAAAAATCATAAAAACAATAATATTTCCACAACAATCTTTGATTTCTGGTATAGGTTTCTTTGAGTCATGTGGTTCCTATGATGCGTGAAAATCAGATAGTGGAAATGAAATAAGCCAGTGATTTATGAATCAATAGTAATGGAGGAAAATCCTTTACCCACGCACAGCAGGTATCATCCAAACATATTCAAACACACATCTCTGTACTTTAGAGAAAGGTGATTTTTCCCAGAGATTTACCGATCATCCAGGCATGGAGGCGATCAATATTTAAAATCATAGTCCTGCAGACCTCCTACATGGGGAACCAAATGAAGGCTTACAGCTGTCTATGCTTCCAGCTGTTTCATCTGTGGTCAACATCCTGGGATTGATCGCAGCATCAATGACAGCTGTCCTTCCTTCTGAATGTTTTTGCTCAAGAATCTAGTACATTATTGTATTGTGAAGAGCACTGACTGTAATGTCATGTGCACACCCTCTATTGCTTTTCTAACATCAAAGCACCTTGGTCCAAACACAAACAGAATAAACTTGACTGAGTGATATCATATGTGTTGAAGCTTCAGTATGAGGAGAATCCAAAAGCAGACAAAAACACCATCTTTGCCAGGGTAAGTGGATGACTGAAGAGCAGAGTCTGGACACAAAGAGACTAACAAATCAGAACCCTAGAATAAAAGACACTAGGAATTGCTTCTGATCAGAAATAGTTCAGAGTGGTCTGCTAATGACGGGGTTAGATTACTCGATTCTCGCATGATTACGGACCCGACAGTTAGAGGAGTTCAGGACCCATCAGCCACAAAAATTGGCCATTCAGTCTTGTGTAGTGTGTAATAATGACCGACAACAACAGATAAGTCTGAGACACCTCATGACCCATACAACTGAAAGTCTAGCAGGTTTCATTTTTGTCCTGCTTCCTGTGATCTGTTCCTCCATATCAGAGACATTGACCAGTAAGGGCACTGGGAGCTCTGCATTATGACGATCATGGATGTCCACAAACTTAGGTTTGTGCATTGAGAGCTACGAGACAGCTGAAAAACAGCATACCTGCCCTTATGATGTATTGCAGAGAAGCTACCACGGACTGTCATAGGAGGAATGTTGGAGAGAAACAGCAGAGGAACACGGTGACTGACTGCTTACATTTATCAGCAAACTAACATCTCATTCAGCATAACCTTTGTGGACACAAACTAAAGTCCTGTACTCTAAATACAGTATGTTTGTTTGCTGTCTTTGGTGTTGCCCCTCCTCCTTGCACTGTCACCACATCAGTTGTTACATGCAGTCCGTCTCAGTTGTGCAGTCTCTCTGTGGTTGCCTAGTCTGACATACCTACAGTTACTATGGATAAAAAAATGTCCAGTCCAACCTTGGAATAAATACTACCACGTAGTAGAGGAATAATCCAGCTTTGAGATGAGGTGCAGCAGCGTTCTTATACAATGACAGACTAGGGGGAGGGGAACACAGCGAAAAACTGGAAAATAACACAGGTCACAGCCAGAGCTGTAACAATATCAATCAATCAATCACTCAAACTTTATTTATAAAGCACTTTTCATACAAAGAATGCAACTCAAAGTGCTTTACATAATATATAAAAACATTCCCTCAATCCCACCTACCCACCCTTATAAACATAAGCATCTACTCACACGTATGCACGTGACGTTTCACTCATGCACAAATACGCACGCCCCACACACACACATACACACACACTAAAATAGTGGACATTAGGCTAAGAACAAGAGGCTGAGTACAGACAGACCAGTTGAGAAAATGCCATCAGAGGAGCCGTCTGCACCAGGAGCAGAGAGCCAACCACAGCCACAGGACACCATCGCAGAACCCAGAGGAGAGAGGATGGATCTCAAGACTCCACCAGGAACCTACAGAACAGAATCCTGCAGCCTTAGCTGACCATAGCTCGTGGTGCAGAGGGCTCCCCCGGAGGAAACACTGGAGACCTAATAATATGCTCCCAAAATATTGACCTGATCTGTATTCCTTGAGATTTTACCCTGATATTTAAAGATAAGTACTTAAATGACCCTAAAAATGGTCCTCGCATAGAGAAATATTGTCTGAGTCCTCTGGACTTTGAACGAAGGATTTTAGTCCATGTTTGCTCTGTTTCTCTTTGAACTTCCTTCTGTCCCTCATTTCTTCAAAGTCATACAATGTGCATGTGTTAGTCGTACAGTATGTCATTAAAAAAAGGTGGCATTAAACTTACATTGCATTACCTTTGAAAGAAGTAATAAAAGTTTTAACTGTCTAATTAAGAGACCTTCTTCTAACAATTTGGACCTCTGGCAGTAAGAATAAGAAAAACGTGTCCCAAAGTTTCCAATCCAGGCATTTTCCCTGGTTCTTATACGCACTCAGCTTTAAATACTAACATTCACACATATGGATTTGAGGAGGAAGCTTTATTGCTGTTCAAGACATTGATGCTGGAGGGCATGATTAGCACTAAGCACTTCATTTACACACTCAGCTCTGATTGGTCAATTATTTTCTCCTGCTTTATCCCAAGTGGGCAACAAAGTAATTCCCAGGATGAGCAGAGTCAGAGTATTTCAGCATTCTGTTATCCGTTGGTTAAGTTTTAATCATAAAGAATTAAGAAGCCTTGTCTGCAACTATCAGCCTTTCCTCTGTTGTTCAACAAATCTGAACAATTATCAGCTTTTCCCATGGCTCAATACAAGACTAATTGCATCTTCTCATGTCTCTTCTGCTGGCAGAAACCTTTCTCCAGACTTTAAAGTCATTAACAGATCAAGTCCAAACTCTCAGATCTTGACTTTTTTTCAGACTTACTTCTGACTCTCTCACATAGCAGAACATTTACAGTATTGTGGTTAAAAAAGCAGAATTACAGCATAAGTTTGACTAAAGCTGCACTGTAAAAAAAATCACATAAACCTGTTAGTCTGACTTTAACTGTAGTTATTCATATTTCTTTAATCTGAATGAATGATTAATTTCCTTTCTGGAAATGGTACCAGATGGGCATTGGCATCTTGTGCATTCTCCAAAGTATTCAGCTGTAGTCTGCTAGGGGTGGGCGGAAAAGTCGATACACAATAGTATTGCATTATTTGGTGTGGCGATAGTATATCAATTCAAGGCCACCAGTAGGGATGTTTTTAAACTTATTTGTTGGTTCGGTGGAAATAAAACTTTGTAAGGCTCACACGATGGTGCTGTTGAGCCACTACAGGTTTAAATCTTTTGTGTGGACCTATTTTGGACTTTGAAAGGAATGTAAGAGATCAACATGATACACAGGGTTTGTAAGGGGTGATGCATGAGAATAAAATACTATGGAAATATGACTTACCTTATCTGGCACCACCTGGGGAAAGCTAGAGCTAACAACTGCAAAGCTAATGCTAAGTCAACCTCACTGAAAAACCAGCCAACACTTCACATGCTTAGCTTGTCAAAGCTGCCTCCCAGTTCTCAACAATCAAGATAAATAGCAAAATCCATTGCCGATTTTATATGAAAAGACTGAAGGTCTGATTATGTTGTGAAAATCAAGGGCCTTTGTTACATGCTAGTTGGAGCCGAGGTTTGTGCCTCCTTATCTGCATTATTTCACCGACACAGCAGCACTGAAGCACTACAGAGCAGGGAAGCTAAGAGCTGAAGAGACGTTGAGCACAGCGGTGTTTTATTTCTAATAAACCTGAGGAGACATGGTAAATAAACTGAGATATGTTTCTTACTAAATTTATTGTACTCTATCATTTTATTCCATTTTGGATGTTTGGATTGCCAAGAAGAGGTTATAAATCACAACATATGTTACATTTCCCTATCAGCAAATTGTAAAATATAAGAAGCGCAATAAAATCCCATCGGAACTAAAGTATCATGGTAACACTGTATTGTAGGGCCACTGGCAATCTCCACCCTTAATGTCTGTTAAGGACCCTGTACTTAAGGTTAACTCTGTGGCCTGTTCTGACGTAGCTCAATAGGTTAAGTAGCTTATTGTCATTAGAAAAGGAAAATTAAAATGACATCTAAAAAAATGGCATGATGGAAAATGTACAACCTTGTCCATCAACACGACAGAGAGCACAATAGTCTAATGTAGCAACTTTGGCCTCTGTACTTAAGGTATTGGATAACTGTAACTTTATGGTCTGTTATTAAGCAGTTCAAGATCTAAGAAACTAAACGACACAAATTACACACTGAATTAATTTTGCATGTCCAGCAGGTGAACATCTGAATACAACATTTGAGTCAGAACATCTGATGAAGGTAAGCACTGATTCTTGACTCCATCTGTTAAGTGAAACAAAGGTTAGATTATGTCACCATTAACTATTTGTCTACCTTCTATTGAAGAGCAAAAGGGTTATAAAGTTGCCCTTTTCCAAATGCCAAACTGTGTCACCTAAAAACCATACTGACTGTACTCCTTTTTACTTTCCTTGTTTGGCTCAGATAGATAATTCTGCCCACATAGTACAGATTTTTGTCCTTTAATCTAACCCTGTGGTGCCTCAGACTTAAAAATCAGCCGGTATACTTCATATCCGTGCATACACACTGAACCCCACCACTGGCTTTAATATTTAATGTACAGAGAACAGGGTGGTCTCAAATTTATTCTCACTTCTGACAAAAGCACATTATTGTGTTTCCTCTGTTATTGTACAGCTGTTCACCTCAAAAACCCAAATCTTACCAAACGTACTGTATGTGTCTCAATCATGGTCAAAAATATCTATTTACAACTAATACAAACATTTTATTTCAAGACACAGGAGCAAATGATAAGGCCTGAGTTGATTATAATCTTTAAGAATCTGCAAACACACAATGTTTTTGAATGAAATGTACCAGCTAATTTTAAACATACATTTCATTTTAGTTGAAAATTAAAAACAATGATTTGTGATAGTTATGACTTGTAGTTGACAAATACTCTGACGTTAAAAGAGTCTCTGCTGATGTTCTCATAACTGTTAAATGTATCATTGATTGAGGTTTAAAGCCTGGCTAACACTACAGGATTCTCGGTCCGATTTAACCCAGATTCAGCCCTCCCGACAATCGGGGAAGAAATCTGGTCGGGGACCAAAATCGGCCCCGACGTTCGACCAAGATTATCTTCTAGTGTGAGCGAGTTACAGATCAATCTTAAGCCCCACAATCGTCTCACAGACTCGTCGGAGCCTCCCCGATAATTTTCAAACATGTTTGATATTTATCTGGATGATTACGCAACTCGTATTCGCTGAGGATGACAGTAGCCAATCAGAGAGAGCCGCCTACGATGACCGGAAATGACCGCGAGACAGGAGTTATCAGAGGCAAGAATGGCGAGCACAAAGAGCGTACGGGTGAGATGACAGCGGGGATGGAGGACAGTCTTGTCGACCTGTGGCAAGACCACAAATGTTTGTACAACGTTTCATGCAGAGACTATCACAACTGATGTGAAAAGGACAAGCGTTGGAGAGAAATTGCATCCGCATTAAATATTCCAGGTGAGATAATAATGTGGCAGAGTGCCACAGGTAATCACCCCAGCGCTGATATCCAGGACAACAGCTCTCGCTCTCATGTGATATTGCTTGTATACATCAGTTATACAAGCGCATTTTACTAGTTAACAGTAAGGGTCAAAGAAGCTGATCAAGACATCCTTAATATTTGGAATATAACAATTTAATACATATGATAAAATAATATTATGATAACTTGGCAACAATGCCCCATATTTGTGCCAATAAAGCTATTTAAATTTGAATTTACATTTGAAACAAAACAGTAACTCCTCAGAGCAAAACAGACTGAAACAAAACAAAGACACATTCCTCTCTATGTGCTGATGGGCTTGTACATGAAGAACTCAGGAGCAGCAGAGTGAGTCCTGTTCACACATTCGTACTTAAGGACACGCTGAGATCGAGAGAGACCTCTCAAGACTGCAAGACATTTGACTGATCCGAATCTTCAGAGCGAAAAATACTCAAACTCAAAATCCTACGTAAATACAAAGACCAGGTGCCTCAGGGAGAAACAGCGACTCCTTCAGACAGAAGATGGAGCTGGAGAAACTCCGTTCAGATGTGCAGCAGCTGATTGACGTGCTGAAGTGGGAAAGGCAGAACAGCTCCAGGGAGATTAATGAGATGTCCTGCCTTAAACGACAGCTTAAGGTCACTCAGCAGCAGCTTGATAAACAAAAGGCCCTTACAGAAATCCAAATAAACATGGCAGAGGATGCAAGAAGAGACCTGGAGATGCTGGAGAAATACAGCAGCGAAGAGACTCTCTCCACCTTTAGGATTGCTCAGAAGGTCCGCGACCATACCAAGAAGAAGAAGAAACGAGATCTTCATGCAGATTATGAGGAGTTGAAAGTGGCTTACGTGGTTCATCCTGAGAAGTGGACAACAGTGTTACAAAGCATGGAGGAGAAAAACTACAACCTCCAGAAGGAGCTTGACCGTTCCAAGGTTTTATATCATAACCTAAAGGCACAGTATGAAGCTGACATGGTTGCTGGCAAGAGGCAGGTTGAGACACTTCAGCGTGAGGCTGAAGAGAGAAGACAGGACCATGCTGACAGAGTCTCCCAGGACCAACAGCAGATTTCAAGCCTGAGAGCTGAGCTGGATGCCTTGTGTAAGAAGACAACAGACGAGATAGCTGATTTTCATCAGGATGCTTTTAAAAAGGAGACGGTAAATCTGGAGGACCTGAAATATCAGGTCAGCCTGCTGGGAGTCATCCAAAAGCAGTGTGAGGAGCTGCAATTGACTTTTACATCAAGCCAGGATAAATTCACTGCTGAGCTCAGGGCAGAAAAAAAAAACTACTACTCTCTAAAATATGAGAAGAGGTGTGATGAGCTGCCATGCATAGAGGAGATGATCACCAGCACATCTTCAGGATCTGGAGAGGCAATGGGAACTGCACAGGCAATGGGAGCTAAAACCAGAGGTGGAGGGGACTACAGCTTCTGAGGACATGCCTCCAGAGATGGCACCATAAGAGATCTCCATGTGAAAACAGGCGAGATGCTGCCAGGGACTGAGAAAATCAGAAGGGAGGAAAAAAAGGAACAACGCTTCATCCACCCCACAACTAACATCACCCCCACCCTAGCATAAGAAACCTTGAATAAAAAATAAAAAATACAAAATAAAAAAAAATATCTTGTGTGAAGTTCTTGTACAGAGGTGTTAAGAAGCTGCTGTTCAGTGGGAGTGCTTATTGTCTGTATGAGGAGTGTGTGTTGTCTTTTCCTTTAAACTGGCAGAGGTTAAAAAAGAAATCAAATCTCATTGGCTCAAGCATGTTTGCACACTCTCTCCAGTTGTCTGTCATGACTGTTTTTTGGAACAGGTTCAATTTTCTGCACATTTCTGCATTTGTTCAAGTGATTTTAGAGCCACTTAAACCATAATGTACAAATATGATGGTCATTTCAAAAGTGTTTCATTCTCAACTTCAAAAAAGGACATTTTGATTGTGCTCATACTTTTGTAAACAGGATGCCTAAAAACATTTAACCTTTGACATCCCAAATCCAATCAGGTCATCTTTCAGTGTGAAAAGACAAATATGCAAAGCACGATCAAGTAAAGGATGACCAGCAAACTCCATGACCTTGATCTTTGACTTTTGACCCTCCATATTTCTGTTCTTGTGTCATGATGAACATACGTGTGAAGTTTGAAGGATATCTCTCAAGCGATTATTGAGATATCAGGTTTCCCAGGTTAGCATTCAAAAGCAAAGGATGACCGTGAAACACCATGACCTACATTGTACGTTGAAAATCCCTCTAAGTCTTCATGAAGTGTTACATTCAACAAGCAAAACATTAGACTTTATGACTTTGGAAGTTGTCCTAGCATATTATAAATGCAGGATAGCATTCAAATTCAAAAGGGTGACCAAGAGTGTCTGTGACTATGAGTTATTGAACTTTTACCTCCAAAATCCAATCATATCAATGGTTAGTCATGGTGGATATTTGTGCAAGGTGTGAAATGAATTCTCAAAAGCCTTTTTGTCTTTTCATGTTCACAAATATAGTGGTGCAGGGATGACTTTTTTCATTTTTTGTAGGCCAGTAAGGAAGTTACAAATTTCACCCGTCACACTTTCTTAATTTATTATACTTTTTGGGGCAAATGGTGAAGCTTTGGAGGGCCTAATGTTGCCCCAGGCCACCAGTTGATGATCACTGCTGTAGGTAGTGTAGCTTATTCACCTGAAATCTTTAATAATCTGTGGTTATATAAACAGCTCCAGCTAAGATATATAAACATTTTAAGTCTAAAAAAAAAATTACATTCTGATTAATAAAAGCCACTTTCTCAAAATGGATCTTGATTAATTTCTTACATGAACATATTGTATGAAAATCTGAAAATAATGAGCTGTGTCCACGCCTCAAATGTTTTTTGTTGGCAGCACAATTCAACACAGTTTTTAGATCTTGTTAAATGCTGCTAGGTTACAGAAGTTTACTTCCACCTCCCTTGTATCTACAACGTTATTTTGAAAAGCTCTTTGTTCTTAATATTTGCCTTTACTCATGGTAATATCACTCAGAAAACACACCCTACCACTGAGAGCAGCTAAAGACCGAGAGATTGTTCCATCAAGAAGACTAGTCTGATCACTTTCTTTTCCATTGTTATTGAAAGTGTGCACTTAAAAAGACCCACCCCTTCTTAATTTTGATGGGTCAGTGGGAGAGAAGTGACTTTGGCGGTGCAGCACTGTTCCAAAAGTTGAACTATTTCGTGAGAGCACAGCAACAAAAATGAAATTGATACTGAGCACTGAAATGTCTTGACTATGTTGGTTTTGTATCAAAAAGGTGCCCCTGCAGTGCAAAAACTGCAACTGTGGGGATAGATCCTTAGATTTAAATGATCGAAAAGCGACAAAAAATAGCCTATAGAATCAAGCATTTTTACTTGACAAGTGTCTTGAAATAATTTTAACATCTGATTTTTTTCAAATAAAAAAACTTGTTCCATGAGGTTTTTTTTGGCCTAATTTTTTTTTGTATAGCTAAATGAAGATGTTTATCTGAGCTTACCTGGTAAATATCACTTTACCAGATACTTTACCAGTAGCCAATGAAGTCTAAATCTGAGTCCATATGTTGTCCAGCTGTGTTTTAACCAGTTTATTGGTGTGCCAATGCTCAGCTGACCTGCTGACAGCAGAGAGAAAGGAGGGTTGAACAAATGGGGGCTGTCATACAGAGTCCAAAACCAAAGGCAGATGTAATGCAGCATAGTAGGGCATCCATGACAACTTCAGAAGGCATCCTGCTGAAACACTGGAGCTGAAAATACAGCTCTGGTATTACTGGGAGGGTGGGAGGACGAGGAGAGAGGGAAGAAATTGATCAAAAGTGATGGAAGAGCTGGAGATAGAGACTCACAGTATGAAAAGATAGACATGGGAGGAAGAATTACAAACAGATTTTTTAAATATTTTCTTTGTACCATTAGTGGCTCCTGTTTCAGAGACGTACCACGGAGAGAAATCCCCTCAGCAGTATATCCCTTCAAGGGATTGCTACATATATAAGTCACTGGGGCTAGAATTGATTTCCATTTTTTTTCTGATAAGACTAGTGATGCAATTATACTATCAGGTTGTGGAGGGCTGGAGAAAGGCTAACAGCCCTGCAGTCATTGATTTGCTAACCCTGAGTCAGAAAACCTTGAAGCTCTTGACTGATAAAAGCCTCTGTCCTCACACATAATATAAGACATTTGGTTGCAAGAGAGAGTGAATGTTCAAAAACTCACAGCCAAATAGAGTCAAACTCCAACTCCAGTGAGTTTGGGACATTGTGTAAAATGTAAATAATAACAGAATACAATGATGTACAAATTCTTTCCAACCTATATTTCATTGAAAACAAAGAGAGGATATTTGATGATTAAACTGATATACTTTATTGTGTTCTTGAAAATATCCACTAATTTTGAATTTAATTCCTGCAACATATTCCAAAAATTCTGGGACAGGGGCATGTTTACCACTGTGTTACATCACCTTTTCTGTGAACAACATTATGTAAACTTTTGGGAAATGAGGACAGTAATTGTTGACACTTTGGTGACAGAATTCTTTCCAATTATTGTTTGATGTTCGGCTTCAGTCACTCAACAGTTCAGAGTCTCTATTGATGTATTTTGTGCTTCACAATGAGCAAAATACATCATTTTCAATGGGAGACAGGTCTGAACTGCTGGCAGGCTAGTTGAGTGCCTCTTCACTCCATAGCCACGCTGTTTTAACACATGTAGAATCTGGCTTGGCATTGTCTTGCTGAAACAAGCAGGAGTGTCCCTGAAGAAGACGTTGCTTGGATGACAGCTTATGCTGCTCCAAAACCTGTATGTGCCTTTCAGCATGAATGGTGCCTTCACAGATGTGCAAGTTAGCCATGCTATGGACACTAACACAACCCCATACCAACACAGATGCTGACTCCTGAATTTTTCACTAATAACAATCTGAATGGTTCTTTTCCTCCTTAGCCCTGAGGACACGACATCCATGATTTACAAAAACAATTTTAAATCTGGACTTGTCAGACCACAACACACTTTTCCAATTTCCATCAATCCATCTCAGTTGAGCTGGGGCCCATAGAAGCCAGCTGCATTTTTAGGTTTTGTTGATACATGGCTTTGTCTTTGCATGAAAGAGTTTTGAGTTGCACTGGTAGATGTAGTGTAGATCATTGTGTTCTGTTTTTATTTCTGTTTTACACTATGTCCCAACTTCATTGGAACTGGAGTTTGTAAAAAGTTCCACCACTTTATCCACTTTACATTCATTGATTTGCATTGGTGCATTGCCCCTGGAATTAAATAGCCCGTATTTGGTTGTCATGGAGACATTAAAATATTGATGACTTATGAGGACACAAGACCAAGATCAACATGTCTGGACACCCTGAGCTGTTGGACTGAGGAACTCACAGTTGTCTTGCCTTCTTGTGCATTCTTCTGAGAACTGAGTGTATTTCAAAATGCAATTATATTTAAAAGGCACATCTTCTCTTTTGCCAAGTCAAGCTTTCACCAGCCGAGCTAATTGTCACAGTAAAGCATTTCTCCCTTCTAATGATTTAGAGAGGGTGGTACAAGTCAATGCAACAACTGCAGCTAGTACAAAATGCATCTGCTAGCCTCCCTAGGTCAAAAGTACTTGCTACTAATTGCACGGACTCACGATAGCCCTGTGTCCCCCCCCAGAAATAATGGGACACTGACAGGAGATGCAGTATAACCATGGCCGGTATGTCAATGAAGAGGCAGAGGGGATGCAACTGTCAACACAGCAACAGCATTAACAAAAAACAAACAAACTAATAATAAATCATCTCCATCATTATCCATATCTGTAAGGTGTGTCATTAGCAGAAACAAACATGTTTGTTGAACTGGTTGGGTTTATGTTGATGATGTCACAGTATAAACTGCAATGAAAACTGTGCAAAGAGGACATTTTCCGTTCTCTATAGTTATGTCCATATTGAGTGGAAAATGTTGTTGACTGCACTGACAGAGCCAATATTATGTTCTGACTACAGGTCATCAGTCTCCTAAATGTACCTATGTAAAGTTTTCCCCTGACTTATATGTCAGTGGTACTAAGTATGGTGGGGTCTGCATATGTGTAAGGGAAACTTGAGGTACTAACTCAAGATAAATTATTACCTCTGCAAAGGAAGTTATGCTATTGCCTGACTGTTTTTCCATTTGTCCATTAGCAAGAAAATTCAAAAGGTCATGAACCGATTTTGATTACATTTTCAGGGAATATTGGTCATAGCAAAAAAAGAAGAAGTGATCAGTTTTTGGTGATGATCTGAGTCTGGATGTGATTCCAGGAATTTTTGGAAGGCTTTGTTAACAATGCAAAATAAGGCACATTTCCTAATTTCACCCAACAATGTCAGAAGTGCCTTGGCGGGGGTTTGTGCTCTCTGTGCACTTCTAACTGATGTTTGTTTTGCAATTTGTTGATCCAAGAAATAGCATAACTGTCCCCATATCTGTAGTTTAAATCCCTCACAAAAGGTAGTTGTATGTAGCCTGAGCTTCCCGGTATTGCTTCTAGTAGGATTTTCTAGTAACACACAACGTGTATAGGCAAGTATACAAGAGTACACAACAGTTTCCATGACTGCAGACGAATATGGAAATGCAAGGACACAAAACAAGTAAATCTCCAGTCTAACAGGCACAAGTATGAGGGACCACAAGACAGATTATGAGATTTTGTTTTGGGTTTTTAAATGAATAATAGATCAGCACTGCATAATGTTGCTGGACAACTGCATGCCTGAAAGAAGGCTAAAAACAAGGGGGGACAGAGCTTTTGTGGAAGCCCCTCTTACCACTTCAAGCAAGTTTTCCCCCACTCATAAAAGTTTTAAATATTTTGAGAAGACACAGCTCTTCTTTTAGGCCTTCCTTTCAAGATAAGAATGCTATATCCCAACAGACTGTACTATTACTTTTACCATATGATGTTTTATTTCAACACAGTTTAAAATTATTTTTTACATATTTTGAATGTATTTTATATTCTTGTTTGATGTTTTAACCTTTTACTCTGTAAAGCACTTGGTCAACTCTGTTTGTCTTAACTGTTTGCTGTATAAATAGACTTTACTGATAGAGATTTCAAATGAAGGCTCTTTCCAATCACATTGTAAGGGTCATGTTAAATAACTCCTCTTTGTGCCCAAGTTGAACACAGAGGCATCAAAACACTTTTTTTGCAGAGAAAACTGACAGCATTTCTGTCTAAGTCGCTGAGTGTCACATTGAGGATTACCACAGGAGGAAACAGAGCGTAAGACGCAGAAAGAAGATCACAGGCAGAAGCATAGTGCCAGTTTCATCCTGGTTTCACTCACCTGATCACTGTACTAAAACTGTTTTATTTGCAATATGAGTGATTTGAAGCTTTAAGAGTCATCTTATCATGGCTTATAGGTCTCTTTATAAGGTTTATAATCAAGATGAATGTGGCAGCTTTTCATAATAGGTTTGATAATTGGTGTTTTCTAATAAAGAAGCCATAAAAACACCCTTTTACAACTTAGAGTTAAACAGTATGTGTCATGTGGTAAAGGGGTGTTAAGTACGGCATTATGTAAATGTCCCCTCTTGAATTACCGCTCTACAGGCTGTCAACTCAAGCAGCTTATGTTGCTATCCATATTTATGGTAATATTTAGGAGGCACCCTCTAGGGGATCAAAGCAGGAAGTTACAGGCGGAATCCAAAGCAAGGAAGATCATATGCATCATGGAGTTGCTCTTAGACTTGGACGAGGGCTCCTGCTGAGCTGCACTTCTATACTGAAAAGTGGCCATTTATGACATTTGAGTGAAACTGCTCCCAAAGATCCTGGATAATGGAACTGCTCAATTTAAAGCCACTTTTGGACCTTGTTCCACTTGAGCAGCTCACTGGCTGTCAGTGAAACTGCAAAAAATCTACATTTTTACAGCTCTGTACATTTCTGTGATGCACAACACAGAACTTTTGATATAGGTAGAGCCTTTTTAAGGGGCTGGGAGATATGAGGAATGGCTATTAAATAATGAGACTGCGCATATGAGGATATAATCCCACGGTTCACAGTCACATCAAGGCTTATTGGGTATTCACACACAACTGCTGTAAGTTTTCAATACGAGACATCTTTAGTGTACTGCAAGCTAATAATTGAAGTGCTTATGTTTTTGCTAAGCTCCAAGAATATAATCATCAGAAAGGGATAGATTTACCAACAGAGGTATGCTTGACTCTGTTACGGTAGTTGGCAGTAACACTGTAGGATAGATCTTCTTGGACATTTTTGTGGTTGACGCATTACCTCTCACAGAAAACAATCAGTAGTTGAACTTCCCTGCTTTTGGTATACACCAATATGTTTAGGCTATTTGTCCAAAAATGTGGGATTCTGACTGAAGCGCTCACCATGTAGAAACTTTTGCCCAGTTTTAACTTATATGCCTTCTCCTGCTTACCTCTCCTGTCGGAAGTCCATGCAACATGGTGAAGGAATTTATCAGCATGTCTAGTAATTACAGGCCATATCTAGGCCACATGGGGTGTGCTGTAGTTTTTTCCTTCTACTGTATGTTCCAAACAACAATCTTTCTGAAGGTATTTATACAAAAATATGTATCCATGGTCTGCTGACAAACAAACCTCCCTCTACATTAGAAAAGCTCATCTATTTCTAGCTCCACTTTTCAGAAAATGTGGTCTTAAATGGTTCATTTGAATAATCTCCCCTTCTGATGTCAATAGAGGGATACGCCAACTCCCCCAGATGAGAGACACCCCCCTGAGGCCACAGTAAACACTAGAGAACAGAACTAGAGAGCTGAAATCACATCAACCTCCTGAGAATGGTGTGGTCAGACACGCCTCAGGAAGATTCACACTAAAACTGCTTGTTCTGATCAGGAATGAAACAGAGGGGTTTAAAGGCATAATAAAATCCAATATGGAAAAGGAGTTTTAGAGAAAAAACTTTGCAAGTATTTTCTGAGGACGCCTGAGACCAGTGTAATATTTATAAAAAAAAAAAGTTACCTTCTGTCACCTCCGCATTATACTGTACTTCCATGCAAAAGACAAAAGTCTGTGGCATCAGAACTTCTCCCTCCTCCCCAGTAACCAGTAAGTGCCTGAAACACCCCCCTCCTAAGTGGACCTACCAGTGTTACGTCCTACTATAGTTTTGGCTCACTGTGCCAAGCCCAGTGCAAAGCATACGCTGTAGAGAAAATGTAAAGCCTCTGAAAACATGGCACTGAGCAGCATTGTACTGACCAATAACCACAGAGTAGACTGCTCAACCAATCACGGCGGATTAAGTGTGGGGAAAGGAGCCTTTAGCATTCTCTCTCTGACAGAGAGAATACAGCTGGAGCTGGGGTACTAAGTATGTGAAAACTAGAAGTTTTTTTTTTTCTTTTTTTTTTTCTTTTTTTTCAACATTAGACTATGTAATAAATAAATGTATTAACCCCAGTTAAGAAAAAAATAGGGGCCCTTTTTTTTAAGTACAAATTTGTGTGCTTTTTCCAACTCCAGCTATATTGTCTTTAAAAAAACACTCTCAACACTACCCCCTTCACTGAAGTAGGTTTGATTGCAGGTCTGTTATATAAGCTGCCTTTTTTGGTACATAACAAACTGGATCCTGGCCAAAATGATCGGCCCATGTGGATGTTTGCAGATATTCCCAGTTTGCAAGACTAGATTTCATTCATTCCTTTCATTTGTTCTCTGCACAATGTTGTAAAATGCTAAAAATGGTTCAACCCTTCTAAGTATTAAGACAGTGTCAGGCAGTGACTGCATGATTTGGCCTGATCGTCAGTCAACCTGATTGCCCACATAAGCCCCCTCTCCTAGGCGAGTGATGGATGAAGCTCCAAGTGCAGCTGAGTGGGACAATCAAGCCACTTTAGCTCTAAATAATGTTATTTATCACCTGTCTTAATACATGAGCATCATTCACACCCCTGAAACACTTTTTTGTGTGAGTGTGCATAACACCTTGTCTGTAATGATAATGAACAGCTGACTGGGTTTGGGAGTTCACAGCGTGTAAGGTTTTTCTCGCACAATCCCCCAAAAGGATTGTAGAGGAGTAAAAAAAGTCCCTGTATAGATGCAGCACAGCTCAGGCGAATATTTGTATTTCTAAGAGTATTGAATGTACAAGGAAAGGGAAAAAATGACAGTAGACAAAATCAGCTATCTTGGAATCTTTGTACAAGAAGCGTAGGAGAGTGCCAGAGGGCCCGTGTAAGAAGCTTAGCCTTCAATATTTTGCATACAGTCATCCATCTTTTTAATCTTAAGTGACAAAGACAGAGAGCATAAAAAATAATTTCCCTTAGCTAGCATTAGATAACCCACACAGAGGAGTGATGCCAAACAGCCTGTAAGCACCTTACAAATGAACAATGTTCCCCCCTGACATGAAATCTTTCTCCAGCGTACACCCAGAAGAACATTTCGTTGATATGCACAAGAGATAGAAATAGACTGCCATGGTTGCTGGCAAATGCAAACCCTGTTTACTCACACTTCATTCACAGTTTGCGTGTTGGAGGGGGTTATTCTACTGGCAAAGTCAGTGGGAGGTCAGGATGGTTGGCACGTATAGCTGCAGTGCAGCAGCGGTCCTACTTGGTGAATGAGAGGAGGCTGAAAAAGAGGGAGAAACACATCAAAACAAAATTGATTTATGCATCGAAAATGTTATCCCATTCCTACAGACTTTAATCAATACTTAATATTCAATTAATAAAGCAAAGAAAAAACACAATTTGATCAAATCCAAAATGAAGCAGCTAAAGTTCAATGATTAACATTCTTACATAAAGTCCCAACATAGCTGGTGTTTTGCAAACCTCTTTAATCCCACCCCTGGAGAGTTTTGACTGAATCTTTATTAATGAGCAGTAATATGCATTTCTTAATGTTAACACACTCAAAACAAAGGAGAGCCTAAGGAACGGATTAAATAGTGTTTACAGTATGTTTACAGTTACAGAGGCTGAAATTATTAGCATATATGCTAAGAAGCTTAGTGCCTACATGACTGCTCTGATCTGTTGAAATTAAAAGCCAATGAGCAATTTGCTATTAATTTTGAGATTATGAAGACTAAGATTATAGAAAAAAAAGTCACCTAAAGGAATGTTTGCCACTAAATTACATGTTGATGTCCTTACTGGTTTTTAACCAGCATTACTGTTTGATTAAGTGTTGTTGATAATTCAGGCCCACAGTGAAGGTCAAATGTCATGCCTATCAGGCTGAACAAAACAGTGTTTTTACATTGCACTGACAATGTGCACATGCACAATGCTCACATTGCAGCATGTGCAATGTCAATCATGTGACCACGTTCAATGGGGACTTTCAGCTTATATATAAATATTTCTGATTTCTTTACGTCATAATTTTGGAATATACAATTTTTGCATCTTTAATGAACATCTGCACAAAGAGATGTTTGTGAGGACACCCCGCATCTTTAAAATTGGTCTTATCAGGGAAAACCACAGATGCTCAGTTGCACAAACTAGTGAGATTTAAGTAGTTATAAACACAGTGCTGCTCATGGAGAATAAACTTTGAACATTGTTAAAATGGTTAATAACGTTGGGGGAATGTCATGCAAGCCACAAGCTCATTTGTGAAGTCCATGAAGAAAATTTACACTGCATTTATTGTGAAACACCCCTAAAAAATATGTATGGCGCGAAGGAAAAATAGTGCCATGTAAATTTTTCCCAATATTGTTCAGGCACAATGCCAAGGCAGTCAGCTATCATCAAGTTCAGGCTGTAGTTCCAATTATGTCCACTGCAATGCCACTACAGTTTTTGGATAGTATTTTGTCGCACAGAATGATATGGCTCTGTATGACGTAGAGGATGGACATAAAGCTGTTTGTTGTTGTTTGTCAGGTTAAACTAAAACATAACCAGAGCAGGAATGTAAACATTAACCTGCTAGGAATAGTGAAGACTGGTGGTGAGACTGCTGCTGCTAACATCAGCTACAGTCATTTACTTGCAGATAATGTTTTTGTGTTCAGCTGTTTATAAAATTACACTAAAATTTGACTGTTTTCCAAGTGTTTTCTCAACATAGGGCAATAGTAGATTAGTCTACATGTAAATATGCTCACACTCAGCTTTAAGTTTGTTGCTGCAAAACATCCCTGTACAATGAAAACCAATGTAAAAATATTAATGAAGAAAACTGGTATCAGAAAATAAATTGTTAACCTATCATGATCTCTTTCTTACAAAATGTAAAGTCCATAAAGGAAAAACTTACATTAAAATATGGTTAGCATTAGATACTGTTAAATTTTTCTGTACTAAAAAAAATTACATCAACATTTAGAAAAAAAAGATTGATCTTATGTTGCAATGTAATTTATGTTAATGGTAGTGCCTGGCTTAATTAGGATTATGTGGCTTGAATAAAATCAAGTTTAAGAGGTTCTTTTTTAACCTCTGCAAATTATTGCCATTCTGCACCAGTCTTTTTAAGTGTATACCAAGCAGCAACTTCAGTTGAAGTAAAAATAAGCATTGGAGGAATTGGATTGACCAATTGTGGCCTGTCACATTAGCCTTGACAGCCAGTAAGAAATGTTTCCCTCTACTTTATGATGAAGGGAAGTCTATGGTCTCTGCTGCCACCTTTGTGCTTCAACCATATTTCAGTGTATCTAATATTTATTTTCTTGAGTAAGAGACAGTCATTTTTCAAGTGAATGCAAGATTTGCTGGGAGGGTTGCCCGGTTTACACTTCTACAGAGCCCCATCTCAGACAGAAAACTCAAAGAGGAGCAAATAATGGATTCATGCTATCAAATGCTCCAATAGGACACCCTCTGTTGTGTTAGGTTATAACCGGCCTCTATTCTGCCATAAAACCGTGTTAACTTGATCAACCTATGACCACCTTTAAACTAACAGTTCGACCCCATAACACTGATTAAATTGGAAAGTGGCGGCGATCCTGATATTATCAATAAAAAATGATCATGAACCATGTTAGCTTCTTCCACTTTCTCTTGATATAGCAGCATTATTGACTTAACCAATCAAAATACTTGTCTGTACTTATGTACTTTACTGTCCTGGCAGCACTGTAAATAGATACATCAGACAGGACTTTGGTGTTTTTTGGTGATATAAATAGTATGTCTGAGTTTTAAAAGGGTCCAAAGTGTCTAAAACTTGCAGATAATAATATTAATATCTCTTCTTTTCTGTGTTTGTCAGATGATGTAAACATTAGTTGAAATCCAGTGCTGCAGCTCCTGACAGTGTATAAAAGGTGACATCTGCTGTACTGAGATCCCTCCAAGCCTCTGCACCTGCCAAGCAAATGAGGCTATCAACAGATATCAGTGTTAAAATGCTTACTTTGAAAGATATAGATAGATATTGCAGATATAGGTATTTTAAGGCCAGGATCAGAATATTTTTTTGTATGAATAGCACACATTGTACATGGATGATTTTTAAGACTGATCTGTTGTGTCTGGATGACGACTAAGAGGTTTAATTAGAGGTGTGGGTACTGTGTCAGATGGACATATTGTAACATTTACACAAAGGCTTTAGGCCCTGTTCAGCTCCACATTCATGCCTGTATCCAAGGTTTACTAGACAGCCAGTCCAATATGGAGACCATCGTTGTTTGCCTTTAAAACTCCTCTTCACAAACCAACAGATGCTGCCTCTGAGACGCTCTTAAGTCCCAATAAACACCAACATCACATAAGATGGAGTTATGTTTGCCAAATTCATATAAAAACAGAGTTAACCAAGTTGCTAAAAGGACAACTAGAAAAGCACTCGGAGAGAGCAAACCTCCACCAAGATACAATTCTGGATCACCACGCACTCCGACATGATACCCGAGTCTCCTCTCACGTCTGTTCATGTGGAGAACTCATCCGCTGGCATTGCAAGGGAAGCTGGGTAATGTAGTGACATAGGCTTGAAAAATGTTGACGTGAGTTTGCAATTTAACTGCAATTCCCATAATGACCTAAAGGGGGCAAAACCCTCAGAGCAGCCAAGGAGAAATAAATGGGATTTGCCATTATAAACTTCAATGTTTTTTTTGTGACGTCAATCTGGATCAGATCCAGATGGAATTTACCGTGATGGTAGAGTCATATTATATGTATTACTGTGTAATTTTGAAGAGAATCCATCATTTGATGTCAGAGATATGATTTTTTTAAAATACGACCCAATGTTAACTTGTAAGATTTTTCACAAATTTGGAGATTTTTTTGCATCCAGACAAATACGCAGATCACCACCAAAATATAATGACTTCTTCCTTGGACCAAACCACACCTCTGGTGAAAATTTACATGTAAATCCATCCAGTAGCTTTTGCGTTATCTTGCTAACAGACAAACAAAAAAACAAATAAACACACAGACAGACCCTGGCGAATACATAACCTCCCATGCGGAGGTAAATATATATCAACACAAGACCAGAGGACTATGAACTCGTACTTTTCTGGTGAAAGCCTGTCCAAGATCTTAGACCCACTAGTAGAGCGAATATCGGCTGAATTGGTTCACTAAAGCTGACGGCAATTGACCTCCTAGCTATAGTGACCTTTTTAATCTCAAAAAATGTCAGCCTGTAAGTACAAATGAGAAGCATAACTGATTCACTGTTTCTTTTCTTCAAAAGGAAAAGGCTTTAAATCATAAATCTGAATCATCTTTCATTGTGGCATAGTGCCCGACTCAAAACCCAGAACAACATCTAAAGAACTGCAGGCCTCACTGGCCTCAGTTAAGGTCAGTGTTCATGACTCAACAATAAGAATGAGACTGAGCAAAAATGGCATCCATGGGAGAGCTCCAAGGCAAAAACCGCTACCGACCAAAAAGAACTCAAAGGCTCGTTTCACATTTGCCAAAAAAAACATCTTGATGATCTCCAAGACTTTTGGAAAAATATTCTGTGGACTGACGAAACAAAAGTTGAACTTTTTGGAAGTTGTGTCCCGTTACATCTGGCATAAAAACAACACAGCATTTGATAAAAAGAACATCACAGCAACAGTCAAACATGGTGGTGCTTGTGTGATGGTCTGGGGCTGCTTTGCTGCTTCAGGACCTGGAAGACTTGCTGAGATTGATGGAACCATGAATTCTGCTGTCTACCAGAAAATCCTGAAGGAGAACGTTCGGCCATCAGTTTGTGACCTCAAGCTCAAGCGCACTTGGGCTATGCAACATGTCAATGACCCGAAACACACTAGCAAATCCACCTCTGAATGGCTTAAGAAAAACACAGTGATGTGAAAGACTCATCACCAGTTATCGCAAACACTTGATTGCAGTTATTGCTGCCAAGGGTGGCACAACCAGTTATTAGGTTCAGGGGGCAATTACTTTTTCACATAGGGTCATGAAGGTTTGGAGACCTTTTTTTCCTTAATAAATAAAATCATCATTTAAATACTGCATTTTGTATTTACTCAGGTTATCTTTGTCTGTTTTTAAAATTTGCGTGAGGATCTAAAACATTTAAGTGTGACAAATATGCAAAAAAATAAGAAATCAGGAAGGGGCAAATACTTTTTCATGGCACTGTATATTGAATGTCCAGCATGGAGCTTTGTGCCAGGCCAAGAGGTGAGTCATAACAAACAGTAAGGTTAGGAATTCATCTTAATCAACTTGTCTACGTTATTATCAGCAGATAAAATTGACTCGGCATGAAAAGCTGAAAAAGGAAACTGCCTGCATGGGAATAATGTGTCGATTATTTTAAGATTTTGAACAAAAGAGCCAGAAATGGCAGAAAGGGTTGTGGAGAAGGGGGTGGGAATCTGTGTGGGAGATCATTATAAAGCTCTATGTGGTGGAGGCTGGATAGTGTGCATTAGTGTGTGTGAGTGTGTGTGTGTGTGTGTTTGTGGGTGGACGGCTGAAGGCTGACGCATCCCAATTATTGGTTGGAGGTGTAAGAATGTGGAGAAAGAGAAAAGAATAAAATGTGCTGTTGCTTTAAAATATTTAGGATACAAGTTGACATATTATTGCTTTTTTTTTCAAATCTATTTTCTATTACCATCTCCAAAAGAGCATGGACATTTGAAGATCATAATTTTTCCAAGTAAAAAAGAAAAATACTGCAAATCATGAACATAAAGACCAGTCCAGGGTGCACCCCACCTCTCAACCAATGTCAGCAGGGATAGTGGTATAGATCATGGATTGATGGATAAACATGAAATGAAGTATAACCCTCTCCTACCCTTTCTTTAGTCTACAGTGCTGCCTCTTGGTATCTCTAATGGGTTAATCTGTGAAGGTAATTCGAGATTCTCTTTTTAATAATGTCTTTAAGAAGGATGACCATATCTTTAAAAATGCAGTGTGTACCCATGATGATGACAGCAGGATGTAAGAAAATGTCATGAAATGAAGGGAATGTGCAGAGAAAAGGTAAAACGCACATTAAGGCAAAGGAGGGAAACAGGAAGAGAAAAGGTGAACAGATTGATTAGACTGAATGAGACAGTAAAGGATGATACACATGCAGGACTCTGGTGTTGTGTTCCACGGTCATCTGGGCAATTAAATGCTTCCGCACCAGTTAACGCTCTATGGGTACGTCCTGTCCAAACACAGCTATCTCATATGTCCGCCTGCAGGTTCTTACACCAATCAATGTGAAGTGCCATGTCTGTGGCCACTGCAAACACTGCACAGATGGGTATTTGAGAAAAAGGAGATAGGTGCAGGGAAAAAATAAACCTTCCATTGCTATTCCAGGAGAGATATGACCTGTTTCCATTAACAACACTTTCTGAAAGCATTTTGAAAAGTCAGTGTAGATCAGTGTTTTTAGTATTTAAGATCCTTTAGCAGTGCAATGCCATCTTTGTCATCCGTATCTGAGCCTTTTTTTGTTCCAAAATTATGTGACTTTAAAATGTGTGAAGTTTAGCTGGAAGCAAAATAATCCTGCAGACATGTTAGCTTTTTGTTTGAAGCACTGTCTAACACAGTGGTTCTATACTTCCCGTCATGTCCTTCTTTTATGACTAATACTTATTGGTGCCACAATGCCACTACCACCCACAAAATCACTGACAGGGTAAAGCTAAGATGTTTTTTCTAATGAAAACAGCACTGAAAAGCCAAAAGTTGACATCAATAGTTCCTCCCCCTCTTGATAATAAATGGTCAACAAGGGAGACGTGACACTGAAAAGCATGATGGAATTGCAAAAAGCTGAACTACTTTTAACTGAGAGCACAACAATAATAACACCAGACACCAAGGTTGTTTTATACTTAACAGCTCATGGAAGTTGGTGCTTCACCGTAAAAACATGCCTTCAGAGTTTTGTGATGATACTAACATGATTCCTATCTGTTTCTCTGTCTTCCCCAAATTCCTTCAGTCTCGTCAGACACCCGAGGGCGAGTTCCTGCCTCTGGACCAGTGTGAGCTGGATGTCGGCTTTGGGACAGGTGCAGACCAGCTCTTCCTGGTGTCCCCTCTCACCATTTGCCACGAGATCAATCCCAAGAGCCCCTTCTTTGACTTATCCCAGCGCTCCCTCATGAACGAGCAGTTTGAGATTGTTGTCATCCTGGAGGGCATCGTGGAGACCACTGGTGAGGGAACTCTTCTTGAATAAAACTTCCCCATTATTTCTTAGATATTCAGTCTATACAACCCACTTCCACCCCATTCACGTTGCTTCTTTTCTTCAGTCTGCCCAGTCTCAATCTAAATGTAAATTCTTTTTTATTATTAACAACAACCCACATGCATTCCTGTCTAATAGATTCTGTTCATCTAAACTCTGTGAAATCTCATTGCACCATCTGCTCAGTTTTGTATAGTTAAAGGATGCAGAAGTCTAAAAAATAAGAGAGAAAAACACAGGAGAATGGCAGCCTGATTGAATTACAAGGAGCATTTTATTACCACAGACTTTGTTAACACCCATGCTATGAATAATAGAGCATGTGGTCATAGATGCACGTGTCACTTTGATATATTATGAGGGTTTTAGTTGAATTTCCACTCCATTTTTCAGATGACGGCATGGAGTGGGGGTAGATCTTAGCCTGTAAGACAATGCTATATTCAACACAGTTTCCCCTGTTGCATTTTTGAAAGGATTATTCCTCCCCAAAGTCAGATACAAATAAGTCAATCCTCTTCTTTTCTTTTGGCTCTGCCTCTATCCACCCCCCATAACCCTCAGTTTGCCTTTGCTGTGGAGCAAAACCACAGAGCTGAATAGGCTTAGAGCAGGAGGGAGGGATCAGCAGGGAAGCGGAGAGCGAGCAGGCAACACGGTCTGTGCTCGGTTGATAAAACCATTAAATCAGGACGCAGTCACAAGTTTAGTGTTGCAGTGCTCAGGCTCTCAGAGCTGAGGAGAGGCGGAGGGAAACCCTGGGAATGTCACCTTAAGTATGCCACGTTACCCTTGTCATCCTTAAAATGACTCATAACCCATCATAAAGGCAAAATGAAAGTCATACCTTCATATCCACCTGCTGAATTACCACCTGTTCAGCTGGACATTTCCCTTCTAATCACTCTGTATAGTTTTATATTCAAGGTAGATCAATAAAATACTCACAATTTCAGATGTTTTAAAGGGATACTGCAGTATTTTTGAAGTTTGGTTGTGTCAGGGACTTGACAATAGTTAGTCAGTGAGGTGGCTGAAAGGGTTCCCAGCAGCGTTGTTCTCTCAAGGAAAACGAGCTGAGACTACAGGTTAGGTATACTGCTGTTGACGGGCACAGTTATGTCTCATAATTGTTATCATCACTGATGATGATTATTATCATCAAGACTATAAGGTTCTCCACTGATCCAACTGGTCTCATGCAAAAAAGTGACAGATAATTATACCATAAACATACAGCACAACAAAAATGATATGATGAGGTGTATACTTAAAGCATTCTTGAATCGTTAGCACTGAAAACCAGGAGGGCCACTTTTAAACGCTTTTTCATACTCAACTAGAAAAGCACTTGGAGAGCGCAGACCTACGCCAAGCAGCTCAGTTATGGCAGTGGCTTTTCCACAACCCCTGTAAAAGATACAATTCGTGATCACCATGCACTCCGATTGGACAGCCAAGTCTCCGCTCATGTCTGTCCATGTGGAGAACTACTCCACTGGCATTGCAAGGGAAGCTGGGAAATGTAGTGACATAGGCTTGAAAAACGATGTCAGTTTTCAAATAAACTACAATTCCCATAATGACGTAAAGGGGGCAAAACCCTCACAGCAGCTGAGGAGAAATTAATGAGATTTGCCAGTATAAACATCAAAGTTTTTATGACGTCAATCTGGATCAGATCCAGATGGAATTGAGTGTGATAATAGAGTTATATTATACAAATTATTCTGTAAATTTTGAAGTGACTCCATCAAGGGATATCAGAGATATCACTTGATATCTCTTGTCGGCCCAACATTAAGTTATGGGATTTTCAGAAAATTTGGGGAATTTTTTGTATCCAGACAAATATGCGGATCGACCACTAAAATGTAATGGCTTCTTCCTTGGACCAAACCACACCTCTGGTAAACTTTTCATGTAAATCCATACAGTAGCTTTTTCATAATCTTGCTAACAGACAAACAAACAAACAGACAGACCTTGGCGAAAACATAACCTCCTTGGCAGAGGTAATTATGAAATATTCACATATAGAATAAAACCTGTGGTCAGAAATGCCCAGCAAATGAAATTTACTTGCCTCGTACATTTTAATTTATTATCAACAAAATGAGCCTTGCTTTTTGCTTTTTATATCTTGAAATAAGATTTTTATTATGACTTGTAAGGTGAACTCAGGTTGAAATGAGTGTAATGACATAACACACTTAAGGTCATCAGTAAATGAAGACAAAAAGACATGACAAAAAGTTGATTTTCAAAGGTCCAAGCTTTGTTATTTGGCAGGACTTTTGGTGATATAGTGATATGCAGTTTACACCAGTGTTAATTTTGTGGACTAATTATTTTCATCATAGTTCAACCGCCTTCTTCCTCTGACAAAAACTAGACAGTAACTAACAAAAACAAGTGCAAATGGACAAAAACTAAATTAACCGACATTTTCATCAACAAATAAAAACTAGATGAAGAGACTTAATCCAATCAGACCTAGTTTCATCATGTAGAAAGTAGGGACAATTTAGGAATATATCCAATCACAGCTACTTTGGTTGTGTGGAAAGGTTAGATGAGTTAAGAGGGACATCCAATCACAATTTCCTTAGCGTCATGGTGGTGGGATAAGTTGGGGATCGATCTAATCAGAGCTACTCTCTTTACAAATTGATATTTTCATGTAGAGCAGGTTCACTGTTTGCTGTCTATTTTGGTGTTGTAACTAAGATGCTCTGCCAGGTAGCCTAAATAGAGGTGACTGCATGTCACACAAAAGATAAATTTGTTTCTGTTAATTTATACATTCAAACTTCACTAGCATTCAGTAAAGGGTTATTAGATATTTCATTTTATCCTAGTGTAAAGCACGACTTCAGAAATTCAAGGAGATATAAAAATTGCCTTACACTTTACACTTCATATTTTAGAGTAAATTTACAGTAGATTTCGTCGACTAAAATGTGAAATTTCATCAACTAAAACTAAACTAAAATAAAAACAATTTACGTGACTAAATTATGACTTAAACTAAAAGATGTTTTCGGCAAAAGACTATAAATAAAGCTAAATTAAAAAGTGCTGTCAAAATGAGCACTGGATGACACACACTTTTCTGCGTGTGTTTGTTTGATTACTGCAGGCATCAAACTCAAAATATGGCCACACCAAATATCAAGAGACCATAATGGGCTGAGTTAACCATGACACTGAGTGCTACTGACGGAATATTTTAAATAAGGCCTTCCTCAGGGATGCCTGCTTGATATCTGCAAAGTGTTTGCATATTTCTTCAGAGAGCCTTTATCTTTATACAAGACATTAGCCAGTTGGTTGAATACTCTCATGATGCTTGCATGAGGAAGCATAACTAGGATTCCTTTTTGGCTCCCAACTCATAAGCCTCCTCTGCAGCAATATTAAGAACTCATGAATGTATAGTCAGCAGATATTAATTCCCCTAGTATGACAAGAAAACCCGACCACAGAACCATCCTGAGTTCACCCCCCTAATCAAAGTAAAGTTACTGGCTCATTAAGAGTAGATATGACCTTTGTGCAGATGTAGGACTGCTGAAGGTTTTCCCTGGATGAAGATGAGTAGCGAGCCTGGAATAGCATCAGGCAATGACATAACAGTGTACATATCATCCCTCAGAGGGACGACATCAAACTCCTACTCGCCCGCTTAGTGAAGTGTAAAAAAGAAAAGATCAGGTTGAAGCAGAGAAACTGGATGAGAAAATACACAGATAAGTGCTTATTGATTGCCTAGAACCTTTGACAAGCATCAAGATGTCAAGAATATCATTTTACAAGTCAAATGGACAAAGAAAACAAGCAGCTGTGATGCAGTGGACATACAGGATCTCCAATAACATCACTGCCTCTGAATGATTCATCCCCTCTTCATAAACACAAATTCAACGACTACATAAATAGCAAGCCATCAATTTGTCAATAGATTATTGTCCTGGGATTGTTACCAGGCCACAACAATTCACAATCAACACCATGGACTACAATCAAGACATGTAAAGGCAGGACCCATGGCTTTTGCCATTGATGTATTGATGTCAGGAGGATGCTGGGTGACTGCTACTGACGTTTATCAGAATCAATCAGACAATTATCACCAACCAAGCCACACTGATAACAAGCGTCATTCACCTTTCACCTGTGTGTTATTACAGCACTTAGAAATTGCTTGACATTGCAAGGAAACAAACAGTAATGTTTTGGCCTCAGTGGGGATTATTTCCAGACTATTTCTGAGCTACATATTTAATCTTTATGTTACTGGGACGATTCCTATTTAAGAAAAAAAAAGAGTTCTTTAAAATAGCAGGAAGAAGGTTCCACACAGAGAGAAAAAATTATATGAGACGGTAAGTAAGTGGGTAAAGCAGTGACATAGGTGCACAAATTGACAGATACTCCTAGATTCTGTTTTTAAGATCATCTTATCTTGTGACATGGTCGAGTTTTTAGTGACTCTGTAGCATAAGCAGTGATGCAGGGGCAAAAACAATGATGTTCTTTTACTAAACAGGACAGGAATGATATTATCAGTCCATGAGACCAAAAGTTACAGCTTTTGTTTTAGGAGTCCATCGACAGCTGAATAAGATGGAGGGTCATGAATTGTGGTCTTGGAGACAAATATTTGAACGTTGATCCCCCACCTGAATCCCAGAGACAAACCTACAAGACATGGTGGTCAGCAGGAGACCATACTGAAGCCAAACTGAGAAGGAATTTGTTACACCAAGACCTACATTTTGACATAGTTATATGCATGTAAAATGTAGAACTATAATTGATTACTGATATAAATATTGCTAAAGTGAGTTTGTTTCTTTTGCAGTGAGAGAAAAACAATATTGTCTCAGTCAAAGACACCATGTTTTATTAGGTTTTTGTTTAACCCTTGATAAGTTGATAAAAAGACATTTTCTACATTACAGAGTCAATTTCTTCAAGAAAAACTGAATCATGTATTCTTATGTTGGGACAAATCATTTTTTAAAGTAAAAAGCTTGATAAGCTGGTCAGGTCCACTTTTGGAGAACATGCCAGGTCTGCACTTAGTCATTCATCAATCCTGATGACTCATCTGCACCACCAGCAACGTTAACCCCACTTCATTTTGTAGGTGATTGCCTGTGATGAAGTTTAAGGCAAGGGGCAGGGACAGCAACCCCTTTGAGCTGCATTAACAACTGCCGTAAGCAGTGGCAGTGCATCTCCCCAGTTATTAAACCAACCTCTGAGTCTAGGGATGGGAATTGATCAGATTTTATCGATACCAATGCTATTAACGATCCTGCTAATCGATCCAATTCTTTAACGGTACCCTAATTATTCCTGCAGATTTTCCGTGTGGTCAAATGTTGGCCTGTAGATTTTCAGTGGCAACTGTCAAACACACATTGTCACAGCATAGATAACTGCTTCTGCAAGTTGCTGGTGTTTCCACTCACTTAAGGTTGTGCAGTAGGTGCCTTTTGTAAAAAAATAAGCCACAATTCTGACCGCTTCTGAACCCTGTCAGGAAGGAATTGAACAGGGAATTGATTAGCCAAAAGACTCATGATATCGATACTTTGATGGAGCTGTTCACGATTCTCAACTGGAATTGGTTTTTCGATTCCCATCCCTATCTGAGTCTGTTTCAATGAGGATTTGAACCAGCCACCCTATGGTCCCCAGCCCAAGCCCCAGACTGAGCTGCACTGCCGCCCCTGATAAACACCTCTATCAGATCTTTTTGAGCTAAAAATTAAAATACTTTACAGCATTGTTGGAAAAGATATATCCAGACAACTTGACATATAAAAAAGGAAAAGAATAGACTCAGACCTAAACCAGACACTTGGGGGACACCATTTTTATTTTTACTTTAAAAAGATAGACCATCTACATAAATAGTTTGCTTTTGACCATGTCACATTACATGATTAAGCCATTTCAGTCCATCAGAGGTTACATATCTACATCTCTCAGTCACTGTAATGGTTTAGCATTGAGAAATGGCAGGAATCCCACTCTATGGATTTCCTTTTGACATGGTGTTTAAGTCTCCACTTTGTGACTTAATAGGACTACATGGAAGATTGCACAGGAAGAGACATGAAGCACAGACTCCCAAAGCAATAACACAGAGCAGAGCGGAAAAAGAGATAATGGAAAGAGAAGATAAAGGAAGATAATTCTACAGTTTCAATTCCCACTCCTCACAGAGTAATTGTTTTATTTGACCTAAACCCCATTTATAACTGTTTTATTGCTGTCAATCTCTCCCAGGTATGACCTGCCAGGCCAGGACTTCCTACACTGAAGATGAGGTTTTATGGGGCCATCGCTTCCTGCCTGTTATGTCACTGGAGGAGGGATTTTTCCGGGTAGATTACTCTCAATTCCACAGCACATTTGAGGTACCAACACCACCTTACAGTGTAAAGGAATATGAAGAGAAGAACTCACTGCCCTCGCCTTTATCTACACCCACCCCCGCACTGACTGAGAGCCACGGCGCTCGGCGTGACCGTGTGTTTTCTGTGGATTGCATCAACACTTCAGAGGAAAGGGGCCGTCAGGGAGGCAGTGGGGGTCGCCTTCCAAGCAAGCTGCAGAGGATGAGTTCATCAGGAAAGGAGGACCTGCAAAGAAAGGTGCTTCTGCTCAGCTCGCAGCACTCAGAAAAGGCCTGCAGCACAGGAGATCTGCCACTGAAGCTCCAGCGCCTTAGCTCCTCACAGGGACCAGAGGCGGAGAATCGACTACATTTGAAGTCCCTCAAAGTGGGCTTTGAACCCATGACACAGTCGACTGGAGATCTGTACCAACATAGCCTCGCTCCGCCACTGTCACCGGCTCCGATCCCAATGCACAGCCCACTTCTTTCAGGTGGGAGGCCAGAGGACAACTTGCCGCCCAAGCTGCGGAAGATGGCTGCAGACCGCTGAAATCTAGAGGGTCACAGACCACAACAAAAGACTCAAACGGACCTCTATCTCTGACTGAACGGAGGATACTCGCATGAAAACAGACACGTTGCCTTTAGGTGGATTCGGAAGACGGGAAAGATGATTTATTAATTTCTTTTAACTTAGACACAATCTTTACTTGAACAACTGTGATTTTTGTGTTTCATGTCCGTTGCACTCATACATGCTTTATTACAAATAGAACACCGCAAACTTCAACTCAAGAAAAAATTAAGAGAGCACTCCAAATTTTTCTTAGATCATTGTCTCCACATGTATGCAGGCCATTGTCATTTCTAATTTCTGTTCAAATCTAATGCAGGTTCTGTGTAATGAGGTAATTTTCCGTTCATCACTTGAAAAACTACTGAACAATGCCAGGCTCAGAAAAAGGCATTATGTCACCAAAAAGTAATAAGAAACTGTTCAAAAGCACACCAGAATGAATGATTTAGGTGATAATTGAAAGCTAGCATCATTTTACCAAATGAATCGTTTCAAAGTAAAAACTTCTTAAATAGTTTTATGTTAATTTAAGCTCCATCTCCAAAAAATAAAAAAAACCAAAGCAAAAAAATTAATAAGAATATAAATCAGATGGTTTAGAGTCTGGGACAAATTCCATTCCTTCCAAAAAAGTGAATAGAGGTGCTGCTGGTCGACTAAGAGAGCTCACTTACAATTTAAAAACACAAACATAATTGATAATTACATTTTAAATGATCATAAAATAATTGAGAATGTTTTTAGGACCAACAACTTACAAAACAGACAGAGGATTTAACTTATATTGAGCTTTTTTATCTTTAACCAGTATTGACGTCACAGTTAAACAGGTGTTGTGTTACCTGGTGACAGTTTAAATCTTACTGCATTGCTAGCTTAATGATTTTAAGTATTTATCAGTGTCTATGTAGACATTAATGAACTTAGGAAGAGTTTGTAAAGTACGTCCATCTCAAAGCATGTTTAAAGCGAGTTTTACAACATATAAAACAATACGTGAAAAGCTAGGTGTTCAAATTAAAAATATATGTTTGTAAAATAAAAGAATTCAGAGTGCATTATTGTAAGAGGTAGTATGAGGGTTTTGGTTGGCATTTGATGATTTTCAAGTTACATAATAGACCTAATATGAAAATCACTTTTTAAACCGATAAAACAACTTGATTGGTCCTAAAACCAATCAGCAACCTTGGACTGTCACTGACTATCATTTTCTGATAGAGACCTAAAATAAATATCTTTGCATAGGACTTTGCACACCAGGGGCGATGCAAATAAACGGCATGGAACTGTATATATTTTGGAGATGATTTTGACATGTCTGTCTAGTAATTTAAGCTGCAACACAATTTTTACAAATAAATAATGTACTCTCAAATAAAGTGTAGTGGAAGTCTAATTATTGAAAAAATTCAATCAAATTAATTATTGTTTTATTTCTTCCTGCTTTTTGTCTTATGAAGCAGTCTGCTATACTGTGATACAAACACAAGCACGTGGTCCGTATATGCCAACAACCTGTGCTTTCATTGGTTGGATGGGAGCCTACCAGATGTAACACTTCAGGACAAAACAATGGTGGTCCAAAAAAATAAAAAGCTGCAATTATACTCTGGAAAATTAGGTCTGTGTGTAAGCTTGTCTTGACTGGCAATAGATTTGGGAGAGAAAAAAAAACTGGGTAGGTTGCCGTTAGCTAAGTTGGGTTATGCTCTTGCTCTTCATGTATTTAGGCTCTTGCCTTGTACAAGTGGCCCAGAATCAGTTCTTGTCTGTGGCCCATTATTTCCACGTCTACCCCCGCTCAGTTCTATCAACTCAACTATCAAATTGTGTCTGGTGTGCAAAGCCTTTAAAGCAAGAGGTTAGCATTAAAACACTACATAGTAACATTGACAGTTGTAACTTCTGACATGTTTGTGTCCATTAAATACTAGAGTATAACACTGTTCACCCTTTGAGTCTCAGCTCGACAGTCGAATGAAGGCTTAATTGAAAAATACCATAATTTCTCAATTATAACATGCCCTCGTTTATAACACGCACCCCATTTTTTCATGCTTTTTTCCAGGAAAAAAGCATGGCAAGCACGTACCTACATTTTACCTAAACCTTACTCTCTCAGACAACTCAAATATTACCTTTATTCAAAGTTTTAATCAATGAAATTTCAGTATTTTCACAACAAATGCCGAACACGATTTTCTCTCTGAAACAGATGTGGAAACACCTTTCGCTTCACGCATGCGCAATTACTCGATTTCTGCCCACGCATGCTCAGTAGTTGTGTACCAACCAATCAGAGAGCAGCTATCAACATGCTGATGTCTTTGACCAATCACAGCCCAGCTATTTTGGTCCCCTTGCTCACAAGATGGCAGCGCCCTGTTTACATATGAGTGGTACCGTAACACTCGAGAATTACACGATCATTACACAAAGGTGAACTAATTAAGACCCAAAATACTGGATTAAAACAGTTTAACAGTCAGTTTAATAAGAATTATGCATGTTTGGCGGTAATGTTTTGCAGAGAGAGAGAATATTTTGGCTTTTTGTATCAGATGTGTTGTAATCACAATGTTGGTGAGACAAAATATTTTACATATTTTGCTTGCGCTTGTGTATAATATGCACCCAACAATTAAACCTTATTTAAGAGCAAGAAAATTCGTGTTATAAAAGAGAAATTATGGTAGCTTCTTTTGGGGGCCACTCAGTTGTATGAATTAAACAAGGGAAAATATGATTTGCCTGCAAATTAAAAAAAAAAACATATTTTAAGGATTGACAAGAAGATTTGTAAAAAGTATTATGGTAATTTGTTTGCTTATTTTTTGTCTTCAAAAGGAAAGGAAAACAAGGTTCAAAATATTTGTTTACTTACTGGAGGCAGGATTCATCTTGACTGATGCGTCTCAGGTAGTAAAGAAACCTAAACTTTGATCGACCTTCACATTACAGCAGATTTGTGACACATTTTTATCACTTGATCAACAATGGTTTTGAAGCTGCACTTGTGCATACATCAGTTTAAAGACACCAATAAATTACCGTAGAAATGGTGATGATGGGAGCTGGTGGGTCATAATTGGGGATAACATTCAGTCTGTTCTTGCTGTTAATGGCAGGGATGCAACAGTGTATATATTTGTACCATTTGGGTATGGGCCATCTGGTTTGGTACAGACAAATGAATACAATAATTCAATTTGGTATTATAACTCTTAAAGCCTGTGGTAGTTCAATTTGCAGAGGGATTAAAACAATTTTAGGGTGAAATCGTGGCGCAGCAGGTAGTGCACATTCCTCACAGCAAGAAGGTTGCTGGTTCGAACCCTGTGTCAGTAATGCCCGAGCCACACATTCCCATTTCTCATGGCGATTGTGCATGACTGTACATGATTGGCAAGGCTGGTTTGATTGGCATGATACGGGAAGAAATGACTGTCTCTCCCGCAGACACACCCCGTAAATACACTGTCAGTAACGCTTCTACAGCGCTTTGGGGTGTTCGTCCCACTTCAGGTAGGTCAATACAACAATACGACGAGGATTCCATTAATTTCCATCCTGCTGACACAACGTCAGCCCCGTTCGAGCCCAGTATGCGTCACGTAAGCCCCGATTGAGCCCCGTCGCTTGCGTCGCCTTGAACGGGACACGGTTGGGGCACAAACAGATACGTCCTTGTCAGTCGTCCTCAGAAAGCTTTCTGGATTGAGCCACGATCAGCCCGATGGCACCCCATACATGCCACGCTAACACTATTCACCTTAGGACTGCAATGGGCCTCCATCCCGCTATACTGAGAGCGGCGATTCTCCACAACAGTTTTGAACAGTTCAAAACAATCGGGGACCCTTCCCCGTTCCCCGGCTTTCGTCGTGACTATAAAACGCTGATCCAGAAGAAGTGGCGCATGCAACATGACCAAAGCACTTTTCATCAGGATTATGACAATCATGCACAATTGCCATGAGAAACAGCAACGTGTGACTGGGGCTTTAGGGCTTTTCTCTGTGGAGTTTGAATGCTCAAATTTTGTGCTCACATGTGTATTAGTGTGAGAAAAAGTGTGATATAGAGACAGAAGGTAGTGTAAATGTGTGAGAAAGTGAGCGTGTGGAAATGTGGGAGAAATTGTGTACGTGAGAGTGTGTGTATATATGTGTATTTGTGAGAGTTACTGTGTGAGGAAAAAGTCTGTGTATATATCTGTGTATTTGTGTGAGAGTAACTGTGTGAGTGTGAAAGAATATGTGTGTGTATTTGTGAGAGAAATTGTGAATGTGAGAGAGAAAGCTCCAAAAACATACTGAAAATATACTGCATTGTGACTCAAAAACCATAAAACTAACTGACCCCAGTCAACACAGACTGTTTTACCTGTATACAAGAAAGCCTGCTGATATCTGATTGGTCAATACCACAACTGGTCTACAATTAAAAACCTGAACAATTAACATGCTACACATCACAACTCCAGTGAACAGATTTGTTTGTATGTAAAATGTGTGAATAGCTTACTCAGATACAAACCTCAAGATAGTAGAATCAGAAAAACATATTTTTGCAGTGATTTTTTCCAGAACTGTACATGCTTTTGTCATCAAATTTTGATCATTCTGCAAAAGTTCATGACTGCACGTGTTCACTAAATCCACTGTTTAGTGTATGCACCACTGAAATTAATAGTCAAAAAATCAATAGTCATGATAATAAATGCTGTTTGACCTGTCCTTGCCTTGTATTGTTATTGTTGCACAAAAAGGGAGCAAGTGTTTAGTTTATGGACTCATTATTAGTGTAGCAGATTTGCCTGATGTCAATAAGTTATCCACCAGTGGAGCAGTTTATTTTTTATGGGCTGTTACTTTTATCTTAATTTGTCCCCTTGGCAAGAACTCCATTTTCTCAGTGGATGAAGAGCATATAGGAGCTAGAGGTTAACAAGAAGGTCCGCTTCAGAGAGAGAGAAATATTTTGGGTGTTTATTGGAAGATTTTGAGCAAAAGTTTCCAGAAAGAATGCACTGAGGCCGAAAAACACATCCAAACCATCATAATTAGTGTACAGTGCCCTTAAACACAAACTGAGAGCCTTATAAAAAAATGTAAAATGACAGAGAATGACTGAATTAATTAAAAGCAACATATCTGTTTATGGTTTATTTGTTCAAGACAGATAAAAATATCAGTGACAAATTTAGGACAGCCACCTCACACAAGTGTTAAGTTGTTTACAGTGAATGCTAATTAACAACTCTCATTCCCGGACGGGCTTTTAGGATGAGATATGAGAAAAACAAAACTGGGTTCAGTTAAAAACAACAAAAACAAATCTTGCAGTAACAAAGCACCTTATAGGATCTTGGGACTGATCAGATTAAATTAAAAAAACACAGAGTTTCAGACACTCTAAATTTCTTTACACAAATAAACTAAAGTAGCAACATGGACCATCCCCCTCACCAAAGATGGGCAGAGGCCCCAACCACACCAGAGGGCACCATCAGGGCTCCTAGCAATGGCCAACGGCTGGCAGCTTATTATCAATTTAAAGAAACAGCTCCAGTTCCCAAAGCACATTACAAAAACCACACTGAGAACAGACTTGGTCATCCTGTCAGAAATATCAAGGCAGCTGGAGGCTAAGTGGGAACAGGCCAAATATGCTGAACTCGTGGATGAATGCAGCAGACAAGGGTGGAAGTCCTGGCGCCTGCCCATAGAAGTGGGTTGCAGAAGATTTGCTGGCCGAACCCTCTACAAAGCATCCATCTCTTCGGCATCACAGGCGTCCACAAGAAGCATGCCATTAAATACAGCACTGAGGCAGCAGAGAATGCCTAAAGATGGCTGTGGCTGAGGAGGAGAGTACCATGGAGTGGTGCTACTAAGACACAAGTCAGGGTCTCATCAGCCTTGACTGGGTCCCCTGGTGAGGGTGTCTAATGTTAGGACTTGAAACACACTAATGACGTGTCTGTGTGCGTCTTATGATGCATCATAGAAAGTACAAAATGTTTTTTATGAATCAGTCTTAAAGGGATATTTTGGGGGTTTATGGCAGAGGAATATATATGTTGCATGCCTAAAAAAAAGGCTAAAACAAATATGCCTTCAATGTAGCATACATTTTACACTGTTTTCTGGCTCAGTCTTTAAATAAATGGTAAATTGCTTGTTAACCTTGGCCCCAGCTGACAGGCAAATCCTGTGGGTGACTATTTACCCATAGGAGATGATTATTGATGAGTATCTCTTACAACATCACTACAGAATAAACACAATTCATTAAAATTACGCTTCAGAGACTGGATAAGACTCTGAAGACTTAATCTCCTCAGGAAGGTAACTTTTTATGTCAGCCCAAGCCCTGATTGCAAAGGCCACAATATCTTTGTGCAAAAACATGAAGCCACAACCAGACCACACTTCATCAGCACAACTTGGCCCTATCTGGTAGATATAAGGCTTTTGATTAGTGCTGAGCAATTAATTGAGTTTCAGTTAATATGAATATGAATCACAAAAACAGAATAATCATCATTAAACTAACAGTGTTGCGTGCCATGCTTGTTTTCTCATGTGGCTGAAGCGCTCCCTTCCTCCTACAGCACTCCTTGCCTTTTGTAAATTCTGCACATCCTGGCACATCACATCACTTTTGCAAGCAGCAGCACAACAAGCTAGAGCTGGCAACAACCAGGACAGGGACTCAACTTTGACTCAGGTAAAAGTCAGATAACTTCTCAATAATTTATGATAGCATACTGTATTTCCCTTGTAAATAAGGCAAGTTTTTCCAGACAGTGTGGCATCTCGGTATATGGTAAGTGCATGGTTACCACCCACTCGGCCATACCAGACACCAAAGGGATTTTTAAATCAAAGTGTAATAGTGTTTTGGAAAGATAAATGACAATCATGCTGTAGGTCAGTGGTCACCTTTTATCCAAAGCAAACCTAAAATAAGCCCAAAATCTCAAGGCACACCATAATCATAATATGAAAAAATGCAATAGCTCAGTGGTCTGTGTAATTTATGTCACTGTCTTCTCTATAAAAAAAAGGATATATTCACTCAACTTTTGACATGCTTTGCCCCGAGTCTGTTTACGTTCTGTCCTTTATACCGCGGCAGTAGTGCTCACATACTACATTATCAGACTAGCCCTTAATGAATGTGACTGACGACCAATCATCCAATCATCTTTGTTTTTGAAAGGGTCTGCCAAACACTTTCTGTGCTGTTGCCCAGGTGGACTAGTGAAATATATTAAACAGTCCATCTGGTGTGTTGGGTTACAAATTTGGAGCTATTTAAGAAAATGAATACACCTTTAAAAGACTTAATTTTAATTATAATTTCTGGTTGCTCAAATTCCTAAAGCACAACTGGACTTGCCTCAGACAAATCAGTATGCCCCACCACAACATTTGAGAACCACTGCTGTAGGCTTCACACTTGTGTCAGTGAAAACACTGAAAGTCGGTGCATGGACAACAGTTGTCTTGGTATTGTAAATGTATCAGAAAACATGGTTATTAATGTAATATTGATCAGGACAGAAAAACAAAAACTATAATTTTCCTATCCCATTGAGATTAAATGAGTAAACAGCAAAAGGTTACTTCCCATTGAATAAAGACGATTATTTCATGACTTTTTCTTGAAGTAGCAGGGGGTCTGGAGTTGGGTTGGGCCACTACTCTGAATAAATAGCACTGTTATTTGCTGTTACTGAATACTGGTCCTCACAACCTTACAACCAGCCCAGCCTGCCTGACACTTCAGTTGTCCAGATAAGCTAGTCCAAATAAACTGTTAGCATTTTAGCAGACACACTCCAGCAGCCCAGTGAGCAAATGCTGTCAGTATAAACATCAAGATAGCATGTTCTTCTTAAATTTTGTATCACCTAACAAATACTGTATAGTACACTAAATGCAGCATGTTTGTTATAGTCTTCTTTCCAGGTGCCATCTGTTCCCTCCTCTCTTCCTTGAAACATCATAACACTGTCTGATAAGATTGGTTGGTTACCTGACAGTCAAGTCACAGAACATTTGTATGGATCTGTGAGCAACTAATCTGTTAAAGTAACAACAGACAAAATATTGCTTAGTCTAATCTAGGTGTAAATTGTGAAATTAAGCCATTAAGCTTCCTCGTGCACTTTTCATATTTTTAAAAATAAAATTGGATATATTAGTAGTCAGGTGCTGTTATTTTGCCCCCACAATTAAATGTGTCTTATTGTTACTTTGTGATGTTGGTATATCATGTCAAGTAATGATGAAACATAATAATACAAATATTATTGTTCTTTTTTTATTATTTACCTCCAACATTTGGCCATGCTCTTTCAAACTAAAAATGTGAAGTTTTATTTTAATCATAGCCAAACATTCCCATGCTCTAAAGATAACTATTAATTTAACTAACTTAGCATTGACGATTTTGTTTTAATATGATGCCTGGCAACCACAGTTTGTATGTCAGTTTGATTAGACCTTGCTTTCCTGTTCAATGGTTGGTGTGGAAGGAGAATAAGAATAAGCTCTCACTGTTTTCCTTTTGTAAAGTAAGTAATTTCATGATTCAGCAGGCTACAAAATCAAATGATGAGATAACTTAATGTACTTATGCGATAAGTACATTATGCATCCTCATCCCGGAACATCACTGCAGTCAGATCAACCGTGTCTTACCTGGATACAGCAGTGCTTTTATCTGATTGGCTGATATATAGCTGTATGTTATTTTCTGATTGGCTGATTGGTAGTTGATCTTATGGCTGGGTCATGTCAAGCTCCCGTTAAGTTTTATGATGCTCAGAGCATCTTGCTACATGTTCCATGAATGCATATGAAGCGGTGTACTCGGTGGGCAATACGCAATAAATTTTCATGCGTGACAAATACCAGGTTTGGTGTGTGTGCGTGTGAAAAGGTTAAAATGCGTATGTCACATGCTGAATGCGTGAGACTTGAGAGCCCTGCTTTGTGGCTTAGCATACATTTGATACGTTGATGCAGATTCTTTTTGAAGTGACATTTGGTAAGCTTTGTATCACTTACCATCTTAGTTGGAGCTTTACTTTCCACCACTATCCTCTGAACCTGTGGTTTGACGGTTACCAGAACAAACAAAGGCCGAAGCCATGGCATTTAACTCTATCCATGTATAAACACAACAAAATGCGCAGATGAAGGCTGACAAGGAGCTACCTCAGCACCATGTAGTCCACATATCTGAAGTAAGCCTTCATTCCAAAACCAAGCAGCACGGAGACAGAAAAATCACTGGATGTGTGTGTGTTTGTGTGTGTGTGTGGGGGGATTCCTGCTTCAGCAGCACACTTGAAGAGACCTCCCCCCTCTCATTAAGAAAAGAATCTACAGCCTCAACCACCCACCCACATTTACAGAACTCCATTTACACAGCGCCTGCACTGCTCTGTATGCTCTATTCATCCTATTTATCTTTGTTTGCAGATTTTTACATTTAAACACCAAATCTGTTTTTCAAAGGAGCCACACTGAGTTTGTTTCATTATTCAATTAATAGACCAATGATAAAGAGCAGAATATTTAATAAAATCAAACCACAGACAGAAATCTAAAGAAATAAGATGTTTTAATGGAAATAGTGGTCTGTTTTCCATGTCTGAAGCTAATTATTGCTTTTCATTTGGTTTTCCAATTTCCTCGGCTACTTGTCAACCACCCATATTTACTTTCTAGATAAACTGTTTGATAATGTAGTCTACTGGAATTTTGAGAATAATCTCAAGGTTCAATGGTCTAAAAAGGCCAGTAGTAAACAAAAGCTAATGAGGTTTGTTTGTTTTTTTTTTTGGATGTGTCATTTTAAAAAAATCTCAAAGCTTTTCCACGTTTTCAAGCGCGAATGCTAGCAAGCAGGCAAACTAGGACAGCAGAGTTTTGTGGACACTGAATGTTATCATGCCAAACATGTAAACGTGGTTATGGTTACACTGAACGCAGTTGAATGTACTGTGGTTCCTGGATAGCGTTGCCTAAAATTAGCTTTCAACACTGGCCAATTATGCTTACTCTTTAAAAATTATGTAGGTAGAGCTCATTTGTGAAAATTATCATGATCAAGAAACATCTGTCATACATCTTTTTACGCAAATGAGCCCATTTTTAGCCATAACCCACTAACAACTGCAAAAAAGACCAGGGTTTTTATCAAAAGAATTTATGTGATGCTAGCCTCTGTTGTCTACAAGAATATATCTCCTTGTACTCTATTTACTAAAGCAATAATCCAAATTATCATGGCGATCAATCCTTGTATGCAAGTTATCTTTTATCCCTCCTCTTCATTCATCTTCAAACTTTTTCATTCAAGCCAATTTTTTCATCTTTTTTTGTTATGGTAAATATGATCAAAAGCAGGTTACAGAATTTCAGCTTCACTTACATGGATTTGAAAGAGTCTGCATGTGAGCATAATGATAATTTGAAAGGTTCATTTCAACTGTAATTACACATAATGGTAAAATAAGAGGGCCTATTCATTTTTAGTGACACAGCTCCTTTGTGTTAAAAACCAATTTCAAACAGAGGGGAACGGGAAAAAAGGTACAGCTCAGTCTGTTGGTCAGTTTGAATCTCAGCTGCTCGCTGCTTTAATTTTATGATGAAGCAGAAAATCTTTGAAGATTGTCAAAAAAAAAAAAAAAAAAGAAAGGAAAAGAAGATGGATGCAAGAGCTCAGCCCACAGTCATGCAAGAGATAGTTGCCTCTTTTTAGCTGCTTGCTAAAAAGAGGCATTTAATGTCACATGTAAGTGATGTGGGCGCATGGATGGGGCATGAAGCCGTAGCATAACTTTTACCTGTTGAGTTGAGACATGACTATAAAGAGCAGTAAGGCTAAATGATACTGGGAAAAAGTGGGAATGCGATATTTTTTTCCCACACAATATATGCATATTTTTATTTTTCAAGGGAATTTAGCTCTGTGGTCTTACAGTTCAAAGAGTAACAATATTAAATATGGATGATTGGTAAATTTTTATTGACCTTTTTTAAGCTTTTTCTTTCAGTCATGATTGTAAACATATGAACAACATGTGTCTTTTGTACATACCTAAAATAAGAAAGACACAAATTTGTAGAAAAAAACTGAACCACTTTTATAGTTAATGTAAAAAAAAATATGTTATTCTCAGGACTTTGGACAGAACAAACATGCATAATTGGTTTACAGATCATAACTTTGTATCAATGTAATCTTACAAAAGGCCCAGAAGTACATGTATACATTTTATTTAGTAAACATGTTAATTTATTTGGTTTTCTGGAAATCTGGAAAAACTAAAGGTGCAGTGTGTAAATTAGGTACTCAACTAAAGCCAACAACTGCCAATGAGTCTAGTCTGGAGTCATCCCCACCCACTTTCACTGAGTAATGTTGATTGAATTGAGGACTCCATTCAATAAAAACTGCTCTCCCCTGAGGTTAGAAAACCAGTGATCATCTGTCATGGAAAATCTTTGCAGAATGAGACAGTAAAATGTTTCAAAAGGACTTCCTGGTTCACACTGGAAGAATTCTTGAATTTTTCTCTCATTATGAAACTGGAAATCTGAAGGTGTTTTTCCTTTGGTATGTGAAACTTATTTCTGTTCAAAAAATAAATTTGCTGGACAAAGGAAAGCGTGTAAAACGTTACAAGTTGGAGTTACAGGAGGAAGTTTGGGTGACAGAACAGACAACAGGCAGAGAATAATGGTGGTTCATCACAGGTAAGCAGCACAAAATATGAATAAGATACAGAAACAGAACAGCAGAAAAAGCAGCTCTTGCTCACCTGTCCAGTAGCCTTGCACACATTACTCCGATATATATAAATACAAAAGGTTGCCATTAAAAGCCTGTGTCATCTATAAAAGTAAGAGTTATTTTTCTCTGAAAACTTAAGGAAATATCTGAGATAATGTTAGCATTCAACAAATATACAGTATATTTTGCTTTATTTAATTGCTTTTGATATCTAGTTCAGTCCTAGACCGCTGCTATATTATTGGTCCTACACCACTTCTCTATAGACCTAGATTGCTTCCCAAGTCCAGCCCTAGACTGCTTCTCTGTAGACCTAGATTGCTTCTCTCGTTCCTTCCTAGACTGCTTCCCTATAGACCTAGATTCCTTCTCTAGTTCCTTCCTAGACTGCTCCTCTATAGACCTAGATTCCTTCTCTCGTTCCTTCCTAGACCACTTCTCTATAGACCTAGATTGCTTCCCAAGTCCAGCCCTAGACTGCTTTTCTGTAGACCTAGATTGCTTCTCTCGTTCCTTCCTAGACTGCTTCTCTATAGACCTAGATTGCTTCTCTAGCTCATTCCTAGACTGCCTCTCTACAGAGGGAGAGAGAACAGAACACTCAAAGCTCCGTACAATCATATCCTCTCTCGTTTATTCAATGTCATACAGCAGAATATATAGCACACAAGTCCTCCATGAACCAGCCAAATCTGTGTTTAGAGGATGATTAACTCTGTACCCACAAACATGATCATTTAACGTGAACACATGGGGAAACACAGTGACAGCTTAAAGTATAACCTTCATGCGAGAACATGCAGAAAAACAGAGGAAAAAACAAGTTATAAACCACAGCGTCCCAGGAAATTTTGTTGCATTAATGATATTCCTAATTCATAAATGATAATCGTATTTAATTAAAAATAATCCTATTCTATATATAACATATAATCAGTCAATTCAGCAAAAAAAACAAAAACAAAAACAAAGCCAGAGTTGTTATCCCAAGCTAATGACATAAATTGTAGAAAATATTATAAGACCAAATTAAAATGACTTGTAACACAGCAAAATCCAGCAAACAAAATATCAGGATGCGTGTCCGCTCAGGGTTACACGAGTTACATACTTTTTCTTTCTTTTATTTATAGACACAAATTATCAATCCAGTGAAAATAAATCTGTAGACCCACTAGTTGAGAGACAGTGCTTCAAAGAAGCCTTAGTTATTGGTCCATAGCTCATTTTGCTTATGGCTGTTAAGCAGTTTAATCCAGCCTGATAACAATTACCCTCCTGGTTGGGTGAATAGATCCATTTATTTTTTTAATTGCCAAGATTACCCTCCAGAAGTGTCAGGTATTACTGGAGGACAATCTAATGACCGAGCAGATGCATTCTTAATAATTTTACAACTTCATCCTACTCGCAAAGACAGAAACTGCCCTCATCTGAGTCACCGACACCCGTCACCACTGAATTAATGTTATTATTCTCCATGCGGCGATGCAGTTATGCAGCAATGACCATTAGTGTGTGACATCGGGGATTATTATTTCCAGCGGAGCCCTCGCAGTCTTCTCGCCGCAGGGGTGGGCTGAGTAGGGCGGATGAGGGGAGGAGGCAGAACAAATGCAATTTAGGTCTTAAGAATTTTTTTCCTCCTGAAAACCCAATTATGTCTCTGCAGGGGAGACGGGGTGATAAGGGTCATTTTGTTCTTCGTAATGGAACGACAGGACAGCTGCGTGTAATGATGTGGTCTCTTTTTATTCTCTTGCCTTTCACTCACTGTCCACATCAACTTACCCCGGCTCTCCACACACACTGCACAATGCAGCACACTGACAGAACAGTATGATTAAAAGTCCTATCAAAGAGTGTGATTAAAAAGTAAAAGACTCCTACGCCTGAAGATAGATTTCAAATAAGGTCTGAGAAAAAAGTTCCCTTGCTTTTGCCAGAGACTGAAGTACAACCAAGATGAGATGGAAACTAAAAAGGGGGGAGCTGGGGGGATGTCTGATGTTGAAATGCATTTTGAATTTGTGCGATCATATTTCCCCAAAATGCATGCCTGCGTGTGACAAGTACAATTTCACAGAAGAGGTAGCGTCAGACAAACGATTTGTCAGCGCAGGAAAAACTGCTTATCGAGCACATTGTGGCAAGAAGAGAGAGAGCAGCAGTAAAAAGAGCAAAAAGGAACTAAAATGAAATAAATAGATAAGAGGAAGAAAAGGCAGAAAATTGATAAATGGAGCAGGGAGGGAAGCCATTACTCATGTTTAGAGGTTTGAAAGAACAGGCTTTCATTCGTGGTGTCAGGAGAAGTGTGAAGGTGTCACAGTGCATTAAAGTGAAGGTAGAGCTAATGCTCAAACAAACAGACTAAAGCTAAATATGCAGCTATAGACATTAACAACATTTGATACCAAGAAGGTAATAATGTCTCATTTTTTGGCACTGAGGTTTATAATTCCATTTCTCATTTCTGTAAAACTTTGTCAGGATCTCTTTTGATTAACAAATCCCTATATTCTTAAAATTTATCTAAAATTTTTCAATGAAAAGTAATTACTACACAGCAATCTGATCAACATTACCTCCCACACACTGAAACTGCTGTACTACATATGCCAGGCCTGTAAGTGGCGTTGTAGCGCTGCCAGAGACACCCCAAAAGCAGAGAAGAAGACATGGAGCATGTAAATAGAATATGTCCAGTGTAAAAACAAACACTGGCAATATTCTGCCTTCCATGTCCACTTGTTGCTCATGATGGTCATAGAGAAGCAAAAGATTCTGCTGTAAAAGCTGTAACAAGCTCAGTGGCTTCAGCAGCACAAACCCAACACTGTACTTCGCCATTGTTTCTATTGCCGTCTGGATTAGCACATGCAGTTTAAGGGAGAGGCTAGGCTATGAGATCATCATTTCTAACAATGTGTGTACTCATTGTACACATGAAAATGCAAGGGTGGCATTTTGAGATGACTACTGAAACACTGATTACGTGTGGACAAAATGTCATACAGACATGAGGACCCTCCTAAAAACTAACTAACCTCGAATAAATTTATATTCAGCAGAGACAAATATGACAAAGAAAGGTCTATGATTGGCCCATGGATCTGTTACTAGCTTTAGTTCTTACTTCAGTCCACTTGTCTCTGCCCACCTCCCTTCCTTCACCCACACACCCAACACAGCATACTGTGGATGGCTGTTCATCATGAGACTGGGGTCCACATTCAAGATTTCCTACTGCTAAACTGAGGTTTTTCCTTGCCACCATGATGGAGGGATTCATGATTGGCTATATGGATTCATGATGGGTGTTGGATGTATGTATTTGTATATATATGTATATGTGTATTTTATATATGTATATATGTATGTTTGCATGTATGTGTATCCATAAAATAAAGAGTTTGTCTGATCTATTGTAAAGTGTCATGAGATAGCACCTGTTATGAATTGGCGCTATACAAATAAAGATTGATTGACTGATTGATAGTTTAATATAATTTAATCACCATTATGTTGCTTAATATAGACTATATTGAGTAACCTGAACAATAGTTGGGTCTAAGGTCACTTATACAACTTAAATTTAGCTGACACTGTTCAGAATGAGGAAGAAGAAGCAACAGTGATTAATTTTTCACTTGATTTGCTTTTCTTACACTCTGCACCATGCAAGGCAGACCAAAGCCTGTCAAATCATGGTTACTACAGCCACCCGCCACTAGCTGGTGCTGAAGTTGTGGTCTTCGTCCCTGCCATCCAACTCATTGTTGCAATTTGACTTGGAAAAACACAACCAGCTTTGTGTGATAATGTTGTTTAGCTCTGTGCCATAAAAGAAAAAGCTTCATTTTGGCTGTCTCATGTAGCACCTGCATATTGACTGGAGCGATGTGTAACTGTATTTGGCACAAAATAGTAGACGTTAACCTGTTAGGAGGACCGCAGGCTGGGGGTGCTAGTGATGCTCCACAGCGCTTGATATTATCAGTGAACGCTATGTTAGCTTTCTCGCTCTTGTGATATTCGACCAAATTCAAGCTACAATTCACTGTTTTTTGGTTGACCTATCTTGTCTGAATTTAGATGGCTCTTACTCCCACCACAAACTGTTATCAGGCGCAGAGTTCACTTCTTTAGTCTGCGCCAGAGTTCATGTGAGCTGCCACACCACCTAAAATCAAGTGAATTTCAAACAAACAAAACCAGAGATCTTTTGATTTGGACCAAAAATTGGCCTTCAAGTTGAGCTAACAAGTACTGCTATGTCTACTGCTGTTGGTCCTCTCCATGCAAAAAGCTTTGTAGTATTTGTAATGAATAATTGTATAGTTATAAGCAGTGATACACAGAAGTTGACTTTCTCTCATGAATTCTCTTGCATGCTGTGCCATTTGTTGAAGAGGATAAATATTGGAAATTCAATCCCACTGATGATTTGATATTGATTTTTGTTATGTATCCCAGTTCTTACGTCTGTTATATTTGCTGCAGGTAACATTTGAACAAGAGGAAATTCCAGCATGAGAGGCAACAAAGCCTCTAAAGCCAGAGGTGAGTGACTGAATACAAATGAGGTCAAAGTTTTCTCATTTTAAGTCATGACACCTCAAGAATTTGATGCTGAGGTCCTTTTCTTTGATCATCACACACAGGAAGACCAAATCCCCCAAAAAGTATAGATCCTGCATACCAAATTCTGTTGAAGATAGCACATTCTTGTGTGTGGGGGTCTATAATATGCGTCTGGGTGATGAAATGAGCTCACACTTATTGATTTCCTGTGAGAGCGCATGAGGTCAGCTTGCTCCAAACTTCCCTCAGAGCTGTAGCTGGATCTCCACCCACCTGTCCTCCTGACACCAGCAGTCCCCTCAGAGTGCAGTGATTATCCCCGTCTTTTTGCGGCAGAGTGCGTCGCAGATTGCGGGTCTTGCTGTGGCGGTGAGACAGCTATTGATTTGAGCTTCGATCTTTAGCCTGGTTATGTTTGCCGAAGCAACAAGAGGGACCTCCCCAGAGAGAGCATGGTCTACTCTTCTTTTCATCTTCTTTCAAGATGAACCTTTCATTCCAGAGCTTCAGTCAGGGCAGAGCTCTAAGAACCAATATTTACACGTTCCTCACATACTAAACCCCACGGGCGAGTATTATGGTAATATATGCATGGGAAAAAAATCAATGCAGTCAGCCATTCATTATTCTGCGAGCATGTCAACAGTGGTTGTCTCCACTGTAAAGCTGACATGTTGGAATTAAAATGCAACAGAAAAAGATGATGGTATTTGCTTTCTTCCCGATTTCCACAGGCCTCTTCTGCACGGATAAGGAGAAACGAATCACAAAGCTGTGGATGAAATGCCAAACATCTTCAGTTTGGATCAACGGCCTAACTCGAACACACGCACATTTAAATAAACCGTGAAAAAAAACACATACACACATAAACATGCGTGTCCTTAATACTGCAGGGCAAACAGATTCTCCTGTTTCTGTGGTGACAGGGGTTAAAAGAAGTGGCTTTTATTTTGATTGACAGCTAGTGCATCTGTTGTTGCGTTTGTATGTGTGCACGTGTGGTTATGTGCGTGTCAGTGAGGTTGTTCAGTGGAGCACATTTCCCTTTCAGGCACCACAAGTGGCGTCATCAGTCATTCACTCACAGTTGGTGCAACACAGTAGAAAGAAAATTAACAGCTCTGGGTTAAAACATCCTGAGCCAATAATCTAACAGGAAGTAGTGAGAAATAAATGTAGTCAGCTGTTTATAGAGATACAGACAGATGTTCTTTGTCATTTAAAAGTTCTTAGACTCTGCCACTTTGGAGCTGATATTAACATGTCAGAGGCAGATTTGATTTGGTGAGATGGCTTCTTTAATGAGTCTCATCTTTTTATTAAGTATTCATGTTCCTCATATTATTAACCTGCAGAGACATCCATGACAGGTTCATAATGGCAGAAGGCTGGAGACCTCAAACAATGCCCCAGAGGGGTGCCGAACCCATGAAATAAAGGAAAAGGCTTCAGTGGAGTCAGAAAAGTTGTTCTTTCTTTCTTAAGAAAGTACAAAAGGCCACATTGTCTCAAAATCTGAGAGTCTGTTAGCAACATTTCAGGGTATTGTAGAATTTAATGGCTGGAGAAAACAAGAGCAAGAGAAAGGAAAAGGCGAAGTCCTGTTTCATATGAAGCTGCAAGGTTATGATGCAAACGTTGAAATTTTAATTCAGAGGCACCATCATTTAATGGATCCAGTCTATATAAGTGAGGCTGCAGAGGCTGAATCTAGACAAGGCAGATTGGTCTGATTGGTCTGATTGATTTGACAGACTGTGAAGTAGATTATGTTGCCCTGTGTATAAGAACAAGTCACAGCTATAATGATTGATAAAAATAAAGGCCAGACTTGTGCTTTACTTTGTGTTAAAGGGATATTTCAGTATTTTTGAAATGGGGTTGTATTAGGTACTTGACAATAGTCAGTGAAAGGGCTGTACCTTTAAGGAGAACAAGCTCAGACTATCTGTAAGGTACACTGCTGTTTGAGAGTACGGTTATTTTGCACAATTGTGTGAGTACACTTAGGAAAAATATTTCAGAGTGCTTTATTTTTCCTCCAGGAAGTTACTGTTTTTGGCACTATTTTATGATGCAGCAAATGGCCACGTGTTCTTCCGCCTGTGCACATTGATTCTACAGAAGCTTGTTCTCTCTCACGTTCGGCCCGCTGAATCTCGTTCTAAAGAATTTCTTCTTCTGTATACTCCAGTCCATAAAGATAACTCAGTGCATCCACGGTAAAAGGAATGTCATTGCCACTTGAGTCAACATCACAGATGTTTGGTTCAGTATAAGGTTCCTCTGCCCTTGTTGTGTATTCCTGAGTCCATAGCGCAAGACAGCAGATCGCTGGTATAGCTTGGCTTGTTTCACTCTGGATGCCTTATTTGCATCTCTGCCATTTTTCTTTCATTTTCAAGATCAACTCCAGTTGCCAAGACATCCTCAACAGTTGCACTATAACTTGCATAAATAATGAATTAACATCAGGTAACTTAACCTGTTATTATAGAGACAGCTGACATTTCAAGACCCGTTTTGTGTTTGTACAACAGTAATGATTGCTTCTGATTGAATTAAATCAATTTTACTTACATTCTAATGTGTAATACTGAAGTGATTTGCTGGTAAGCTTGGAGTCTTTCCACCATCCTTCTTTAAATTTCACCACTCTATGAAGACAAAAATAATTATGCCACTGTTTTTGAAATTACAATTAGGCATGATAACCACATTAGTTATAAAGTTAATTTTGCATTAATTGGAAACAGTCTATTTTAATTTATCTTAGCATTACTCAGTCAGCCAGAAACAGTAAACATATTTCTATTTGTTTAAGCCAGCAAGACATCTAAACAGTGCAAGTAACGCAGGAAAGTCCACGTGCATTATAACGACTTGTCTTGTACACTTCATCTATTGAAATAATAACTTTAAAATCTAGGATCCAATAAAGATGTGGGACTCTGTAAGCTTTGCTCAGAAGCAGCCACTAAAAATGTCTTTGAGGGCCTGTTTTATGTTTTATGTTTTATACAGCGAGTACTCCATCAGTCTTTTTTTCCTGTACCTCCTCAGTGAAGATTGTGTCCTCATGCTATTTGAGTCTAAGTTTTTAGCCAAGCTGCCTACAGCCAAGTGTATTACAAGGAGAAAGCCTAGACTGATAAATCCATGTTATTAATGGTACCTTTAAAAATAGAGAGGCCCATGTCCCTCTTGTTTAATAATCTGTCCAAAGCCCAGTCTCTACCCTCTCTCTGTCCTGCAGAAGTCCTGTCGTATGGAGTCTACATCCATACACCTGATGTTCATCACCCCCCCTCCGTCTCTTGGCTTTGAAATGTAAAATCTGGTCACTGTCACCCTCTAAACACAGGTTGCACAGCTTGTTCCTAATCTCCATCCAACCCTGCCAGCTTTAGAAGCAACCACCTCATCTCAAAAGAGGGACACACACAGTGTGAGAACATCTGTCTGTCTGTCCGCCTGCCAACCCTTAAATTTTCAGACATTTCACAGCAGCAAGTTAATTAAATGTCATTAGCTTCTTAAAAGGTCCTCAGCTTGATGTTGAAGATTTAATCTGGGTGTAATAGTAGAAGAAGTTGTTCAAAACCGTTAAAGATAATGTTTGAATGGAACTCAAAAATCAGAAATCATGCTTTGATTACTTTTGATCATTTCAACAGCATTTCAAAGGGGAGTCTTTTAAGAAATTAGTTTTCAGAATATTTTCCAAGTACATAAAAATAGAAGAAACATTCTTCTAAAAAACTCTGGAAAACATGTTGATTGTGTCAATTTTGGCAGCCCTACAGACACAGTTGTTCGCCTTGTCTCTGTTGTTTTTTCTTGACTTGTTTATGTGCCTGTGGTGTTTTAACAAAAGTCCTTTCAGAATTTTTATCTATTAATTCATTCAACTGGTTACTAGGTTACTGCTAGACAGCTGCTGTAGTGTGTCTGAAAAGTGTTTGGAAACACTATCAAATGGCAGACAGAAAAAAAAACTACTTTCAGGCTACACATCTTCAGCATCGACTGTACAGATGCCAAGAAAGAAACACATATTATCTTAACTTAAGGATTGATCTGTTTTGACAAGCATTTTAAATACATCACTAATCAGACAATATTTTGTGCACAGAACTGTCGAGTAAAAAACTATTGTTTAGTTTAAATGACAGAAATCATATGCTCAATCTGTTAACTCACTTTAGGTATTTTCTCCTCTGTGTTAGCAGGTAATGAGCTTCAGTAAGGCCCCTCAGTCCATCCATCTGTAAGTAATACTAATTTTCCTTAAATAATTTGTAACAGCCTCCTGCCGGTAGTGTCCGATGTTGCTGTGTTTTACCTTTTCTATGTGTGTGTCTCCTCTGCAGGCTGCTGGTGGTTAGACAAAACATCACAGGACTCACTGACTAATAGTGCATTCATGTGGGTGAGTGGTGGTGTCATCCCATGAAGGCTCTGATGTGGACTTTCCAGCTGCAGATTCTGTGTTCTATGTGGGTCCTGCCTATCCACTGACTTTCCTAAGAACTAATGAAGAGTCTTTGCAGAAACTGGTAATGTGAAGGATGTAAATTGTTTAGGCCCCTGATAAATATAAAACAATGCTCATACATTAAAGGTGTATTTTGGTTTGAAAAAAATGAAATATATGGTGCTAGCATAAAAATGATTTTAGTACTTTTGTGGCTGATTAAAGAACATTTTAGAGTTCCATGTGTTTTAATTGACAAATTGACACATTTTAAGTTTTTATATTGTATTGAAATATAAAAATATTTTAACAAAAGGAATGCAGATGAATATTCGGCAAGTTTATCTTTTCTTTTTCCAGGAAATGTGTTACTCTTTTTTTTCTGTATCAGGTCCATGTGGACTCAAGCATAACCCTAAAGCCGTTTAAGTCCATAAGGGGTCAGTGGTTTGGCTTTAGTGGGGAGATTGAGATCAGGAACAGTAAATCTCCCATCTGGCAGTAAACCAATTCATGGCTCATCAGCTCGACTCCTCTCTTCTACTGCAAAGCCTCTGTGCTCCTTGTGGCATCATGCTTTTGTTCAGTCTTACAGTTTAATTTCCAAAATTACATCTGTAATTAATTGCTTTAATTTTCAGTAAGTCCTGTAATTAAATTTTCACCTTTGAGTAAAACCACTCTGATTCGACAAGGTCTTACTGTGTAGTTTTTGCATGTTCTCCCTGTGCAAGGGTGGGTTTTCTCAGGTACTCTGGTTTCCTCCCACAGACCAAGAACACGCTTGTTAGGTTAACCTAACTCTACACTACCCCTTGGGTTATAGTGAGTATGTGAATGGTTATCCGTCTCTGTGATTGGCTGGCAGCCAGTTCAGGTTGTAATCCGCCTCTCCCCCAGTGCCACCTGGGATCAGTTCCAGCGCCCCACGATCCAAAATGGGTAAGAAGTATAGATAATGAATAGATAGTTGATATTATGTTCCATTTGTTTTATCACGTCTGCACAGCAATGTTTCATAACCAGTGGGAAACTTCTCAGCATATCCTTGGCTTCGTCTACCATCATTTGTAATCACACATTTAGACTTGAGCGAGTCCAGACTACTTTGACATGAAAAAGGCTATTATCATGTCAACCCTTTGCAAATAATTGGATGTAAACAAATTATAAGTTTTCGAATTAAAGAGCTGAGATGAAAGCTAAAGTTCTTCTTTAAGTTACAGTTTCTACCGACAGTGCATCAAAACAAAACGTAGATAAACACATTATTCATCTTTATTGACTTCAGGTTTGACTCAGAATAATAACTGAATAATAAAGTTGGTGATTATTTGTGCTGGAGGGATATCTGTTCATATTCACAGCTCGGCTCTGTATTACACAGAGCGCCTGCCAGCTACAAATGTGCGAGTCTCCACTGAATCAACAAACAAAACAATGTGTCTGTGGACTGAGAGAAGCCTCCACAGGATGCAAGCCATATGCTGCAGTCCTTTGAATAACAGACTTCACAGTGTTAAAAATAACTAAACAACTGAGCTGAGTTTCAAATGGATAAAGTATAAAATAAGTAGCAGTAGGCTTTGTGTCCATATATGCGCATGGGGCACTTCATTAGCTACATCTTCCTGATACTGGGTTGGACCTCCTTTTACCATCAGAACTGCTTTCATTATTTGTTATTGAAGATTCAATTCAATTGTGTGATGAAATGATAGCATCACACAATTGCTGCAGATTCGTCAGCTATACATCCATGATGTGAATCTACCACCACATACAAAAGGTGACCTATTGAATTGAGATCTGATGAATGTTTGGGATGCAACAACACACCTACCCCATGGTTTGGTGTGTACCTCAGTTTTTTTAATCATGGTTTTCAGTTCAGTTCGGTTTTGACAGCCATTGGGGTGCCTTAGAAGGGAAATTCAATTCCACTCTGAGGCTTTCAATACTAATTTTACAAGAACAGCAAGGGGGTTATTGACATCTGTTAAATCTATTTTATAATGCTGTATAAACACACAAATTTGACCTCCAAATAACTGTTATCATTTAAGTTAGGACTAAAACTAAATTTCCATTTTCTTGAACAAATCATGATGGCCTTTTATTTATTTAAATTTCAGTTTCTGTGCTGACCTTGAATTTATTATAGTATAACTATTGCCGTCTGGTACTTAGAGCTACTTATGGCTCTCAAAGTTTGTTTCTAGCAGTTATCCAGCCAACTTTAACAAGGACTAACAACGGAACATAATTATAACCCGTTGGACTTTTGACAAAGTTTGAATGAGTTTTTCACAGCCATTTGGAGCAGATGAAGATATTTTCTGAGCATGTTATGACTCTTGTAGTGGAGCTGCGATGAAATGGTACAATATGTTTAACTTAATTTGATGCACTATGCTGATGTGCTTGGAGTTTAGGTTCCCCCTGCAAAACATGATGTAGTTTAGTGACAACAGTTTGACAAGATGGCGCTATTTTACAAGAGCTTGTTACAAAGCTCAATAGCAGTACTGATTAGCTCAGACATTACTGATAATCAGATTTGGCAAATGTTGAACTATCTTCACCCACCACCCAGAAGACCAAGTTCCCCTGATACTGTGAGTGAGGGTGCATATTGCTGCCTCACCTCTCAAAGCAGTAGTGCAGTTTCTTGGTCCAACTTTAGCACGTTGCTACTTGCTACAGCAGGAGTCTTCCCATCCTTTGCACTGACTTGCAGAATCAAACACAAATACAGAGAGAAAAGGGCAACAATAAATGAAAGCTGTTTGTGCTCAAACTGCTACAGGACACTCTGGCCATTCTCTTTTGACCTCTAGCATCAACAAGGCATTTCTGCCCAGAGAACTGCCACTCACTGAACATTTTTGCTTTTATTACATTCGCTGTATCTATTTGAGTGTGAAATTCCAAGTAGATCGTCATTTTCTAAAATACTAAGACCAACTGGTTTGTATAATGGGGAGGGGTAGTGCTGGGGCTGTGAAAAGAACAGCATAAAACAGCTTTCTTTTCTCTCTTTGTCATTCTGTGTCGTAATCTTTCCTCACATAACATTTTAGAGCAGGTTTGGCATCACTGACAAAACATGTCAGCAACATGTCAGTGTAATATGTCAGCCCGCTTGGTGACACACAGCATGATGTCAGATACACTCTAATTATCCTCCTCTCATACTGTGTGACTTCCTGTCACCAACACTGTTGTGGATCACGAAACATTAGAGAGAAAAACTGAGAGGAAACAGCACATCATACCTCCTATTGTTTCCTCTACATGTACAGCTTTGATATCTTTGCTCCTGTGGAGAACAGATTTCAACAGAGAAATTACTAATGTGAGGAATGAAGCTTATTATTTAAGGTAAGAACTAAGAAGGTGCATGACGACTTTAAAAATTTCGGCAAATTCATTTCACTCAAACTCTTTTCTCATTCATTGCAGCAATAGTTTTATCATACCACCAAGAGAGAAGTCTTACATTTTGAAAAATGCCTTGCAGTAGCACTAGAACATTAATGTCATCTGGCAATTTACCAGTCAGCATGTTTAGAGTTCACTATTTACTATAATTAGCAGAGGGTTTATTAATACTAAAGATTAAGCTGTAACTACTTGCTGTGTTTTAGTAAGGGTTTTTCAGTTTGAAAGGCCATTAAAGCCGCAATCACACACTGATGTTTTGGCCAACTTTTGCCGACGTAGAGAAAAACGGGTCGGGTTGTGAAAAATTTCCATTTACATTCGCTACCCTCAGTTACAGCTACATAAATCTCTGTTGTCAAAGTCACATAATGTAAGTACAACCTGACCAAACATCAACCTCAGGTGTTGACAAAAAACAATGTATAAGTGCCAAAAACTGCAGATTAATTAGGATCCACTTGAGGCTGGCTGAGGTCACATACACTCAGTATTGAAAAGACGGTCTTAACAGCAGAAATAAACATGTTTGGCTCAAAAATTGGCTTTGGTTAGTACTTCATGTTCTTTCATTGTATGCGAGCCAATTGTTTGTAACTCACCTGCTTTTATTTAATTAAGGATTTAAAGTTTAGTACAGTTCAGCGGACATGTCTACAGGCCCATGCAGAGTTGCCATCTATAATATGCCCTTATGTTCTACCTAAATTTAACCTCTGTGTCTGGCCAAAGTATGCTCTAAAGTCAGTTTTTCAAAATGTTGTCCACCTAACAACAACATATTATAGTCATCATATTATGTATATATGCATATTATGTCTCTGGAGGAAAATGTTCTCAGGAAATTTGACAATACATTTATTTTAACATACTTGAAAGGGAATTTTGTTACTTTAGGACAAGACTTTTGAACTCTCAACCTGGTAAATTCTTTGTGTGCACATGAAGACATTCTTGCATTTAAATTAGACACCTCTTTATACACCTTTTTCCTGTGGCAATTCATTTTAAGATGCTTACTTTAATATCCGTCCTTTTTCTCCATGTTTGAGAGAATTCACTTCTTGATTAAATACGTGCAGCACCTCAAGCAAAGAAATAAAAATAAAAGGGTAAAGAGTGAATGCCAACTCACTTTAATCTTTCCAGACGTATTGTCTGAACAGACAGTTTCACATCCATGTGAAAATGTGTTACTTTTCTCCATGTAAATACATCAGAAATTGACCCTGAGGTTTAAGCTCAGTCTGTCCAGAAAAGTGGTCCAGTGATTATTTTTGTTGTTTGACACAGATTGGAAAACACTTGCTGTCTGACAGACAAACAGATGGCTCTCCAGACGATTCATCTTTCTTTGCCAGACATGGTTGACGTTTATCAGCAGGGACACGAGAGGCAAACACTTGCACACCTGTCCTGATATCTAATGAGGTCCTGAAAGAATAGGTAGTCACACTTATAAGAACTGAGTAAGTTAGGGTTGGTTCAATGCTTTTGTTGAAAAAAAAAACTGATAATAACATCTCCCCGAGACCTTGTGTGTACATGAACTCTAACCTGATGGTCTCATATTCACCTTCTCTGTCACACTGTGGCCACAAACGTAAATTGAACTGATTAATGACACTTCAAAGGTTGGAAATTAGCATATGGGTGTCTTTGTTCAGTGTCGGGTACATTTGTCCGACCTACCGGGTATGGTAGCAGGTTAGTTGATACAGAGTCGCTAACAAAACCAGCAAAGAAGTTGATCCTTGTCAAGGCCAACAGCAACAGTGTCTTCTACGCCAACCCAAATCAAAGCTGTAATTAGGAAAATGAGGAATTGAATCACAGAATAAATTAATAGTTAGCATAAGCAAGTGACTGGGTGATATTTAGCACATAAATGTATCATGATCCTACATCTAGTTAACGCCAAACAGACTGAGTGTCTCATAACTAACATGTTACACAGAGTGAATCAACTACAGCACTGAGCAGTGTAGGCTGAGGGGATGAATTTACATCCTGCATGTTACAAACACCAAGGTCGCTGTCACACATAACACATCTGGTCTGGACCAAACTGGTTCACCTTAAAACAGGGGGTCTCATTTCACCACCTAGAGAAACAGAGTTCAGTTCAAGGTGGGTGCGGAAACCTTCCAGTGCAAACAGAGACTAAACAAGGCAAGCTGGCCTAAAAGAAGTGAATTGTGGCTTGAAACCTGCCAAATATAACAGTAAGCAACATATGTTCATTGACAACATCAAGCTGAGTATGACTAACGTTAGCACTGCTAGCACCACCGGTTCTCTTAATAGCTGAACATCCATGTGGAATACGGTTACACATTGCTACGATTGATCTGCCAATTTAATTAGAGCAGTCTTAATACAAATTCATCTTTATTTTATCAGCAGAGCTGCTTCAAGCTAAGCAATGTTATTGCTCGCAGCTGGTTGTGAATCTCTGAGTCGTAATGCAACAACAAAATAGATTGCAGGAACAAAGACTGCAGCAACAGCCCCAGCTAGAGGCAGGTGACTATATTACGCATTGTTTGACAGGCCTTGGTCCGCTTGACAAAGTGCAGTGTGAAAGAAAATCAGACCAAATAAAAAATGTAACAATGGTGCAACTTTATCCCCAAACCACACCATAGTCCACTGAACTTCAGGTGTAAAAGCAACCTTACCAAAAAACATAAGGCAGCACTCCTTTCTGAAAGTTCTCCGAAGAGCTCTCAAACTTTTTTGGCGAACAGATACCTCTGTGCGCTGTGAGCAGAGCTTTGGATCCTCTGACTCAAAGTGCAAATATTGTTGCTGTCAAGACAAAGTCTCACTGAAAAAATCATGCACTGGAATAGTGAATGACAACAGATATATATATATATATATATTTTTTTTTTAACAAAGCTGTGGTTGAATAATTCTGTCAGACAGAAATCATGTAGAAAAAGGTCAGCTTTGACTCATTGTATTCTGACAGAGTTATGCTAAAGTGTGAACATGATTCAGGCTGGAATAGTTTCTGTTTTCTACAAATCCTTACAGTAAAAAAAAAAATCTCTGCTTTCTCTTTTCAAATTCTGGCTATAAAAAAGTCTTTCTGATTTTGCTTTAAATCTTATCAGAAATCTTGTTACTGCTTTGGCGGAGTGGTAAGCAACCGGGCATGCCCCGTACACACTTCAGCCCACACCAGGTTCGACTCTCACCTGTGGCCCATTTTCCACATGTCCTCCCCTGCTCTCTCTCACACATTTCACAGGCATGTCCACCTCCTCTCTCCACACTGTCCAAGTCGACAAAAGCCAAAAGTATAAACTTTAAAAAAAAAATTTTAATCAGAAGTCTTACATAGTGAAAAGAAATATCTGAAGCCCACTAAACTCTTTGAAAGGGTCTTGGTTAAAGGCTAGTTTCTGCCTGAGCCTAAAAGACTCCACTCTTGAAAAAAAAAAAAACTTGAAAATTTGGCTTTTATAATTACTGTAATTTCTCTATTATAACACGCCCTCATTTATAACATGCACCCCATTTTTTCATGCTTTTTCCCAGGAAAACGCTGTATTCAAATATAACGCGCATCCACATTTTGCCCACATCTTACTCTCTCAGACAACTCAAAAATGATTGTTATTCAAAGTTTTAATCAATGAAATTTCAGTATTTCCACAACAAATACTGTACATGAGTTTCTCTCTCAACTGGATGCGGAAACAACTTTTGCTCCCCGCATGCGCAGTTACTCGATTTCTGCCCGATCATGCTCAGTCGTAGTGTACCGACCAATCAAAGAGCAGCTATCAACATGCCAATGTCTTTGACCAATCACAGCGCAACTAATTTTATCCCCTTGCTCACAAGATGGCAGCACCCAGTGTTTACACGTGAGTGGTACCATCATGCTTGAGAATAACACAATCATTACACAAAAACTAATTAAGATCTAAAATATTGGATTCGAACAGTTTAACAGTCAGTTTAATAAGAATTACTACAGTTTGGTAGTAATGTTTCGCAGGGAAAGAGACTATTTCAGTTTTTTGTTTCAGGTGTGATGTAATGTCAATGTTGGGAGACTAAATATTTGCATATTTTGCTTGTGCTTGTGTATAATACGCAGTCAGAAATTAGACCTTATTTAAGAGCAAAAACAACGTGTGTTATAAATGAAAAATTACGGTGTTTTTTTCTGATTTAATTTGAATAGAATGAATCAGATAATTACATTTAACATCTTCAGTTATACATACAGTTCTCTAAAGAAAGGACACCAGAACCAGACTAAACAATCTCATAGATGTCAGACCAGAAAAAAGTTAATTCTCCTCTTATGAGCTAATGTACTTTTCCAGTAATAAGCTAAAGTACCTCTCAGTTGCCGAAAAATAGCATCCAATTGCATGGCTGCAAAGACGTTAAACCAAATACTAAAAAAACATTTTTGTGTTCATGAGCAGGTAGAGATGTCAGCATTTCCTTAAATATTCGAAACATGTCCCCCCAATACAATATCTAAATACTTTGATAAGAGACATCACTTTGATTATTTATCTATTTTTATACAGTTCTGTAAGTTTAAATGAAGTGGTTATAAAAACATGATTTCTTTGACCACCTGCCACAGAGTGTTTGAAAAAGTTCATGTCCAACCCTTGTCCTGACACAAACTTGACTAAGTACAAAACCAGCTCTTATTTATACTTACTGCTATTTGTTGCTTGATGTAGCATGAACATGATTATTCTTGAGCGATTATTCTTATCAAAAGCAACATATTAAATGGACTTAATAATGAAGCACTTGTATGAAGACATTGGGACTCAAAACACATTAAAAGGCATCAACATGAATTACCTGAATTACTCACTCATCCTATAATTCATATACTAAGTGACACCAAACTTTTAATGAAATTTTGAGGAGTCTTAATGATTATTGTTAAATATTCAGTGTATTTGGAGAATTCCTGTTTTTTTAGTCATTTTTGCATGTGTGTAGAATTGTTCAAACATTTTCAAGGGAATTTTCCAACATTTTCAGACATTCCTCACCTTGTTTTTAGGCATTTTTGAAGGGTTTCAATACATTTTAAATTCTTTAAGTCCTCTGCAAGTTCTGGTGCAAAGCCCTAACAATAATTTGTGTTCAACCATCTGTATAACAAGAATAACAAAACAACACAGTATCTTACTAGCTGACTGGAACCAACCCTGACTCATAGATCAACACAATACTTCTCTACTTACTGCACTAAAAGAACATTCTTTGTAAAAACCGTTAAAAAAAAGTCAAATAATGCTTTACACAGTAAGACAACCAATCACCCTCAGGATAGGGATAACTTCAATTTAGCTTCTACTAAATTCTAATCAGAACATGGAGCCACAGTATGTACTGAGAAAGATGATATTTCCGTTTTCGTCTCTCTCACCCCAGAATGTTCCTGTTGAGATAATGGACATGTCACGGACACTAGCGTGACAAAAAAAAAGTGTGAATGAGCTCTGTTGTAGCCGTCTGATTAAGTTTCTCTGCAGACAGTTATGACATGAGCTGTGTTTGACAGCTATCCTTGATAAAATTTTTAGTGACCACTCTCATGGTGTGAACTGAGACATAACAGAGGAAACATGTCTCATTCGGATTAATACGCCGTGCTGTTGGAAGCCTGAGAGCCGTCAGAATGGATTTACTCAAATTAGTGTTAATCTTTGCCTCTGATGAGTTGACAGAGTCTAATTCATAATCAGAAATTAATACAGAAAAAATATGACTGCTCTCAGATTACATTAACAGAAGTTAATTGTTGCTGATGTTGGTGCTGGCTGCTGCTTTAGCTGCTTAAAGGATGAGTACAAACGCAAAGAGACGGAGGCTGTAAAAGAAACTAATTATGAGACTTACTGGCTGAAATACTTTTAAGTACTCATGTAATTGTGAACTTTCAAACCTTTGAAACCAGGCTGTACTTTTTATTTTGTTTCAAAGTCAGTTCAGACTAAGATGAAATTATTTTTAGGGTTTGTGGGTTGAAGTGAGTCAGCTTTGCCTTAGTGGAAAAAAAACATGTACCTAAAAATTAAACAATTAAACAATGGAAATGGCTCCTGGGGTCTGAGGGTCCTCGCATTAAGCTGAAGATAATGCATTTTCCATTCTTTCACAGGAGGGAACCCCTGTGAATATCTCTGACTGATCAGTGAATAAATCCCTCTTCTTTGTGCCTCTTAGATGATTGATTCACATCTCAAGGGAGATAATTATGCATCTGACCAATTTGCTTTAATCAGGCAGATAATCAGAACAAGGGAAACTCTGACTCCGTCCACACGAAGACGAAAACATTTTCATCATAAAAATGTTCTCTGTAAAGACGGCATCGTTTCAAGAAATGTGCCTGTCCACACGAAAACACTGAAAACTTTGTTGTGCATTTTCCACACCTGGAAGTAACCTGTATACACTAAAACCATGCATCATGAGAAACGTCAACAGACACGGGCATATAGTGTTCTCCATGTCCTCTTGTTGCTCACGGGGTTGTAGAGGAGCAGAAGATTTTATTGTGTAAGAAACAAGCTCAGTGGTTTTTGCAGCATGAGCGCGGCACAACATTCAGCCATTGTTGTCAGGGTTCGCACTTGTGGTTTCAGGGAGAGATGAGGAGGATTCATCATTTCTGAAATTATCCATATTCGTTGTCCACACACAAATGGAAGGTCAGTCTTTTCAGATATATGTATCCTGTTGGCATTTTTGGGCACCTGAAGTGCTGTTTCTGTATGGAAGAAACATCTATACGATTAAAAACTTGTGTGAACTCGCCTGAATTTGTCTCCATGTGGACAGCTCCTTTAAGTGAGTCTAGTTAGCAAAGTGAGACTCAGACTTTGTCACAGATAACAAGCTCTGCCTCTGTTCATGTTCCTCTATTTACTGTACAAGCCTGAGTTTGATTAAAGTAAACAAACTTTTCATTTACTGCCTCTTTTCGAGGAATGTAATTTAGCAGAAGGCTTCCTTTGGGAGCAGAAGCCAAATGCAGCATGTGAGGAGCTGACAAGGCATCTCGCTGCAAAGCGCGGTCGGCTGCCAAATGATCCTGTCAGGTCTGTGAGGAGAAAGGCTTAACCACAGGTCTACTGCGTTTAGCCCTGTCAAATGCAGTTACCACGCTGTGTGCAGGCACCTTCCCCTGGTGCTAACTGTATCAGCCATTATTTGTTTATCTGCTCAGATGTAAGAGCAGATCGGAGAAAACATTAAGATGTCTTTGGTTGGGATCTTTTGTGTGTGTATTTGCTCATTTTAATGATTGAATAATCTATTACATCTTTTAAAAATAAAATAAAGGGACAACTTGTCATACATCAGATCTTTTTCTATCTCTGTCTTGTTTTTTCTTTTCTTTCTTTTGGCCTTTTTTCCTTGACTGATAGAGGAGACAGTGGATAGAGCTGGAAAGGGAAGAACGAGAGAAGACACAGAGGAAACAGGCTGCAGGCCCGAACTGAGGGAATTGACAAGAGCTCAATCCAGCACATTACTCTTTTTAACAGATGTAAACCTTAAACGAGAAGTACTCAGAGAGCTCCAACCTTCGCCAAGGTATCTTGCAAACAAATCCTTTTTAAAAAACGTCCTCAATACTCATCCAGATTTGGACCACCACCAACTCTAATCAGTTCTTCCTTTTGCCATGACCAACGTTTTCTGACAACTTCATCAAAACCTGTGAAGAACTTTTTGAGTTATCTTACTCACAGACAGACAGACAAATGCCAGCAAAACCATAACCTTCTGTTACAGGCATAACTACTGTAACTACCTTTAAAGATGACTGCACATCATCAGCATCTACAGTTTGTCAAACCTTGTGCACTCTGCATTTTGGTCTGATGTAAACATGTAACAACTACAAAAGTTCCTACCTACAGTACCAATAGGGCTGCATGACGCACACAGATATCAGAATATTCAAAGGAATGATTTGAAGGATATACTATATGACAAATACATTAAATAAACTCTAAATAATCATTAAAACACTTACAAATGTTTGTTATGGCTGATAGGGGAAACTTTTGGGGAATACATTTTAATTATCTGAGGGAAGTTTAGTGAGAGGTTATAGTTTGAGAAATTTTATGAAATTTTTGACAATTTAAAGACAAAATAAAGGGATTTTACAGTTAATGTGTTTAAATTAATATATTAAAAGACTTCAAATCTTTAGGAAAATCTAGGGGAACTTTTCAGGAAAATTCTTGGATACTGTTAAAAAAATAATGTTTTTCATTTAACTTTTAAAGACATTGGAGGTTTTTGAAGGAATTTGTAGTGGATTTTTTTAAAGAATTTCAGAAAGAAAGAATTCCTTTTTTTTATTTTTCTAATCAAATTTTTAGAGCAAAAAATAAATATTGTAGGATTTTAACACAAGAACTGTCAATTGAAACATTCCCCCAAATATTTTGGGCTGTTTGGAAGCATTCTTTTGCTTTAAGATTAGATCCAAATTTTAGAGAATTCATATTAAAGTTCATTTATTTTTTCTTTTATTTAAAGTTGATTTTTCAGTCCCATTGCATCATCAGTGGTATGTGCCTGATGTCACATGTTATTTTGCTTTAAACTAGTGCATTTGCACTTCAGTCAAGCTTGGGTAGCCAAGTAACTGTAACTGGGTCAGTGGTGAGCAGAGCTGGGTCAGGTCTGATCAGTGCTGGGTTTCTATGGCCACAGTCTTACTGTGCACACATGACAGACCAGTCTCTTCACAGCTCTAGATTCTGAACTGGAGCAGAGCAGCTGGGGAGCAAGACACACTCCCACATATCTGTGTGTACCCTAGCGTGCAGAGACACCCCAGAGCTCTGTCCCAAATTCTTTCAAGACCCTTTCCTTCAAAAAATTAGGGTGGCGTTGATCCTTCCAGGTTTCATTACGCTCTAGATCTTATTCAAATGTTTCCTTAAGGTTCATTATATGGTTTTAAAAAACATGCTTATTAATAAAATAAGACCCCTCGTGGGCAGAATTATCAGGAACTACATACTTAATATTTATAATCTGGATTTTCAGAAAAGAGCCAACTAATTGGTTGTTTTGATTTTTGTTTATATTCTCTTATGCTGCCACTGTTGAGAGAAGACCAACTGTAATTGGATGTTATATAGTTTGGTACAGTTAGTCAAAACAAGGAGCTTTTGTATTACTTTCCTTGCAACTTTTTTGTTTGATTTCTCATAGGGTTACATCCAAAGCCTCTGAAACTGCATCTGTGTCTCTCACTTGAATCTTCTCCTTCAGTTTCTCCCACCAGTGACCCGTGGAGAAACTCAAGGAAGCAAATCAGAGGACAGAGGTAGTAAGCTTTATGAAACAGGAGACATCCTTGTCTCTGCAGTATCATCTAATGCAGCGTCAGTTTGTGATAATGTATTTGTTAATCATTTGGTATATGTTTATCAGAACATGAAATCTGTAACGTTTAGACACAACAAACTTTGTTCATCAGAATGCTTTCATTTTGCAGGTTTCCCTTGTCAGGTATGTAGTGAATCAGTTTCCTTGTGAGGAGATTTACTGTGGCTCTCTCTAAACTTTCAATAGAAGCTCATTACTGGGGTGATATGGAGATGTAGAGCTGTGACAACAAGGAGAGATACTGAGGCTGGAGGACAATCACGCGTCTGGTGTGAAAGCTGTGCCATCACTCGTTGACACATGTAGCAAACGCACACAGACAAAATGCTTCCAGTGTGAAACAGGCATAAGGCGGCAGCCCTACTTTGCATGTGCATGTGTGTGTATGCTTAACTCTGCTGTTTGTCTGAAGAAAGCACTCTTCTGTGCTGCTCTTACTTGCCAGTCACTGTGGCTGGAAGGTTGAGCATATTCTCATGGTGTTAATTATGCTTATTTTTAGCTAAATATGATAAATGAATTTAAAAAAAGATGTTTATAATCCACACTGGTACATTGTGACAGCTCAATTTTGCATCATTCTCTTATATATCTAATAAAATAGTACAGTTTTCCCTTAATCCCATCCCATTACAAACAGTTTTAGAGATATATTAGGGTTTATAATCTCTTTGAATATCTTGTTGTGTTGAGTAGGCTGAGAGTTATTGAACCCAGCTGATGATTTTAAGTTTCACTGCAGTCTACTGTGCTGTAGTTTTTAATCAGTGACCCTCTACCAAGAGGGTGCCTTTGTCTGTAAACTTACCTCTGCAAAGCCTGGTTGAGTGAATCCTTGCTCAGTGGTCCTGAGATCAGACTTCTGTCCTCTGAGCAGGTTAAGAGCTTTGGGATGGATTCTGTTGGATTAAGAACCTAGGACCAAGAAAACATCATTTAAGAGACTTTGGATGCCCAGCACATCCTGACAACAGCAGTGTTTTGAAGACAATTTCTGTCCATGGTGGCAGTTTTCTCCCTTTTCCTCATGATCTATGTTTTCTTTATTTAAGCATTAATGGCTGTGCATTTTGTCGTCACAGGAAATACTGAACAAAATACATTCTTGGTAGTTGATTCTGGTGCATAAACATATCTGTAATATTCACACCAACATGCTAATCACATGCACAAGCGCGCTTAACGCACATACACCACTGCTTATCCCCGGCTGTCATACAGTAAATCCCCCTGACAGTATTTCAAACAACGCCTGACAGACAACAAGCAAACAAAGCAGTCAAATAAGCCAGGGATATAAATAAATCCCACACATCTACACCAATCAGTCACTTCCTGTCTGCGAGCGACAGGCACTAATGGACAGAGTAAATGCAGCCAGTTATCCTTGATGCGTTTGAGCAGGAGTTGGTGCTGCCCAGTCTCATGTTTACTCTCTCTTTGGCTTCATCCTGAACACTCCTGAGCCTGCAGAAAACCTAAAAGACACTTTTCTCGCCTGCCACAAATAGACACAACTTCACTCCCTTAGCACAAAATGGCTCCCCTGCAACAACAATTATTGAGTGTGAGCTTTTGCCAACAGTCGCTGCCTTGACTTGCAGGCAGTGCAACTAAGAAATAGCCCTGCTCTCACTTGGAGCTCGGAAACATGTCAGTAAAGTCATATCACATTCCTTTGTTTTTTCCGCCAAGGAGGTTATGTTTTCGCCAGGGTCTGTCCGTTTGTTTGTTTGTCTGATAGCAAGATTACGCAAAAACTACTGGATGGATTTACATGAAAATTTTACCAGAGGTGTGGTTTGGTCCAATGAAGAAGCAGTTATATATTGGTGGTGATCCGCATATTTGTCTGGATACAAAAAATTCCCAAAATTTGCATTAAATACCATAAGTTAACATTGGGCTGTATTTATAAAAAAATCATATCTTTGACATCGCTTAATGGATTCGCTTCAAAATTTACAGGATAATATATATAATATAACTCTATCATCAAGGTAAATTTCATCTGGATCCGATCCAGATTGACGTTATAAAAAAACATTGTAGTTTATAATTGCAAATCCCATTCATTTCTCCTCTGCTGGTCTGAGGGTTTTGCCCCCTTTACGTTATTATAGGAATTGTAGTTTATTTGAAAACTGACATCAACGTTTTTCAAGCCTATGTCACTACATTTCCCAGCTTCCCTTGCAATGACAGTGGAGTAGTTCTTCACATGGACGGACATGAGCGGAGACTCAGCCGTCCAATCGGAGCGCGTGGTGATCCAGAATTGTATCTTTTACAGAAAAGCAACTGCTGCTTGGCGGAGGTCTGCTCTTTTCTAGTTTTTGATCTTGGACATTAAAACTGGTTTCCAAGTATTACAAAATTGAAGGATTACATGTCTAAACGTATTTTCGAGCACTTAAACCCCCATCTCTCTAACAGTGTAAAATCTGACATATATCTATTTGTTTATCTATTTATTTTTCTAACTTAATTGATTCTATGTTACATACTATATATCATTTTCTAGAAAGCTAACAATTCCTCAAGTATTTCCTTAGCATTTAAATACAGAAATTCATATTTTTATTGATGACACGCGCCAGATAATTTGTTTGCTTATCATAAGGACATGTAATGCATGAAAGGCTGCTGGACCAGACAGAATGACCTGCTATGTTTCTGTATGTCATTCATATTTAATGCTGCTTACCTGTGATGGACCTCCTTTACTCTGCTCACTGTCTGTTTCGTCACCCAAACTTCCTCCTGTAACTCCATCCCTCAACCCCCATAAAAAAAGACTTTCAAAAGTTAAATGAAGATCTTCTGTTTTCTTTCTCGCTTATCATTTGTTTGTCCCTGCTTGCATGTAAGACCCTTGGGGGGCTGCTTTTTGAAACATTAGCCTTGACTTTGGCTGTTACTGTGAACACTGTCAGTCTGTGCGTGTTTATGAAAGTGCACATTTTTTGTGTTTATGTGTGATTAATGAGTTCAGTCCTTTAACTCTGGTTATTTATATACAGCTTGAAATGAGGGCCCCATGAATGATATCATGGGGCTCACAATTCAACGCATATCAATGTGGGCCCCCAGCACAACCCAAACAAGCCCTCCAGAATTGCATAAATAAAGGCCCCATCTTGAAAAAAGTAACTACACTTTTTGTGTAAAAAGATCGCTTTATGGGAGTACCAAGAGCTATGGGTATGGGTCCTGCCAGAGGTCCTTTTCCTGCATGTCATTACTTCAGTTATTAATAAATTAAACGGTAATGTGAGCTTGTTTCTGGCTGTGGGGCTTTTTAAAATTATCTGAAAACAATCTCCTGTTCAGAGATGTTGACCAATTAGAGCACAGAGCACTGTGACACTACAGCAGTCAGAGATGTAAACAAACAAAACAGCAAAGCAAAAGAAGGGGGACGTTGCCTTGAGACATACAGAGAAAAAGTCATGCCCAAAAAAACAAAATTTTGAGCTAATGACGTGTCACAGAAGAATTAAAACATATTGAACAAAGAAATATCAGCGAGACAGCAACCAAGTCAGTGACTACTATTGGCATTAAGCATCAAGCTAATGCACTGTTTATCATTAATTTTGGAAAGACAAACAAATACAGTGTGAAAGTGACGTGTGTTTGTGTTTGTTTGCTGTTTGCAATGTCAACCCTGCTTCTTTCAGTGTCATTACACTGATTGTGATTTGTAGTTGGTTTTCACTAAGTGGTCTGTCATGTCTGTCAGTCAGGGTTCTCAAGTCTCACGCATTCAGTGTGTGACACACGAATTTTAACCTTTTCACACGCTCACACGTCAAACCCGGTATTTCACATGCATGAAAATTTATTGTGTAATGTCCACCGAGTACACTGCTGGATATGCATCATGGAATGTGCAGCAAGTTGCTCTGAGCATCATAGAGCTCAACGGGAGCTTGACACGACCCAGCCATAAGGTCAACTACCCATCAGCTAATCAAAAAATAACATACAGCTACATATCAGCCAAGATAATAGCACTGCTGTGTCAGGGTAAGATATGATTGAGTTCACTGCAGCAGCGCTCCGAGAAGAGGATGCATGCTTCATGCTCGTGTCGGGAGATCCTTATCGCATGAGTACAGTAAGTTTTCTCATCATTTTATTTTGCTACTGAATCCTGAAATTACATATTGTACAAAAGCAAAACAGCAAGAGATCATCTCTGGGAATATCAACTTTTTATAACAGTTTGACATGACATGTGAACTTTAGTCAAGACAATCCTTGGTCATTTCAGCAGCTTCACCACCACACATACCTACATCGTTTACGCTGGACTCAAACAGTTGAACAGAGTCCTAAAGGCTATTGAAATTCATTGTTTAGCCTAGTCAATTTCATCTTTGTAGTAATGTTTACGCTTGTATTATTTTTGGACCCTGGGCATGCCCACAATGGGGAAAAAAAGAGTGAAAAAAAGATGTACAATTTAAATGAACACATCCAACACAATTAAAAGCAAAAAAAGAACTGTGTTGGATGTACACATTCAATTTGTGTGGGGTAAATGTACTACCTTTAATCATGTAAATCCAATGACTCATTTTTCCCCAGTGCATTCATACATTAATTATTGAATTTGTCAGTTTCAAAGTTGTCAGGAAAGAAACAGGCCAGCATCTTATCATTTGCCCTTAGAGGTCAGCCCCCGCAAAAGGTTGCCAGGTCAGAGGAGGAGAATGTGGAAGAGGCAGTGGGAGAGACAGTTGATGAGGAGGTAGTGGAGGAGTCTGTTGAGGAGTCTGTGGAGGAATCTGCTAGGGTGACAGCAGAGGAAAAGAACCTCGAGGACAAGGGAAAAGGCAAAAACGACTTTCATCATCAGTGAGGCAGTAGCGTCATACTTTAAGAATGAACTGGTGCTGAAAATGAGGAAGAGTCTGTCACTATTGTGACAGATGGCTCAAATGATACAGGTAAAACAGTTTAATCAAATGCTTGCTTTTCTTTTCCATATTATGCACACATCAAGCACACTCATACAATTTCTATGTAATGTCTATATTACATAATAGTTCCTGCAAACATATATATATTAGTGTGGTCATGACAAACAATCATGGGTGACTTGCTGCATGGTCCTGCTCAACTCCATGTGTCAGCCATCAACAAAGATGCCATAATTTGACATAAATTCATACTTTTAGACCAGTTAAACCCATTTTAATGGCAGTTCAGCCAGATGCTGCTATATTAATAAACATCATCCCTCTCCAGATTATCTTCATTATTGACATGAATTTTAATATTAGATTGTATCCATGGTTGTACTGATTTTACATCAATAGTAACTATCTTTACAACCATTTAGACATGAGGTCCCTCTTGAAAATGAGATGCCACATCTTAAGGGGCTTACCATTAAAGCATTTATATTCCACAAATATGGTGCTATACAAATAAAGACTGATTGACTGAATCTATATTCAGTCGAGACAAATGTGATTTTAGTCCCTTTGTCTCTGTCTGGATGGACACATCTCTGGATGAATGTATGTGTATATACATACATTTTAATTAAAAGTGTTTGTAAATATGCATATGTGTATCTATAAATGAAGAGTATGGCTTAAGCCTGCTCTATTGTAAAGTGCCTTGAGATAACACTTGTTATGCACTGCCGCAATACAAATAAATATTGGTTGATTAATTGATTGATACATTTAGTTATGCACCTCATTTTGGCAGGATTTGAGAAGATGAACCCGTTTACAGTCAGGCAAAGACAAAGTTGTTCACAGGTTCCTGGAAATGTGCACAGCAAGTGGCCTCAGCTGTGGCACATCTGAGGCCGTATATAAAAAAATAAATTGCGTATGGTAAACAAAGATATAGTACCTTGGAGTAGCTGCTTTGGACTGTCCATTGACAATGCTACTGTTAATATTGGGGCAAAAAACTCCATTGCAGCACAAATGTTGAAGGAAAACAACAGCATGTACATACATGGAAGCCCCAGCCATATTGTGAACAATATGGCCAAACAGGCAGGGCAGGGGTTTTTGAATTAAGTTTTAGACCTATGCTTCCCATTACTTATCTGTCAAGCCTAATGCTAGTAAAAATGTTGCTGTACAGTGGCATAATGTTTGAGTTAATGTTATAAATGGCAGATATCTGGATTTGACCCAGAAGATATTGCTGTTGATGTTGGCTACTGGTTCAAGGGCAGCACCAAGCATAAAGGATACTTGGCAGACAGTGGATTACAACCAGTTATAGTTATACCCTACAGTACAGAGCTAAGTGCAGAACATTTTGATAGGTTTGCTGTGTGTTTACCTTTTTGTTTTATCCAGAATTTTGCGACTCCATGGAAGTGAACACATAGAGATGCTTCTGCACATTTTAGTGTGATGGTTAAGCCTGGAGACCTGCATCACTCGGATTGTGCGACAGTACGGGCTGTTTACCAGCTATTTTAAGTCTTTAAGTAGGTTGCACATTTCATTCACACAGGACAAGATTTATACAGTATGTGACAAAATATGAATTTTTAAGCACCCTTTTCTTTTAAGCAACATTGCCAGTATTCTCCACTTTGAATGCCCTCATGCAGAAAGAAAAGTCTTGCATATTCCGACTTCATGGAGAGGTAAAATGGAAGTATTTGGCATATATCTCAATTCTTTTTTGAATAATACAAGGAAACCTTTCAGAGTTTCTAACTGTAGATGAGGAAGTTCATCCTTAAGCTGTGTGCAAGATTCATGAAGCCGGCAGCACTACGAGGCAGACAAGTCCATGGCATCCTCTACAGAGACTCATTAAACCAACTGCCAGGTAATACTTTCAAGTCTCATACATGGTGCTTCATCTTTATACTCACTGACCACAACGACTCAGTTTCTAAATTGTAAAGTGGATGGTCTGTACTAATACAGCACTTTTCTAATCTCTTTAACTACTCAGATCTGCTGTACGCTACATTGCCACATTCAGCCATTCACACACACATTCACACAGCGCTGGATACGTCGCGCTATACTATACACATTCACACACCAACTCCTGTGCCAAACGCCTCAAAATCTGCCACAAACACCTACAATACACAACACCAATCATGAACACACACTGTGAATTAAAAAAATCATCCGTTCTATTTAAATGAAGTTGCCTGTCTTTTGGTGTCTTTTATGGGAATCACTTTCAATAAAAATTTTATAATGCCAGTGGAATCAAACGATAAGAGCATATGGATGGTTGACGACTTATTTGAAATTTGGCCTCACTAGCCAAAAAAGGATGCCTAACAATTCAACACTTGCACTCTTAAATGCAGGACTTGATTGTATTGACGAACCTTCTGTGTCTTAGGGGTAGATGACTGATTTTTAGACAAAATGCTCCCACAGATGTTGACTGAACAAGCCAGATATATATCTGACCACTCCTTAATGCTATGGATCATCACATCCTTTGTGCTTTTATGTTATCTCCTTCCTGAACTTTAGATGTTGTGCAGAATAGAGCAGACATGATCAATAATCCAATAATTTTTAGACAGAATAACACCAGGTGCATTCATAGAAGATTTCCTATCTCAGAGGTGGCTGGAGGAGACAACTGCAAATAAGAGAAATAATATGGTTGGAAGTCTTGCCACCCTTAACCTCCCTGACAACTCTTAGCTTCCTCTGCTTCCCTGCATGTCACACTACCACAGAGCAATCAGCTGTCAACACTCCCACCAGAAACAGCTTTGTAATGTGTGTGAAGACTCTTAAAAGCTATCTCTCTCCACTGACGCCTGCGAGAGCTAACAATAAGCTCCACCACCTTTAGAAGCATGAGGCTGTTTTCCTATCAGCAGAGAGGCTCTGGTCAGTGCCGTCTTTCAGATATACCAAAAAAGCATAATCTGTGGGCACCAGGCTATATTTTGGTAACGGAAGTTTATTGGTGTCTGTAGACAGAAGCAGAAACCACAGCCTTTGGCTGTACATGATAATACTATAATATCTGAGCTGCCCCAGTATATCAGGCCCAGTCTGTTTGGGTAAAATAGAGATCTTCCACTGGTTTTTCTGTCATTTCTGGTCCAAAACAAGCAGTTTCTTTACAGCTCTGTAGCTCTCTGTAGTGCCATCTGCTTTCACTACGTGAGGTCTACAATTTTGCAAAGTAGGAGTATAGTCCAACTGTCCAGTGCCGACTTCAATCAGCTTGTCTTGAGTCACCCTACTCACTGCAGGTCTTGTCATATTTAATTAAACTCTCCACAAAGTTAATTCACTCAACAGAGCATCACCAACTCCAGTGCATAATTACCACCCAATGAAGAATGACAGGTTAAGGTAGTTTTCAACACCTAGATTGTTTGGAGAGCTGTTCCAATAAAAGTAGGCGTTCACTGTTTGGTACAGTTTGTCTGAAAATATATGAACAAATAATCCTGGTTTTGGTTCAGTTAGCCCCACCAAGCTAGCCTGAAAGTGGTGTTCTCAGCTTGCTTAATCAACCCCTTGCGTGGTTTGTTTGTAGTAAGGACACAATTGACCCACCAATCAGGGAAATGGGTAGACAGTTTAACTCATGACACTGCTGTATTATTATAAGCAGTAGTAGTAGTATTAGTAGTAATAATAATGGAATTAAAACCACCAGGCAACAAGGCTGTAAAAAATACTACAAATAATATTAATGTTCTGAATCCCACATCTACTGATTCCAATAAAAAAATGTGATTATTGGGGTTGGCATTTTGTCATGGACAGTTTGACAATAAATATCCCTTACATTGGCTGTAATATTGGTAGAATATACAAATGTTCCATAATGGTTAACCTCATTTAAATAAAATGATTTTCTTTACATCTGTTTCTAACACAAATGGACTGGGTCAATTCTAAGTAATTGGAGGCTTTTTGCTCTAGAAATATCCATATGAGTTGTCATTTCTTAAATCTGCACGCAATTTGCTTTTAATAATGGCTCGCAAACGAACGGCTCACTTAGAACTGTGAATCGGTTCTCATCGTTCATTTAAAAGAGCTGTTTAAAAGACTCGACTCATTCGCAAACATCACATCTCTCGCAAAAAACACCACGAAGTAGGTCAACAAAATAAAGCCTCTGTTTAGGAGTAGAAGAAGATAACGTAAAATCAAGGGTTAAAAAGTCACAATAAGCACACAGGACTGTTTAGAGTTGCTGAAGAGTTTACCTGATGACTGTAGGCAGAGGCAGGCTTGCGCGCTACCCAGATACTCCCAGTGTTTGAGCTAAGCTAACTATCAGTGGGCAGCTCACTTCCTTGTTACTAGAGTCAAAAGAATGGTTTATCTACTTGTCATGGACTCTGGAGTGAGGTAAGACACGAAAACAACAAGTTTGTTGGAGTGTTCCTTTAGCTAAATGGCAATATTTAATATCTCGATTTTTTCCAGATAATTTTTAAAAAGACAGGTTAATGAAGGTTTAAGTAGGATAGTTTGTACGCAGAGGGCTACAAGAGCTCAAGGTTTGCAACTCACCATTTTACATAGTGCTAATGGTGCATTTTGTGGCACTTACTTTACCATACAACAACAAGTGGCAATCATACTTTTTTTGCAACAATTAATAAAAAAAGATCAATTTCTGTTCAAATAAATGGTTTATCATCTTTTCAATGTCTTTGTCGGTAGGACATTAGGATTTTCTTATTAATTTCATGCAGGTGGAACAATTTTGTAGAAGCCTGACCCATTTCTCACATTAACAAATGCTGTTTCAATCATAGGAAGCCGTTTGTCAAGGAACCCGCACATTTATTTAATTTATTTATTTGATTTTTTTCATTTAAAGGAAATAATTAAGAGGTTACTTTATTGAGACACTGAATAGGAGCTGCTTAAATAGTTTGAAAGCGTCTATTTGCCTATACTGAATCTAAAGGTCTTGTCTTTTGAGCAAATTCAATTTACTCTGGAAAAAGTTGCTCAACCTTGTCTTAGTCTTTCATCTTTTGTATGAGATCATAAAATCAGCTTGAAATAAATGTCACAGTGTTCAACCTCAGACTCAGAGATCCATCAAAAAACACAGACGCCTCTGGTGAAGGACTGTTTTGATTCACAGCTCCCAGTCACAAGAAGCCAAAAATAAGAAAAACATGAGGAGTGTGTTCTCAGCAATCATAAAGTGCCAACATGTTTTTGTGCTTGTATGTTTGAGCAACCTGTGCCAGCAGTTTCCTTCTTATCACTGTGTTTACTGAGCTTGTGGTATTGGGACACTAAACGTTCCTCAGATATCTCCTGCTGTGCACTCAGCAGGGTGTCAGGACTCACAGGTTTGTAGAGGGGTGGTGTGAACGAGATGACAGTGAAGAGGATGAGGCACAGAAACAGGGCATCAACTGCTCTCCAGAGACTGAGAATAGTCCGCCTTTCCACATCTGGCAATACGAAACATGCATTAATGAGGCTAAAATGTGCTAAGCTGACCTTTTGCTTGTCAGTGAGGCCCCAAGCGACTGCTGGCCATGATATTAAGGGCATGCCAAGTTGCTCGGAGGCTTACACCCAGGCCATTGTGTCCTCAGGCTCAGGGGGTATGAAATGGTTTCCTCAGAGTTTTGGGGATAGTTGAGATTCAGCCCTAAGGCCATCTAAAGAGGTGAACAGCTGAGGTGGTGATGGGGCTTTTAGCATATTAAGTTCTATGTGTGCACTATCAGGTTGAAACATTGACAGATATCTCTGTTTGTGTGTGTATTTGAGCCATGCAAAGAAGGAGCAGAAATAACCCACAGGTAAACGTGACATCACTATACCTTCGAGGGAGTTTTCAAATGAAAGTTTTTAGTTTTGTCAATGCTTTGTCCCAGTATCACTCATATGGTGTTCACACTTAGGTCATGTCTGACCATCAGAGAGTAAAGTTTGAGCACATAAATGGTGCACGTTAGTTGTGCCTCATAAACAGTTCAGACAAAGTATGAACTGGCATACCACCATGGATGATAGCTTAGCTAAAAGGATAAAAAGCCAAAGTAGCTAACTGAAGAAGCTAAAATAGATTTACGATCCGATAGATACAATAACATTATCCAAAAAACAAGCACATTAGTACACGGAATTAGTAAATTAACTTATGGATTGTTTTGTATGAAAAGGCTCCTTAATTCAAATAAGAAAGTAAGCTTCATATACAGACCTGATCAAAATCTTAAGACCAGTTGAAAAATTGCTAGAATTTACCTTTTGCACATTTGGATCTTAATGAGGTTTTAAGTAGAGCTACAATATGCAAAAGCAAGAAGGGGGAGTGTGACAAAAAGCACTTTGAAAAAGTAATTTATTGAAAACAACAACTAAACTGAAATAGGCTGTTTATCAGCTGATCAAAAGTTTAAGACCATCGCTCAAAAAATTACAAAAACTCTCCAAACCAGAACAAAGATTTTTCTCAGTTGGACTCAGTAATGAGTAGCTCCACCATTCTTGTTAATCACTTCAAAAATTCGTTTGGGCATGCTTGATGGGAGTGTTTCCAGGAAGCTTTTGGGAACATTGCTCCAAGTGGTGAAGATGGCTTCACGAAGGGCATCAACTGTCTGGAACTGATGGCCATTTTTATAAACTTCCCTTGCCATCCATCCCCAAATGTTCTCTATGGGATTTAAATCAGGGGAACATGCGGGATGGTCCAAAAGAGTGATGTTATTCTACCTGAAGAAGTCCTTCGTCAAGCGAGCATTGTGAACTGCAGCTTTGTCCTGTTGAAAAACCCAGCTGTTACCACACAGACGAGGGCCCTCAGTCATGAGGGATGCCCACTGCAACATCTGCACGTAACCAGCCGCCGTTTGACGACCCTGCACCACCTGAAGCTCCAGTGTTCCACTGAATGAAGAAGCACCCCAGATCATGATGGACCCCCCTCCACTGTGCCGGGTAGAAAACATCTCAGGTGGGATCTCCTTGTCATGCCAGTAACGTTGGAAGCCATCTGGACCGTCAAGGTTAAATTTTTTCTCATCAGAGAATAAAACTTTTTTCCACCTTTCAGTGTCCCATGTTTGATGCTCCCTGGCAAAGTCTAAATGGGCAGTTTTGTGGCGTTGAAGGTGATGAGGTCTTCGAATTGTATTTTTTTTTTTTTTGTTCCATAATGCTCAGGATCTTTCAAAAAATTTACAATGACTGTCTTACTGCGTCCAACCTCAGCAGCAACGGCACGCTGCGAGAGGCCTTGCTTATGCAGCTCGACGATCCGACCACATTCAAGAAGAGACAGCTTCTTAGCTTTAGCCATCAGGAGGGCATGACTGTGTGAATGCCTGACAAAATGAAAATTTTGAGCAGATTTTGGCTTTAATAGCCTGTGGTCTTAAACTTTTGATCAGGTGATAAACAACCTATTTCAGTTTTTTTGTTTTTTTTTTAATTACAAGTTCCAAATGTTTTTTGTTACACTCCCCCTTCTTGCTTTTGCATATTGTAGCTCTACTTAAAACCTCATTAAGGTCCAAATGTGCAAAATGTATATTCTAGCAATTTTTCAACTGGTCTTAAGATTTTGATCAGGTCTGTATGTAGTAACAGGTAAAATGGCCTTGGGGTTTTTTAAAAACCCACTTTGTCCAAAGGCAGCCCTGCTATATTTGAAACATACATGCAGAGCATTTGTGCCTCTGATTGAAAATATTAACAACATTTAAACCCTGATGTTTTTGTATGTGCAGGAATAAGTTCTCTTTTTAAGCACAACTAACTCTGATTGGGGTAAATAAGAGTTTAACCAATCAGCCACTACTTAAGTTTTTTTTTTTTTTCCTTTGAGAAACACTAAGACAATAGTACAAAAAAATTATATATACTGTAGCATAAACACCTGCAAATTGGTTTCCTGACTGATCCTTCTATGACACTACAGTAGAATACATATAAATTTAGTATAGTATTTTATAAGTATAAGTATTTCCTGTGTCCTATATATATAGAAAATACAGAGTATAGCCTTTATTGGCCAAAATGTGCCTGCAAGAATATTGAAAAGGCTGTTATTCTTTAATCTTGATTAAAACATGCTTTGTATTTACACTTAGTCTGAGCAGAGTATAATAAGCCAGTGGAAACAGATCAGAGTTTAAAAAGATGAAACAAATCTGCGTGAAAATAAAGCAGAAGAATCTGATTTTTATAAAAGCTTGGAAGATACTGATTTTTAAATTCACTTTTAGGGCTAAGTGGATAATCTGTTCTTATCCACTTTGTGCCTTTAAATGTGTTTCCCTTCAGTGGGATGACCTCTTATGAGCATTAGTTTCCCCTTCCAACTTTACCCACATTCAATAAAACCATTAAAACTGAGATGTCTTCTCCCTCCCACTGCTCTTCTCATGCGTTCATACTCTATTTTTAAAACGGTGATGGTCAGGCCACCTCCTACACTCAGAGATAAAGAATAGTATGAAACTATATTGCATCCCAGCCCTCCCTAACATGGCACCGTGCCACTATCACAACGCACGCCAGGAGCTGCGAAGAGGTTTGAGGGGCACAAAATCAATTTCCTTTGTCGCCTCACCAGCACCGGCTGCTCCCTTGGACCAAATAAAATTTAATCCTTCCATGACTCCTCAATTAAAGAAGAGCCAACAAAAAAGTATATGACTCCCTGTGACTTCTCTCCATCCTTTTGAGAAAGAGATTAACCGAGGAAATGGCTTTTTGAAAATAAGAGAAATAGTATAAATAAAAGAGTAGAGAAATGATTTGGGACATTTTAATCTTTCTTCTGCTTTTAGAGAATGCTGGGTTGCTGACAGGCAGACTGTGAAAGTTGAAAAGACTATAAATTATTTCACTGTGTGGTTGCAGACTCCACCTGCTTTATTACTTAATGAGATTTTCCCTTGACAGTCAGGTGGATTTATAAAATATCAGTCTGCACTATTACCATGGTAAACAGTTAATTAAATAGCCACAGGCAACATATATAAAATGAAACATTTCTCAGCTTTAATAAACAAAATGCAGGAGGGAAAATGAAAAAGCAACATCTCCTTCAGAGATGCAAAACACATATTTTCAAGGGGAGGCGAGTGCGTGCTGTTCCCCTGGGAATGACAGCAGAGATGAGAAATGAATCCAAGAGAGGAGAGCGAAGAGGAGAGGTGTAAATGAAAACTTGTCAGATGCATATAAGCCCCCCTCTGAGTCCTCCTCAAGCTATAGATGACTTGGCGTGACCCCTGACCTGTCTTCAGGGACTCATGAGGAAACATGAAGCTAAGCTCGGCAGGATGATGAGAGCGGGGAGATGACAGCTCGAGGATGTGTTTTTGCTGTCACACAACTCGAAGAGAGCACAGAGGGAAGTAGACAGAAATGGAAGGGCACAGGGAAGGTTTACGACCTATAGAAGTAACAGTGTTTCACAGAATCACCTACTAATGTACTCATGTCATATCTTTAACTTTGTTTTTGTGCATCGCTGTTCTTCTAAAAATATAAACTGCAACACAGTTAAGATGCTAAAATAATACTACACATGTTTTGACCTGATTTACTTAATATTTTGTGAGACAGCTTGTTTATCATTACACATATCACAACAACAATCCTAAATCAGACATGTCAAATTCAAAGCTTATGGCCCGTGAGATCATTTCATATGTCTATTATTAACGGCTAATTACCTGTTAAGCCCCACTATGTAAGCTTCTGGCTTTCAGCTCTCTAGGGGCCTCTATGGTCGTTGAGTGTAACTGCACTGTCGTAACACAGAGCGCCTCACACCAACGTGCATTTGTTGACATACAGAGGGAGGAGAAGCGAGCCGACAGGACGTCCCAAGAGACAAATAAACCATGTGGACTGATAAGGTACAGTCCGATCTTGTTTCTTTTTAAATAACTCACTTTTCAAGCGTCAGTTGTTAGCAACATGTACTTACAAGTCCAACAACAACAGGGCCAAATCAACATCGGTCGGACATCCCTCCTCGTCTTTCAGCTCATGCCAACAAGTGAACGCCAAGCCAATGTTTATCTTTGTCTGGGCATTTAGCTTGTAACTCTTCTGCTTTCTTTTTTTTATCTCCTCCAATAAAACTTTTCTTTTCTTCGGGTTTTTCGCTGCTTCCGCCATGACAACAACTCTACATTTGGCTTTCACCTCGACTTCCATCTTTTAAACGAATTGGGAAGGAGGGGGAAGTGACGTATGTCGTAGAGCAGTCAAAGCAGTAAAAATCTGTAGTTTTTTAGTGCGGAAGGGTTCCTACCAGCCACCTCGAAGTTACATAGTGCCAGTGAAGGCAATACAGACCCCACTCACTACTGCATATCCCACAATGCTATGCAACAGCTGCCATTCAGCACACTTATTGGAGTTAAGCAAATAAATTCATTGGCCAGTGCTTTCACAGTGACCTCTAAGCTTGCCAAAAGATAAATATGTTGTTCATATTCATATTTATAAATAACACATTTCCAGTGTTAGACTGTTCAATAAATGCTGATCCTGTTTGGCCCACATCTTAGAATGTCTTTTAAATTTTGGCCCCTTCTGTGATTAAGTTTGACTCCCCAGTCCATAAATATAAGAGTAGAGCATTGTTGGCATCTTTGGCAGCATAAGCAATTATTCAACTGAATGTACAAGATGCTTCAGCTTGAAAAAAATAGTTTAGTATTTTTAAGGGGGCTTGTATGAGGTTTTTTTTCAATCGTAAACACATTAGCCACAGTGGATTTGATTAGCTCTGCCTTTGTACAAACAGAACCAGCAAAGAAGTCAGGCTATACATTGCTATATGAGGCCATGTGCTCAAAATAATTTAGTCAATTTTACATGAGAACAAATAGTAACATAAATTAGTGCATAAACCAGTGCTGGAGTTATTGTTTACAGTACAGAACACATGGTTCTACTTAATTTACACAAAAAATAAATCTGTTAATAATCACCATCTGCAAATACTTCCATGATTATTTCCCGATCATGAATAAACCACTTTTGGTACATTTCATGTCTAAAATTAGAAGTGTTCAGGGAGCAGCCCCGCCAAGGCATTTCCAACACTGTTGAGCGTGTTATTGTCCAACATGAGGAAACTACCATTCCCTGCATTGTTGACAAATCATTGAAAAAATGAAATGTCACAGGCACGTCAACTATAGTATATAGTATATATATATATAGTATAGTAGTAAGAAGTAAAGGCTCCTTTTGAAAAAAAAAAAAAAAAACTTGACTTCACACAGAATGCTTTTATTTTAAAGCTTTCATGGGCAGATATACAATGAACATATATGCATATGGCATCAGTCATTGTGCATCCAGGGTGTTTACATCATCTTTAAAATATAAAAACACCTTACCATGGAAATATGCCTCCAAAATTTTATCTTACCTGCCGTCATTACAAAATGTGAAATACAGAATTTGAAAATGTATGTAATGTTATTTCAGACTGAATGACAAAGTTAAAAAGTAAGGTAGAGTGTGAAAATGTAGATGTTACTTTTGACCTGCTGCCTCCTCTTTTTTCTCTAAAATTTTTTAGATACATTCACAAATTTTGAGTAACTGTTAAATCTGGCTTCAAAATCCCTATTACTTTTAGAGTCTTATTTTTCTGCATATTTTATACATATCTCCAATAAGCAAAGCCATTTCAAACAGTATGTATTTTGATGGATGGAGGTGACAAACAGTAAGCCAGCAAAGGAAGCAATACATCTATAAAGGTCAATTCTGTAAAAGAAAATTCATGTAACTATCATAAATCAACAACTAATGAGGGCAGAAACCAGTGATCAAGATGGATGAGAGACATGAAAAGGTGATTTCCAAAACAATAGAGTACTGTAACAAGACTGTTCACGACACTATCAATGTGTTTTAACAAATGAACCAAAAATCTCTGAAAGACACATCAGCATTTCTGTCTATTACTTTTTTCCTGATATGTTTGGAAGGTCAAAATGGATGATCAGTTATTGACTCAAACCATCCGAGATAAAATAGACTTTTGTAATAACTTAAGAAAAATTTTCGTCCTTGTCCACAAAAAGATCACAATTTTATTTTTTTTCTTAGAAAAGTCTGAAAGATTTAAAAGGCTGCATGCTTTGATCATCTCATGACTTTAATTCTGTTTGATTTCTGCACATTATTGTGACCCCCAGCGCAGTGCTCAAAACCTTTTTCTAATAAAGGTTTCTGATTATTCTTGATTTCTGTTGTGATATTCAGATGGTAGAGTCAGAATTTGGCATAAACATCTTGGAAGCATGTATCCATCCTGCCTTGCATTAACAGTTCAAACTGCTGCTGGTGTTGTAATGATGTGGTAGATATTTTCTTGGCACCTTTTGGTACCAGTTTAGCATCACTCATACCCTGCGTGTTGTTACCAACCACGCCCATTTCTTTATGACCACAGTGTCCATTATCTGATGGCTACTTCCAACAGGATAACACATCAAACCATAAAGCTTGAATCATCTCAAACTGGTTTCTTGAATATGCAACAAGTTCACTGATCTTCAGTGTCCTCCACGGTCATCAGATCTCAGTCCAGTACAGCAACTTTGGGATGTGATGCAATGGGATATTCTGATAATAGATGTGAAGCTAACAAATCTGCAGCAAAGGCATGATGCAATCAAGTGTTGCTGTGCTTCCATGTTGAGTCAATGCCATTAAGAATTAAATCAGTTCTGAAGACAAAAATGGGTCCAACCAGCAAGGTGCACATATAGAGTTGCCGGTGAGTGAATTAATTTGGTGAGCTTATCTTACCACTTTCCTCTCAAATAACAACTGGTTTCATTTTTAAGCTGCACATTCCCATCTTCTAGGCATAATGCACTGCTGTAAAGGCTGATCATATTTTCCCATGATGCTGTTATGAACTCTTTATATCAATTTGTGAGGTTTTTTAGGATGAACCATAATTTGTGATTTAATTGTTTCAGGAATAGCATCAAGTAAAGGAACTACCAGTCAGAAAGAAAAAATGTGCTTCTGACAAATGTTTTTGGGTTCAAGATTTATAATTGATAAAATGAACCAAAATAAGCTCCTGAAATTTGATTTGTCCTTATTTCTGACAGGTTCAACCTTTCACGCTCTTCTTGGTACTGTTGGGAATGATACCCGCACATGTGTGTTCCTGGGAGGCACACTGTGAATGAGTAATCCACTTCTTGACCTTACACATTTCTCACTGTTTGAACAGCCCCACCTCTCAGCCTCTGGTAAATGTTGCCATTAGCATTTTGGCATTTCCACTGTTTGTGCTTTTTAACATCTCTGATTCAAGTTTTGCCTCTGCTCGAGTGAGCGTGCAAAGAGCCGCAGCATTATCATCACAGTGTGGGACTTTTTGAAGTAGTTTTTATCCTCCTAAAATAACCCTTTCTGTCATAAATTTAGTGGGAATGTGTCATGAACAAGAGAGAATCTTTGCCATCAGGAACATCCTCGGTGGATATTCTCAACATGCTGCCTGCCCTTTTCAGGAGGTCAAAAGCTCACTTTTCACTGATCTCATTACAGACAGTGGCATTTCATTAGCCAGGATCTATCATAAAGCACCATTATCTCTCCATCTGATGGAGTCTGCTCTTCACAGCCTCCCAGGCCTGCTATAAATGATAGCTAATCTAATCCTGGAGCTCTGTGAGTCCCAAGTGAGAACAGAGTAGAAAGAAAGAGGGAGCGGAGAAAGGGTAAGGACAAGGAAAGATACGATTAGAACACAAAATTACAAGGTATGAGAGAGAAAAGTTGGGTTTAATAAAAATAAAGCTATAATACTGTATTATTGGAGACTGGGGCTGGGAGCTGTAGGGTAGCTGACACTATGGGAAGATACTAGGGTTGTCAAAAGTATCAATACTTCAAAAAGTATTGATACTCAAACGCCGTTTCTGGACACAATTCTAATTTGCCACTACCTCAGACAAGTGTGTGCATGTTTTTGCTATTTTTAATTTTAGATTCTTGGATTATTTGCACTAAGTTAAAAAGAAAAATATCTGAGACAACCTTAAAATATTGTCAAATTGTGTTTTATTTGGGTTGTTTATTTTGCATTTATTTGCACTAAGTAAAAACAATGTGAATGTCTTGTTTTGTATTGCTTTTTTTCCATTTTCTGATTGTTTAACTAGCATCTGTGGTTCTGTTGAGAAAGCATGTTCTATGTTGAGATTGAAAAAGTGTTTTTGAGATTACATGTTGATGAAAACATTTTCTATGTCTTTTTAAGTACTTGTCATTTTAGCAGTATCGAAAATGGTATCAAGTATCGCATATTTTTCTGGGTATCGATATCGAGTTTGAAATTTTAGTATCATGACAACTCTAGAAGATACAGCATAATATGACTCAATACAATGATATACAAAACAATATGTTTAGCATTAAATGGCCCACATAACATCATGATACAGTATACATTCTGCAGTAATTGATAAGTTGCTAATAATGGCGGCCGGTGCCACAGGTGTGAGGTGATTTTTCACAGATGGACGGAGGTGTACATCTTAGTTTGTCAGCTTGGTGCAAGCACAATATGACAACTGCAATCAACTGGAAAATAGAACAAGCTGTCTGATGCTGGTTGGGCTGTTATCAGTCCTTTAGAAAATAATCAGTCTAGATTGATTCACTTAGTACATGCAATATGTTTCTAAATGATGTAGGTGTGATCATTTTTTCCCAACTTTAGTCTCAACAATTTTTTTTTCTGTCAACAGCCCCAACTGCTAAATCAGTCACAATAACACAGTGTGAAGCAGGGGTGTCAAAACTTTTCAAAAATGACTCCACCAAAACAATGTATTCACCTTTAGTGCTTCCATTTAATGGCTTAATGAGTTAAATAGCCAATCAGTCTTAGGAATTTTGGGGGAGGGTAGCCAATCAAATTCAAGGAGCTTTGGTCTGTACTTCCACTGGATTAGCCTTTGGGATGCTCCATGCAGCAGAGAAGGGACATACTGACAGCTAATCTGCCCATTTGGACAAAAGACAAGAGCAATCTGAACAGAACTGATGAACTTTGGCACTATGTTTTTCATAAACCAGATCATGAGACGGCGCAGATAGCAGCAAAAGAGCATGACAAGTGTTGTGATTTAACACTTGACTTTATTCATCAGTCAAGCAAAAGTTTTAGTAATTACTAAAATGAGCTGAATTTAATTTCACTTTTATAATTGGCTAACCTGACACGCCAGACTGACAGTTCCATATACCTGCCACAGAAATATTTCACTATTCCATCTTGAGAAGAGCCCATAGAAAATGTTTTCAGGGGCAGAACCTTCCAAAACAACTGCAGCTGGTGATTGGACGATCGCTCTGCCAGTCACTCTCATCACAGACCAATCATACCAAGCCACAGTATGATGTAACAGCTAGATCCTGTTGTTAGCTGTTGGCTTAAACTATGTTTCAGTCCTTAGGCCATCGTATTACATTAAATTATACCACAGAGATGTATCATTTACCACTTAAATGTGAAAAGCTTTAAGTGTCGTTCTTTGCTCCTCTTTTAAAAAAGAAGTTGAGTCCATGTCTTATAAAACCGCAGATATTGCTGCATCCACGGAGACCGCTCCAGAAGCCGCCATTGTTTTCAAACATGCAGTGACTTTCCACTGTCGTCATGCCTTCAGCTTCTGCCTCTCTTCCCTGATTGGGCCATCCAGCTTTAGCCGATGAAGTCATTGGAGAATGGAGCTTGGCAAGATGGATCTGCGTAATTTCAGACAATGAATCAGGCAGGTCCGTCTGCACTGCAAGGTTTATATGTTGCTGCAGGCCAACTAAAAGAGGACTGCATGCCACAGTTTGAACACTCCTGGTGTAAAGCAATTCTTGAACTTAATCTATTTAACAGGCCTTTATCCTGCCATTAGGGCTGAACAATCTAACTTTGTACTTGGCAACTGCAAACCAAACCGGCTGGTGTTCTTTTTCCCCGGAGTATCTACAAGAAAACAATCTGATATCAAGATTAAGGGTTACTTTAAAGCACTGTGGCTCATGCCGAGTTCACATATTGAAGAGTAAGTGTATACATAAAAACCAAGTGAAAGATCCCAATTAAACTGCAGTACATAAAAAGACATAAATTATCTTGAACATTCCCTCAAAAATATATATATATATATATATATATTGCATGAGGCAAAAAATACTCTTTTTAATATCTTTTTATCTCAGTATTGTTCAGCCAAATCGGCAATAAAGTTCAATCATCTCTCTTAATTTTGTATTTACATTGCAATATTCTCCAACACCTTTCAATATAAAGTACACACTAAGTTGCCGGCAGCATAAGTAGACAAGCAGAGAGAAGCACTGCTTACTTACTTACTACTTAGTTGATGCCACAGTTTTCACAAACAGAAAAAAGTGACACAGGAAAAGTATGGTACAGACCATGAAAGGAATTTTTTCTTTGGTCCAGGTCCCACTTCAGAGCAAAGAGACTTTTTTAAAGTTTGAAGTGAACTTTGCAGCAACTAACAAGAACTCATTAACTGCAAGCAAAGCTTTTGAACAATGTTCCAGCATAACATTGTAACACCCAGTATATCCTCCACCACCTCAAACACCATCACAAAACTAAGTATGAGAGAGAAAACAAGGACAATTCATTACTGTGTTCAGTGTTTACCACAGCTGGGTAACTTTATGTTCTAAAGTTACTTATGTGTTCCTGTTTGTTGGAGAGTTAACCTGTGGGATGTTCAATAAAGACATTTAAGTAATACTGAACACTTGAATGATTTTTTTTTTTCCAATATCCTCTTATTACAGCCATTGAAGTGAAATTGTGGAGGCATATTGTTAATGAGTTGACATATCTTATGATATTTCTACAATGGAAGTTGAGGTGGAGGGCAAACACTGTTAAAGTGGCCACCTAAACAAAAAAACCTGCACTTTATAGCCAAGGCATCTACATAGTCTTACCATGCTGTATGACTAGTGACATGAAACTGTCTTCTACATCCTAACCTTGATAGCTGAGTCTGGCTGCTCCTCACCCAGTTTCAAGCACCCTATATATAACGTTTTCTGTTTCAGTAAATAGCTGTGCTTCAAGCTTCATATAAAAACAATGATCATTAGCAACTGTATGGTATAACAGGTTCATCGTACATCTGACTATATTCCTACACGATCCCTGAATTTGTGCAAGTGTGCCTATGAGACAAGTGCTTTTTTAAAGTCAAAGGGTAGTCACATCAGGTATTAGTTTAAAGTCAGAAATTTCTACTGTTTGCTCACTTAGCACCTTATAAATTGATCAAACCAAACAATCACATTTTATATCTTTAAAAGCATTCTTAAACAGGGACAAAAGTGGGGGAAAACGCTATGACTAAAATTTTTGAAAGGAAAACAACTGCAATGGAGCTCCCTCCATAAGTTTCACTACTTTATTACTATTCATGTCTTCAAACTAGGGGATATAAATGATTTTCATTTGAAGACTAACCAATGTGGCATTGTTGTGACTCCTTTTAGCATACTGTAACAAACGAAAAGACAGCCTGCAGTATACCTAAATAAGCTAGCCAACTGTCTCATGTTTACAGCAAGGAATTCAGAAAAAGCAAATGTTCAAGATTGCTTGTTAAATTACAGATGGGATCTGGGAAATCTTAGACAAGGTAGAGTACAAATTAAACTTTTTGAGGTATACATTTTTTAATTAAACTGTAAGGAAAAAACTGGTTCAAAACCAAAAAGGATTTAAAACATTAATTTAAAAAGTTATGAGTAACTTTATGAAGAAGGCTTAAAGCCGATTGACAGAAGTCTAAATATAAACTCTCAAAAGTTATTTACTGAAGTGAAAGTTACCTTGGTAAAACAACAACAAGGCAAGCAACAGCTTTCCCCCAATTTCTTAATGTATTTAAGTGGCCATTTTAATTACTGCAGATTATAAAAGGTAGGCTAGGAAATCTTAATTAAAATGACCACTTTTAACATTTTATGTTCATGCATCTGGTTGTATTTTTTTTCTCACATAAAACAATGTGATATTGAAATAACATGTTATTGTAGCAATCATATATTGTATCACTAACCTAAAGCTAGGCAACAACTATAATTAAAAGGTAATGCAGTAAAACACACTTTCCTTAAAGTCTGTAGATGTGCTGATTTGTTTCACCCACTCTATCAGAGAATGCAACAAAGTAACCACAGACACTTTATAAACCTGATTAGTTTTGGGGCTATGCAAATAAAGCTGTGTCATATCACCAGTAGTGTTCATCTTTATGTTGTAGAGGGGCACTTGTTTTTTTTCTATCAGCAGATGACTCAGCTTACAGCAAACTTCCCATATTCCACTCAGTCATAGTAAATAAAGTCCTGTAAACAGAGGGAAAATCCTGATATGATAAACCAAGGCATGTTAAAGATTGCTATCAAAACAATCCAAAACATGTCTACAGCCTTAGTGTGGGCGCAGTCTCTTTTGTGCAGAGGTGGTGGGATATATCAACCAGATATCACATAGTAAATAAAATAAACTTAGCATTAGGCACAATGAAATGCCAAAGAGTACCATATTACTGCTGCAATACCAGAAAATGTACAATTCTGAGCTCTCAACTAAAAGGCTCTTTAATTTTCTTTTCACTACAAGTTTGACAAGGAAGAAAAATATCATTACCAATATGAAACTGATGCAAATCTAGCGTGGCAACAGAGAACTATTATTAACCTATTTCATGCATTTTTTCACACCTGCATTAAACCTTTAAAACTGTATATTTTGATGTGCCTCAGGTATTCACTGAAGGAATTAAATTTGCAGTTAGCTTCTTTCACTTAATTTGTCTGTTTCCTGAAACTTTGCCTTTATCATTAGCACCCAGCTTATTCTACTTCGCTCTCTCTTCCAGCGGTAACTAAAGAGGTATTCATTACAGTCAGGCTAAAGTTATCTCCTCCGATTCCTAAGCAGCCCTCTCGGGAGCCCTCCATGATACCCGTGTAGGTGTGTGTGACCTCTCGGCCCCTCTCCCTGCGTGGGAGGCCTGTGAACAATCAAGCTAGCAGCCATAATTAAGTTAATTACAGTCGACTGTGCCGTGGCATTATGTCATAGACCTTAACTAACAGTGGGAAATTGACCGGGGCCCTCCTAATTTACTGCTGCTTGATATAATGGCTGTGTGATGTATTGATATCACAGTCGTATGTCTTCAGCTCGCTGGCATCACTCCATGTTTTCTGCTTGTATTTCACAGTTCAAAAAGTACAGACAGACATGCATTAATTCAACGGCTTTTCACTAAAGCTTATTTTGGGGTGATTTGTGTGAAATCCTGCCAAAGACATTTTTTCTGGATGTCATAAACGCTGTCACAGACGAGTTGAAGCGGCTCTCAGCTGCCGGATGTCAGCGGACTGACAGACAATCTATGAGCCTTTGAAGTGTAAAGCACTGAGGCTCTGTTGTTTTCAATTATGTTTAAATGTTTCTGTTGATACGGATACTGGCGAGCAGTACAACTCTGAACCGACCAAAATGGAATAAAAAAACATTAAGTTTCAGGTTTCACAGCCAGCAACTGATTAATTGCACACTCCAGAAGGAAAACTGTGGGAACAAGAACTATGCTGAGATTATGAAAAAGATAAATCCAAGAAATAGGAGTAGGAAAATAAAAGAGTGATTTCTTTTGTTGTTGCTCCATGGGTCTAGAATTGCAGCTTAGTTTTAAGGCTTTGGGGCTGCAGCTCACAATTTGCTCCAATTGGCAACATGGACCTTGAAATATTTAAAACTGTCAGTTAAAATCCTCTTAAGGATAAGAAAGACAAAATATCCCAGCTTTCAGCATCTTTATATATACATATATGTGTGTGTATGTATATATATCTCATCGATTTAGTATTTGTGAGTATTTAGGTGGTAAAAAACTGAGTTAAACATGAGAAGAAGAGCTCTTTGTGCATCTCTCTGCTTAATGGAAAAGATAATGAGTGCTAAATAAGATCTGCAGGCAGTACGTGGATATCCATAAATCCCTTAATCCCTGTGCCCAATAAGACTAAATACAGTTAACCATAAACATGGAAACTATTCCATGATCTCCCTCCATCCACTCGCCACCAGCTGCACCATGCCTTTTTTTAATAGGAGACCTGGATATTAATCCCTGCTTGATATTAGCTTCATTAGTTCATGTACCAGGAGGGGACCACAATGTGATTAGCAGAGATGAGTCAGCTTACATGAAGGATCAAACCATGTAGATTCTCTACTTTCTGTTGCTCTTTATTTCCATGTTTGAAAAATGAAAACGTGCACACTTTTTATGATGACATGGCACTTAACCTTGTATCATATGGTGCTGCACATGTTAGTGGTTCTAATAAAGTCTTGGGGCCTGATCTACTAAGATCCCAAATTACGAGCACTTGATTGCGTGTGCAAACTAAAACAATTGCACGTGCCATTAGTGGGCATGTTGCAGGTGATCTTCTAAGACTGTATGCGCAATTGATAACAGGCGCAAAAGTGGTGCGAACCGCCCTCTTTAAAGGAGGATTTTGCATGTGCTACCAGCTGTCACCATGGAGAGTTTGGGAGAGCAGTGTGGCCATAAACACAAAATGAAGTTTGAAGCCATGGAGTTTGAGGCAAATAAACACACCGGTGAACTCCAGCAGAGACATCTCAGCATTGCCAGAAGAAACACGATTAGGGAGGCCATCTGGATAGACAATATGTCTCTACTATTTTTATTTCTGACCAAAGGTTGCAGTAACCTTTTTCTTACTGTCTATCATTTTGACGGACAAGGTTGTTTCTTTTCCCTCATGCCATGTTTTTATACGTCATTTTAATTTTTTTTCTGATTCCAATTAAACATAATCTAAGTGACAGCATTCACATAGTTACACAGCTTCATTACCAATAACCTCTCATGTGAAGAGTAGTCTTACAGTTACGCACACACAGACTGCGCGTTTATCATAGAGTGCATCACACTCTCCACGCATTAACAGCTCCGAAATTTGCTGTCAGTGTGTGGAGAGTGTGACGCAGTGAGCTCTGAGTGACAAATGGGGTGATTCTGGCTATGAAGGGGATCAGTTTTATATGGTTAAAGGACCTCCTCCACGATGTATTGAGAGCGCAAAACAGAGAGAGTTTACTTTACATGTGTGTCTGCATGAGTATGATGGCATCCTGGATCATCCCTCATTTTCCAGTCCATCATAACGACAGACAGCCTCCAAATCTTTCCATCATTTAGCAAAAAAAAAATCGGTAAATGACAGAAAATATTCTGTTAATGCGACCCCCTCACCACAATGACCGCAGAGATCTGTGCCTGTTTGCAACTGCCTTTCAAAGGTGCTAAATTTAGACGCAAAAACACAGCACGCAATCAGTTGCGGGTTTAATAAATCACATTGCGGGTGCTAAATGATTACATTTGCATCTCCTCCTCCCAGTATTTTGCGCGTTCTGATTATCTGCATATTCATGAAGGCAAACCCGCTAAATGGATTGCGCATGCTATTTTGCTCATTTGAAAGACTCAATCCTCGGTGCAACCGGGTAGTAGATCAGCTTTGTATGTGTTTTTATACATGCAAACCTTAAGTAGATCAGGCCCTTGGTGTTTTCAAGAGATTTTTACCACTACATATATATATATATATATATATATATATATACACACACACATACATATACATATATACGCATATAAACATATACCAATATACATATATACATATATATACATATATACGTATATACACATATATACATATATACACATATATACATATATACATATATATACATTCATATATACCCACATATATAAACATTTATAGATAGGTAGATAGATATACAAAACCCAAAACCAGTGAAGTTGGCACGTTGTGTAAATCGTAAATAAAAACAGAATACAATGATTTGCAAATCCTTTTCATCTTATATTCAGTTGAATACACTGCAAAGACAAGATATTTAATGTTAGAACTGAGAAACTTTATTTTCTTTTGCAAATAATCATCAACTTAGAATTTAATGGGAGCAACACATTGCAAAAAAGTTGTCACTGGGGCATTTTTACCACTGTGTTACATCGCCCTTCCTTTTAACAACACTCAGTAAACGTTTGGGAACTGAGGAGACCAATTTTTGAAGCTTTTCGGGTGGAATTTTTTCCCATTCTTGCTTGATGTACAGCTTAAGTTGTTCAACAGTCCGGGGTCCCCGTTGTTGTATTTTACGCTTCATAATGCGCCACACATTTTCAATGGGGGACAGGTCAGGACTACAGGCAGGCCAGTCTAGTACCCGCACTCTTTTACTACGAAGCCACGCTGTTGTAACACGTGCAGAATGTGGCTTGGCATTGTCTTGCTGAAATAAGCAGGGGCGTCCATGAAAAAGATGTTGCTTGGATGGCAACATATGTTGCTCCAAAACCTGTATGTACCTTTCAGCATTAATGGTGACTTCACAGATGTGTAAGTTACCCATGCCTTGGGCACTAATACACCCCCATACCATCACAGATGTTGGCTTTTGAACTTTGCGCCTATAACAGTCCGGCTGGTTCTTTTCCTCTTTGGTCCGGAGGACACGACGACCACACTTTCCAAAAACAATTTGAAATGTGGACTCGTCAGACCACAGAACACTTTTCCACTTTGCATCAGTCCATCTTAGATGAGCTCGGGCCCAGCGAAGCCGGCGGCGTTTCTGTGTGTTGTTGATAAATGGCTTTCGCTTTGCATAGTAGAGTTTTAACTTGCACTTACAAATGTAGCGACGAACTGTAGTTACTGACAGTGGTTTTCTGAAGTGTTCCTGAGCCCATGTGGTGATATCCTTTACACAGTGATGCCGGTTTTTGATGCAGTACCGCCTGAGGGATCGAAGGTCACGGGCATTCAGTGTTGGTTTTCGGCCTTGCCGCTTACGTGCAGTAATTTCTCCAGATTCTCTGAACCTTTTGATGATATTACGGACCGTAGATGATGAAATCCCTAAATTCCTTGCAATAGTTCGTTGAGAAATGTTGTTCTTAAACTGTTCGACAATTTGCTCACGCATTTGTTCACAAAGTGGTGACCCTCGCCCCATCCTTGTTTGTGAATGACTGACCATTTCAGGGAAGCTGCTTTTATACCCAATCATGGCACCCACCTGTTCTCAATTAGCCTGTTCAACTGTGGGATGTTCCAAATAAGTGTTTGATGAGCATTCCTCAACTTTCTCAGTCTTTTTTGCCACTTGTGCCAGCTTTTTTGAAACATGTTGCAGGCATCAAATTCAAAATGAGCTAATATTTGCAAAAAATAACACAGTTTACCAGTTCGAACGTTAAGTATCTTGTCTTTGCTGTGTATTCAATTGAATATAGGTTGAAAGGGATTTGCAAATCATTGTATTCTGTTTTTATTTACGATTTACACAACATGCCAACTTCACTGGTTTTGGGTTTTGTAGATATATATATATAGATATATATATATTATATTATAACAGAACTAGACAAATACTGTGTAACATTTTAATGGATTGTTCGTTCCATAATCTTTCAACTAATTTGTTCCTCTATTTCACGCTGCAGCCCTAGGACAGTTACTAACTGTGATACAAATACTGTAGATACACACTCATTGACTTCACAAATAAACTCATGGCTTGCAAATGAGTCACTTTGAGTCAAAGTAATTAATCATTTTTGAGGATACAGTACTTGTCAGCTACCTCTTTCTAATATGCAAATAGTCATCTTTGGTTTTTGTGCCTCAAACTTAGGCTTTATTTAGACTTGTGGATTTTGATAGGGGAAAAAAGGATGATGTTGTTCCTCTCTTTGGACAAAATCAGTCTTTGTCTTGCATGAGACATTTCAGTGGGTTTTGCATAATTCTTGTTAATTACATACTTTGCTCTCCAAATTAACTGTAGAGCTCCAGGAATAAAGCCAACACCATTTCCAAATCATTTGGTTTGCAAAATAAGGATATGTGAATTTGTTAACAACATGTCATTATCTAACCTCTTGTGGTGCCTGGCAAAGCATGCGGGTTTTCATGATGGCTCATAATAATCATAATAACACTTATATGAAATAGGCTTTTGTTTGCTCAATTCAACCAATCTGGATGCACGGCCAGCGGTCAGGAGGTCACCCAGAGGACCACAGATATACAAGAACACTCAGAGTGGCCACAATTGAGAAAACAAGCACCGACAGAAAGACTCAGCTTGATGTTTTATCCAAATGTTGTTGCTGAAATCAGCTGGAAAATACATCTGGAACTACCTCTGGGATTGATAGAGCACAACCTTGGACACCCGAGAAATTTCTTTGTTTTCATTTAATTTTTTAAATTACACACTGCATGTTAATTCATACATTTCAATTTAAATAAAGTCATCAGCTTAAAATATATTAAGTTAAAATACACATAAATAGCTAAAATGTGCCTGTAATTAAAGTCAGTGCAACAAGCATTAAACTTTGGCCATTATGTGTAAATACCTACAGCCTAAGAAAAAGGTTTATTGTGATAACACACTCATAAAATAAATGAAGTTTCAGCTGCATTCAGAATAAGCGCTTTTGGAAATGCATGTTTTATTTGAGAGCTTTTCAAGCTTTGAATAAAAATACATCACAAAGGATGAGGAATGAGTGGAATTCCCTTTCTAGTCAACAAAAAGACACCTGCTTGTGTTTGAGGAGTTACTATCCAATAGGAAAAAACCTGGATGAGCCTAAACAGGCAACAAGCCCAGTGCACTATGGGTGTTGGGGATTTTGAGACCTTTGGACATAGAAACACCTTTTTTGGAGTTTCGAGGTCTGAGGTAAAACATTTAAAAAACTTTCTTCACATATCTTCTACACAGACAGACCAGTTCTATGACAATGCCCTCATTAAAATGGGCTCAGTTTGTTTAATGCTCTGTTATGGACTGGGAGTCTGCACAAATTCTGCTGAGGACAAAGTCCAACAACTCCCATGATAATTACAGGTGAATATTTTTATTGGTCTTTACATTTAAGGAAAACACTAGTTTGCCTTAAAAATAGCTTCTTCTCAGAAGTGAAATGATGTAATAGACGGACATAAATGTTAGAAGAAATACCACATCGTGTTTGTAACGATTGCATCACATTAATGATGGCTCGGAGTCGGCTGCACAGAAAGAATCAAATGTAGTCTGGTGGTAATAGAGAAGCTGACCTGTCAGGGTCTGAGGGCACAGTATGATTCAAAGGGATGTGGTGCAGTCTCAGTCAAACAGTGAACTGAAACACATTGTGGGGGATTTTGTCCTCGGAAGGGACTGACTTCGTTATTTGTCTGGACCAGATTTATTCTGCTTCAAAGCACTTCCCTGTCATACATTAACCCATTTCTCACCCTGGCTCCCGGGTTATCCCTGATTGCCAATTAGGGACTACTGATGCTTCTGTACTTGAAGGGAGAGCTGACGTGATCTGATGATTAGGTCTCATCCTTCAGGCTGCTTTTACAGATGCACACCTGGCTGTTGTGTGTCTAACCTCATCATTGGTGTGTAGCAGCGAAGGGCCTAGACACAGGTGAGGGTAATAATGGAGAAAAATCTTCCCACAGGATGATCATGATTAGTTGAGAGGCTAGGCGGTGTTGCTGTTAATCAGAAATACTATGATGAATAAAACATCAACTGACATCTGATGGTAACAAGAGACAGGAGTATAAAACCAAGCGCTTTGGAAGACTACCAAAGTATGACAGAAAGAAGAAGTAAAAAAGAGATGCTGAAGACTTAATTCATTTGTCAGCTGTGGAGATGCAGCAGCCACATCCACATCAAGCAGGATTCGATGAGAAAATTGGTTGTGTTGGATTTAATTTTAAGGACTTCTACAGAAAGAAGGCCAAATATGGTTAAAAGGGAATCAGTGCAGAGTTGGCTGCAGAGTTTCACAGACTATTCTGAATGATACTCAAGCTCCTGTGGATGTCACTGTGTTTGTGTCTCTTGTTCTATCAAGCAAACTACAGAAATCAGAGGAGGGCATTAAGATGGCTGTGAATAAAGCGAGAGGATCCACTGATAATCCAAGCTGCTTTGAACAGAAACTTAAGAGCATTCAGACTGACCAGAAACCCCCAATAACCCCACCCAAAAAAAAAAAGTATAACAATATCCCAATATGTTACTGCAGATTATAGATGCACTCACTAAATGGTAAAACAAATAGTCAGATGATTAAAAACTGGCACATGATCTAGAGGATGGTTAAAGCCACACTGTGTATCTTGTTCTTCCATCTAGTGGTGAAACTGTATTTTGCATTCAAACGAATAGTGCCCCCTAGCACCTCGCTTTTTAAAATGTGTATTGCAACCGCTAAACTGTATGGTAGCCGGTATGTGCTTAGAAGCTATGTATTCTCTTTTTCGCTTTTGGGCCAACAAGGATTCCTTCTCCTGTGGCGTGGCATCAGTATGATCTTGCATTATGAACGAAAGTGCAAGGCAGGCTTTCAAATTTGCCAGGGCAGTGACAAGCGCGTCTCGCTGTGCTCCTTCTCTGTTTCAGTCGCGCTGGCTCTGAGCAAAAACACATTTAGCCTTAGCCAGCAGAACTACATAGTGCTTTATGTCCCTCTCGGCTGTTTATGGTTTTCATAGACCGGAAGGACGTGGAAGCCTCTACAGGACTTACCTGTTGTATGTAAATACAGATACGAAATTCTTCGCTCAGGAGGACAAGTCAGACTGTTGGCAGAGGCAATTTGGCACAAATGAGGAAAATATTTATGAACATAGATGTTGTTTTTAGCTCATAAATTACTTCAAACGCTATACATTGTCCCTTCAAACTTAATACCTCTGCCAAGAAGGTTTTTTGCCGGCGTTTGATTGTTAGTTTGTTTGTCCATCTGTGAGCAAAATAATCCAATGTTATCAAGTTCTCAATGAATTTTGGTAAAATTTTCAGGAAATATTGTTGTCATTAGAATATAGTGGTGATCTGAATCTGACTGTGGATTAAGGATAGTTTAAAATATTTTTTTAACATCATGTCACAGGGCAAGTACATCAACATGGGAAATCATTTTGTTGCTTTTAAGCTGTTACTTAATCATTAACTTAAAGCTGCAATATGTAAGCTTCTGGCTTTCAGCTCTCTAGGGGCCTCTGTGGTCGTTGTGTCTAACTGCACTGTCGTAAAACAGAGCGCCTCATAGCAACGTGCATTTGTTGACATACAGAGGGAGGAGAAGCAAGCCGACAGGACGACAAATAAACCATGTGGACTGATAAGGCACAGTCTGATCATGTTTCTTACAAGTCCAACAATAAGAGGGCAAAATCAGGGCAAAATCAGCATTAGTCAGACATCCCTCCTCGTCTTTCAGCTCACACCAGTGACTGAACGCCGGGTCAGTGTTTATCCCTGTCCGGGCATTTAGCTTGTTTGTCTCCCACTTTCTTTTTTTTATCTCCTCTGATAAAACTTTTCTTTTCTACGGGTTTTTTTGCTGCTTCCGCCATGATAACAACTCTACATTTGGCTTTCTTCTTCTTCTTCTTCTTGTTTAATGGCGGGTGGCATCCAGCGTCAGAGGAGCATTACCGTCACCTTCTATGCAGAAGTGTGAGCCAGAGGTCCCTATTTCTATTAGGAAAATAAGCGCATATTTACTTTAAACTAAATTCTGTTCATTAAATCTGTTTCAAAATTCAAAAACTGCTTTATATTCTCCTTTTCCCAACGTTTGGCTTTCGCCTCGAGGGGGAAGTGACGTATGCCTTAAGGCAGTCAAAGCAGTAAACACTAAACAGTTTTTTAGTGTGGAAGTGTTCCTACCATCCACATCAAAGTTACATTGTGCCAGTAAAGGCAATACAGACCCCCTCAGACCATGACAGAGGTGTCACTCAACCTGTTGTAAGGTGATGTACCATCACAATGTCTCTAGAAATATTATATTAGGGTGGAAAAAACTACATAGTGTTGGTTTAAGGAATTATCTATTTTACCAGACATTTTTGAGTAAACAATTAAAAAGATTATCGATTTCATTAGTGTTCAGTAAATCAGATCTGTTCTTAAGTTACTGCAACTCAATGCCAACTCTATTAGCTCATTGCTGAAAATTTCCATTAAGTTTCAGCATCAAGCTAACAAATTAGATATATCCTTTACAGTTTTATATAAATAAGCCATAGGTGATTATTTGAATTATTGCCATGGCTGTCCATTGTAAATTTAATTTAAAATGCACATGGCTGTAATTCTTAAATCCTGGCATGGCAAGGGTAAAATTGACTGAAAACATCAAATAAAGGTTTTATTATACACAGGGTTAAGGACGCTTTAACCTTAGAGTGTTATATGCAGTGAAGAGCTGAAACATTTAAAAATGAAGCCATTAATACTGAAGTCATGGACCAACAAAAGACATCATTCTGACCCAGGGTGGTTTTCTGCTCTGAGGTCCACTTGCAACAATTTTTCATTCGCTTAATTGGAGGTTAATTTATAATTTCATTTCATGATTTGTCATTAGAGGTGCTGGTGGGCCCTTAAAGGCTCCATGACTAATATACAAGAGAAAATACATTGATGTCATCAATAAAGTCACTCACAGCTAGCTTATCTTTAATATATTACCTTGAAATTTGGAATGTTATTGCATAGTGTTATATGCTGTTTTTAAATGCACAGTCATTTAAATACTGATGTTCACCCTTGTAATGATGGCAAAGTTTCTGCATGCTCCTTCCTGCCCATTCAGTGCCACCTCAGAGAAGAGTGGAGGTGATTCATGCAGAACAATCCGCTGTGGAGAGCATCATTTATCACTGAATGTGTCAGTGGGCAAGAAAAGAAAAGGACCTGCTGGTGAATGGGGGTGAAGGGAAACAGCCCAGTGAAGATTAGTGATTTAAAGAAAAAGGTAAGCCATTGAGCATCCGTGACCCTGAAGAAAATATATGGGCCTGACTGCACATCGGTGCAAACTCACCTTCTCTGTATTCATGGAGAATCTGAGCTATGAGCTGTTACTTCAACTAGAAATGCACAGTTGTGGCCTCTCATGCTTTGCTGGTCCAATCGTTTGACCTCATTTGGTTCACACACAAAGAACCACACACAGGGCAAATAAATAACAAATCCATTCTGTTCTGCTGCAGAGCCATATGGGGCTTGGAAATACCATGGAGGAGAGGGGGACATCCTTGAGGAAAGAGCAGAGCAACTCTCTGGGCAATGAGCCTTGAGTGCAATGTTTTGCGACCACTTCACTGAGTCTCAGCAGTGTTATCGAGTAAAGAAGCTCCTTTTATCTCTCTGCTGGGTTCAGCGCACTATTAACCACAGCCTATCACAGTACCACAGGATTCTTTCAGTAACATAACTACATGTACAAGTGCACACAACATGTAAGCATACACTGATAAACACACAAATGTATTCAGACTGAGATAAAAAGCAAATGCATTTATGCAGGAAGATGAAGGACGCTCCGTACCTACCAGCTGCGCCATCACTTTTTCTCTCTTATCACATTTATCTTGACTGGATTTGCAAAAATATATACGTACACGAATATACACTTCATTATTAATAACAAGGCTTGAATAAAAGCCATCTAGGAGAGCTGAAGGTTTTACAGAAAGACAGAAAGATTGGTAAAACCTATGGAGAGCTCTTAACCCAGAGAACAGAGTTCAAAGTGTTACAGCTGATACCAGATACACACACAAGAAAAAGCTGTGCATCAAATCTGCTCCAAACACAATCAGTTAAAAGTGTGGTGTTCAAAAGAACTGGGTGTAAAAAATCGATTAATCAATTTGAATTGATTTTCCATTGAATGGCCCAATATCAATTCACAAAATCTTTAAATCAATCTTTTAATATGTCTTTTCTCAGGGTGTAATGCAGCCTAAGGTTTAATGCCGAGTAGTCTCACGTGACCAGCCATTCATTTTCCATAATGCCATGTCACTTCTCACGTGACCAGACCAGAGATCTCGCAAGATCTCGTCACTCAGCAAGGAGCGCTGTTAAACAAAACATCATGGCGGGAGCACTAACGCACCTCTAACAAACTTTAAGGCAGATGTCTGGATGCATTTTGGATTTAAAGAACATGAAGGCACCAGTCTCTTAATGCAGAGTGCTAGTGTGGCATCATAATGTTGATGATTGATGGTCTTAAATAAGTGGTTTGGTTAATCAGTTGTTTTGGTCAGTGCTTTTCCTGCTATAATCAATTTTATATCCAACTAGAAAGCACTCGGAGAGCGCAAACCTCCGCCAAGGTAGGTTTTTGTGGAGTTATATGCACAAATGCCGAAAATGGTCCTATCTCCAAACGTTAAAGAATCCTTTAAAAAAATTCCTGGATCCAGACGGTGATCCAGATCACCCCCAAAATTTAATCAGTTCTTCCATATCCCATTTCAGACAATTCCTGAAAATTTCATCCAAATCTGTCCAGAACTTTTCAAGTTATTTTGAACACAAACAAACAAACAGACAAACAGACAGATAAACGCCGGCAAAAACATAACCTCCTTGGCGGAGGTAATAATTACTTATATATTTGACTTTATGATCAATGTTGTAATTAATGATTCACTTTTACATGATTCATTTTTATATCTACTGTCATTTGCTCATTTTTATATATCGTCAAGGTTACAGTTTACTTATTCTTACTCGTATTTTTACAGTGAATGCTGGATTAAGGGGTTCAGATTATATGCTTAAGGGTTTCATAAATTAGGTTACCTATTATATGCCTTATATATTCCCTCAGATGTTTGCCTCATATAATCCACACCTAGAATGTATTAGTTAGAAGTATTACTATATACATATATTGCAATATATTACACACACACACACACAGAATGTATTAGTTAGAAGTATCACTATATATATATATCGCACACTCACAGAAATGGATTAGCTAAACCTGTCACAATATATGCCTCATCTAGTTGGAATTGTCATAATATATGCTTTGTCAAGTTAGAAGTATCACACCATGTATGCCTTATAAGTTCACAAGAGTGTTGTATTCTTATAATCTCAAAAAGAAGAAGTTGGACTTTTCACACAGTATATTTTCATGTAATGGTTTCTGAATAAGTGAGGTACCTGGGTTTGTTTGCATAAAAGATTCTTAAAACAGAGTTTTCCCTTTCATGGGGCCGAAATGCAGATCTAATGATGTCTATTCAAAGATTAGGTGAATCTAACACGTCTGAGAAATAGGCCTATAGGAAAGCCCATATTTGGAAAGCTCACAGAGAAGCCACTTTGAAGCCTTGGATAGAGCCAGTAGATGCCATCTTGAGAGATAGGGAAGGGAAAAATGCCAAACTATAGCCATAAAAGGAAGCAACTCTGGTCATCATTGTATTTGTATGACATCCTAGGGAAGGGAAATTCACATAATCAGGTCCAAGTATGCATAAAGTAAATATTGATAAGAGGGGCTGAAGCAGCAGTAAGAAGGGATGGTACATTTTAGCAGGAGGGGAGGAGCTCCACCCAGAGATAAAAAGCGACGTATCGCAGCTCCGCGGTGAGTTTATGGGGTGTTTGGTACCACACTTCAAATCCACGCACAATTTTGTTCAAGATTATTTTGAGCTTAAATAAACTGGTGATACTTGGACTTCTTCTGCATTTTGTGATTTTTTGGGGACCTGGATCTTAAAATTGGAATATAACTTTATTCCTTACTTTGAGGATAAGGAGCATGATTTGGATTATTTCTTTTTTCCTTTATTGGGATGACGGAGCATAAATTTTTATTTTTTTTTTTACCTTTTTTGGAAAAAGCCTGCATATTGGAATTTAACATTTCGGATATCCTTAAGTTTCATTTTTGCTTCCAATTTGAGAGAATATTTTTCCTATCAGCTCATACAATATCTTGATGGAATGTATCTGAGACACTACACTAGGATCAGACATGGGAAAGGGAACAGGACCATGTTTTTCATTAAGTATGTAGAGATAAAGGCTAAATGGTGAGTTAAAGGCACAATAAGGAAAAAGGAAAAATGTCCAGAATAAAGTTAAAATGCAGCTTAAGTTATAATGTTGAGTAAAAAGTGCTTAGGGAGTACAAACGTCTGCCACAGCATTTTGGCATCGTCAGCCAAGTTATTTGCCAAAATGTAAAAACTGACCCATCTCCCCATTGTCCACATGATCTGGATCCACATCTGTATTCAGATTACCACCAAAATCTTGACTTCTGCCTTGTGCCATGACCAACATCCCATTCAAATAATTCACTGTAAATTTAATCAAACTCTGTTGAACTTTTGAGTCTTAGAAAAAATGTGGAAAACTGTCCTATCTCACAAAGTTTTCAAAAACATTCCCTGAAACTTTTTGAGCTACAAACCAGCATACAGACTAACACCAGAAAAAACATAACAGAGGTAATAAAGTTGAAATGGGCCCACAGTTTTGTGGATGAAATCAAAATGTTAAATAACTCAGGAAAAAAGTTTAAATTAAACTCTGCAAAAAAAACTGAAACAACATTTAAAAACTCTAAACTGTATTTTAACTGCAATCACTTTTTTCTCAAAAATGAGCATTTTCATTGCACTCAACAGTTTGTCCCTTTTCTCCTCTCTCTCTCTTTATGCCTTCAAAAAGTATATACCTGTCAGGTGGTAGAAATATTGTTGTTGGCTTCAAAGGACCTGACCAAAATCATACAGGAAAGGGACGGAGATAAGGCTAAAAATTGTTGGCCTTTGACCCTGTTACCTTCAAAATATGATTGATTCATTGAGTTGAAGAGGACCTTTTGCAGTTTGATGGAAATCCCTGAAAGAATCTCAAGATATCACGGTCACTTGCAAAATGTGAAAGTGAGGTCAGAGGACGTTTGGCTTTGTTCCTACAAAATCTTACAGTTAAACTTCGGATGGAATGGGACATGTGTGCAAAACCTGAAGATAATACGTGAGAGTATTGGGATACCACATTCAGAACAGGGGATGAACATGATGCCCAACGGTCTTGACCTATGACCTCCAATGCTACCAAGTTTCTCTTTTAGCTTGGGGAAAACTAGTTTGAGAGAAATCCCTCAAAGCTTTTTGAAATATCAAGTTCAAAATCTAAGGATGACTAGGAGACTCCATGACTTTGACTTCTATCAGTTCTTCACTGTGCCATTGCAGAAAAAAAGCATTTTAATGATATTGGGTTCACAGAATTTGCCTTGAAAGAACGATGAGGCTCTATGAAGCTTAACTTTGCTCTACGATCTTCAGAGTCTCTTTATCTTACCCTTGAATCAGGGTGTACATTTGTTGATTACAATGGAAATCCCTCTTAGCTTCATTGATGTATTGCATTCACAAGCAAGGTATGACCATTAAGCTTTATGGCTTGGAACTCTGACCCATGACAGTAGGTGACGCAAAGACATTAAAATGTCTTCCTCCACTCATTAATTTTTATTCCCGCCTACCCCTAATAATACCCTCCATCACCTCTATATGTTTTTTGAAAAAACAAGGGCAAACACACGCACTCACAGAACTACCCATAACTACTTGTCATCTTGACATCTGTAATTGGCTCCTTCATTTTTCATTAATACTGTTTGTTAGAGGGGAGTTTCCATATGTATCACCATTACCATATTCATGCCCTGAGGTGACGAACACAATGAGGCACAGTTCAGAGCTCAGGATCTATGAGAGACATAATAGTACCATATTCATAACATACACACTCACTCAGGTTTTAGAGAAACAGCTGAAACATGAGCAGTGCAATGACTATAGAGAGTGCATAAACAAAGCAAACAAGGCAATTAGAGGTAATTACCATGAACTGTATGAATGTAGATTATGATATAAAAATAAATTGGTGAATTTGCCCCTTGGTCTTGGCTGTCAGTTGTTTAGGCGTCCACAATGAAACTGCTGCCTCTGACAAACTTTCCATCAGCCAAACAGCAGGCAAAAAGATCAAGAGTTAGAAATGAGTTATTCAGGCCAAAATTACCTTTTTGAGTCAGGGTACCAACAAATTTATTTCTACCATTAAATCAGACATTTTTAGTAGCGATACGCAGTATGGGATTTTTTTTTTTTTTTTTCAAAATGTGAAAATTTCTCTGAACGTATCGTTGCTGATATGATAATAAAACATTTTTGGGTCGAAAGAACCATCTCAACTCAAAGAAAAATTATCATGTTCCTTATGCTGTGACATGCTATTTGTGTTAGAAACTAGTGAAACAAGAAAAACAACATTTCAGTCTCTCAAAGGAACCTCTATGTTTTTCAATGTAGACGTTACAGCAAGGATGGCTGACTTTGGCCAGAGGGCCACAATAATATTAACCTCAGTGCCAGAGGGCTGAACTGTTTGAGTTTAAATGCGAACTCTTGAATTTCAGAGGATGTACTGGTAATTAAAGTATATTTCACAACAACATGGGCATTTAGTAATGCCCAAAGAGCATTTCACAGAAACAATGGCAGTAAATCATGGCTCTACATTCTTGAAAATATTGCAGTTTTAAAGTTTTATGGTAAATTATGTCTTTTCCTTCAAGTTTATTAACTTTTCGACAATCTAAATTGACTGGTGGGCCACGCTGCAGGAGCTGGAGGGCTGCATCTAGTCCTAGGGCTGCCAGTTGCCTACTTTACAGGGACAGTTTGGGATTTTTTAATTGGGGTTGTATGAGGTTCATGGCTTAAGCCTGAACTCAGAGGAGAACAGAGATCAAATCTGATTTTATATAGAAATAGTCAGCTAGGGCTATATGTTGCTGCAGATGGTGCTACCAAAACTCAATACAAAGGATTTTCATAGGCAATATGTATGAGCGAAATACCGTATTGGGTGTAAATATAGTCAGAAAATTTCTGATCAGCAGCTTCCAATATTTGACTATTTAAGGTATATCACACTGATATCACACATCCCTAATTTTAACATGGGGGTTTAAAGGTCTTGTGGGTGACTTGGCAGCCAAGATGAAGTGGATACATTAGGTACTTTAGGTTTTTGCACCTCGACATTTGCTTTATTTTTTCAAACAGCAATTCGCCTCTGGGTTTTTAATCACATTACACTCATATCAGCATCAGAATCTGACTTATTGACAAGACAGTTTAAACATAGAAGTATTATGACTTGGTGCTATGTTGCAAAAAAGACACTCTTAAAAGCAAAATTTAAAAAAAGCAGGAAGCCCCTTCGACAGTGGTATCCCAACAAGTAGGGACATTTCCAGGGGGCTGTACAGTTGAAAGTTGAAGATAACAGCAAATACCTATTAAATAACATCGTGTTCTAACATTCAAGACTGTTACTGTTACGTTTCCCAAACTTTTGGGACCCCACTATGTGCATCTTGAAAGAGTAGCAGACTCCTACATTTTTAGTGTTATGTGCAAACTTATGTTTCAAGGATTTTTTTTTTACATTTTGCTCTTGTTATGGCACAAATCTAACCTAATGACTGAAGCTTACTATAAATCAAACTGATTTTATAAATTTGTATTGAAATTAATGGGTAAAATATGACAATTCAGACCTTTTAAAAAATGTGTCTCATAATTCCCACGGTTCCCAACTCCCAGTTTGAGGACCACTGATATAACACAGAATATTTGGTTTAGCCCCTACATTTATGTAGAGTCAGATAAACATGGTGCAGTTTTACCTTTAATTTGAGTTATCTAACTTTTCCAAAGCATAGCTGGCATAAATGATGCCTCAAGCAGTAAAGTAAGTGCCAATTCAACCTTAAGAGGCCAAAAAAAAGCTTTGTTATGTGCCTGCCAATAGAGTCACATTGTGTCTGGAACAACTCAAGGATCACACTGAGTGCTAACAAATGCAGAAACAGAAGAGAGACAGGAGAGACAGCGAGGTGAGCGCAAAAGCTGTAGCCTCACTTGCAGAGGCACAGTGAATGCAGACCACAGATCGAACACAAAGTTTGAGATTGAAATTGAAAACGGTGGGAGTGTGTACCAGTGCCAGCAGAGAAGAACATGAGTGTGAAAAGTGGTCGAGAATAAAAGAGATGGACACAGACAGAGGTGAGAATGAATCAGGGCCAAGCAGAGGGCACAAAGAGGCGATCACATCCTCACTGTGGATGGAGGGATGTGTGAGCAGACAGAAGGCAGATGATTAGCAGGTGTCAATGTGTGGTCTTAGCCTGGTGAGGACATGTTATCTGAATGAGACAATTAAAAGGCCTGTCACACACACTGCACAGGAGAAGAGGGCCTAGGGTGGAGAGGATGCCTGAAGAATCACTCAGCTCCATTTAAGGCTCTGTTGAAATTAGTAGCTGTCCTGTAACTGCAACTATTAGACAAGTCAAGTAATAATTATTTCTGTATAAACATTGACAAAATTTCTAACGGTGAAAAAAAAGACTTGGACAGACTTGTCTAATCGGTATATCGCTCATACCACATGAGGTGTAGTAACTTTTCTCCATTTTCTATAAAACTGGAGGCAATCACACAACTGCCACCACGAGCTAGCAGGAAGTATAAGCACACATGTCAAAAGTACAAGATTAAGTTTGGACATACAGTAGGCAGGTTTGTCTCCATTGACACTAACTGATGCACAACTTTCATGATATATTAACATAGAACTCTCATCAGCATTCAGTGTATTTTTTTAAAATGAATACAAGCCTTAAAGTGTGCCTGTGCAAGAATAACAGGACCGACTATTGAGAAAACAGTGTAAATTTTCAGTATTTTACTTTGTCTTGTCTAACCTATGTCAACACCAGAGCATCTAATCAGCTATTTGCTTCTTTTTATACACAGACAAAGGAGAATAATAAGGGTTCATCATCCAACTGAACAGCTTTCTTTCATTAAAAAAGACTTCTAAAACAAACAAAGGTAAAAAAGGGAGCTAGCAACAGACCGATAATTTTTCTGTTGTGAACAGTTGTCAAAACCGTCTTGTACCTGTTAAGTTCTGAACGATTTTGGTTCTGATTCTGGTTCTGCTATCGGTATCAGTCCTTAAAGGATAAGTTCGGTTTTTTGACACCTGGACTTTATTTTTAGGATTAAATACGCTCGTAGACTCACCCAGACAATTTTGGCGGAGCTCGGAGCCGTTTTCGAGCAATTTAGATCCATCCGACGGTGTTTTTCTCATGCCGTAGTAGCAGACGGGGCCAGAAATCGAAGCCCCTAAATTAGACATTATCTGCTGCGAAACTCGCTCATTTCAGCTACATTTTATAAATGAATGGCCAGTGTTATCACCATGTCAGCTCAACTTTGTTGTTATGGTCATCCGGGGTTTTACAAGGACAGGTAACTTTTGGTGACGTCATAGACAAGAACATGAGTAGAGCTGCTGTTGCTGCTAGGCTACACGGCTACAGGGATGCAGAGGGAAAGAGCCGAACAGCTGGCCAGAGAACAAGCAACCACTGTACGTCCACGAATGGGGGCTAACTGGTGGTGTTGTTGTGGACATTGCATGGCAAACACAACAGAGGAGGAGTGCCTTTGCTGCTCACAGTGGGACTTGAGACCAGAGGAAACACGTATTGATGCCCCCCAAAATACGATTTCTGGCCCCGTCTGCTACTACGGCATGAGAGAAAAACGCCGTCGGATGGATCTAAATTGCTCAAAAACGGCTCCGAGCTCCGCCAAAATTGTCTGGGTGAGTCTACGAGCGTATTTAATCCTAAAAATAAGGTCCAGGTGTCAAAAAACCGAACTTATCCTTTAACGGTTCCATATCCGATTCCACATTTTTTGGAGAATGAAATAAGATGAATATTTTGAGCACAAAAATCTGCCAGCCACTGTTGTTTGCCAAGTTAAGATCTCAATAACTGACCATTTCAGAGATTTTTATGTTCCCCTTGACATATACCAATAAATACTGTCCTTATTATTACACAAGTAATAATTAACCAAAACTGATCAATAGTGAACAAAAGAATACAAAAACCTTGTAACCACCCTATAAAAAAGGACAACTTCGTTATTTGGTGTTATTGAAATGTAAATGTGAGCTCAGCTGAGTTTAACCTGTGTGTGACAAGAAGTTGGCACAGATGCTACAGCTACATGTGGCTGTGGATGGGTTCAGTGGGCGGAGATCGCAAACACACTGATGACGTTGCATTTGCTCACATAAACACTGTGTTGAAGGAAAAGCTTCGGTATGTCGTTTTAAATGCCTTGCCTGAACCAAACATCTTTACTGCAGGAGCTGTCATGAGTTTTTAGCAGAGTTTAGTCAAAATTTTTGCTGCCGCAGTCCGCCATGATCCCCCTCTCAAAATGTTGTTTACGCGCTACATCACAGATAACGTAGTGCTACGGCAACACAGCAGATCCTTAAAGATGCACAAAGCCTGTTTGGACAGTATTATCCTCACTGATGTTTAATCACTAAAAAAGATATACGCACCTTTCAGGAACCAAAACGTGAAAACAAAATTAGCATCCCTTATCAGTTCCTCGCATTTTGAAAACTTGGAACCGGTTCTAAAATGGATCAGGATCTCAGTACCCAAACCTACTTACCTGCCAGGACATGACCACAAATGAATGTTATCTCATGAAAATTGTGAATTGCCAGATCCTGATCTGACTTTATGTAAGGCCCTCAAATCATGTAATTAATGTGTCAAGTATTTAGATTAATGGCTCAATCAGCTTTAAACAAGTGTTCCAGAGATTTCTCTTTTTCCAAGTTAAGTGTTTTGGTGCTTTGCATGTGAAGATAATAAAATGAATAGCATGTACAGAATATTACGATTACCCCCAGAGCATTAGCTTTTACTTTCTGGGAAAAAATCCTCCGTCACAAGTGTCTTCTGTAATTAAGCTCCTAACCTTTTACATTATGCACCAAAGGTTACACTTAACCTGGATTCAACAGAAATAGAAAAACTGGAGCTCATTCTGAATATAGATCAGTTTTATAATGAAGCAATCTGTTTTTCAAGCTAAACCTGAACCTTTTTAGCATTGCACAACACTCCCTTGACAGATCTTTCCTTACACGCACAATAATGAGGAACGTGGTGTTAAGATCCCAAAGGGAGCTATAAGGGGAAAAGCCAATAAGGGTCGAGAGAGGGGCAGCTCATAAACACACATGCACATAAACCGCTATCGATGCCGGCATGCATCCAAAGCAGGAAACGGGTGAGACGAATGCATAAAGCCATGATTTAATGGACGTGTTTGGGAACAAGAGTTGTTTCCTGGTGGATTGGATAAAATTGTTCCATCAACAATGAAAATATGGAGGATGGAGGGTTATAACTCAGAAGTTGTTTATATTTTGAATGTGATAGCTATCAACATGCTTCTGCAAAATGGACACTGACTAAAAAATGATACATAGAAGGGTTACAGGCGGGATGATACCTTATTTTCTCATTTACATTCATGTACTGCAATTAGTCATTAATTATGCCTATACGCAGTCAAAAATGAAGAAAAAAAACTAATTAATCTACGTGCAGGGGGTATTTATGGTTTATAATGAATCACTGTTTCATGGTGCTCTGTGGTGTATGGGCCATCCTGCTTTTATGTAAAATTCACCACTTAACATGGGAAAAGGACCCAACTAATTGAATTGCTATGTTGTGTGCTGTAACAGATCCTAATCAGGCAAGAGCTTCGGCACACAGACAACAGGCTCATGCATCACCAGGGCTGACATCTACCGCTGGAAGAATAATTACAAACCAATGCACAGGCCTTCTTCACAGCTTTAGCTGGTAGAAAAAGAGAAGTGAGCAGATAAATGATGCTGCGCACTTAGCTTTCAAGATTTCTTGTTTCCTGCAATCTAAATCTGTCAATGAGAGTTGGAGTGGTTCTTTAGGACCTACATAATCAAGCAGAGGTTACTTTCATGAAAAAAATAAGAGTTAAGTGTTTACCTGGTGTTCAGAACACTAAAGCTGAATATCATCTGCATATAGATGAAGTTAAACAGAGAGCATGCTAATGTTTAGGTCGCAGGGGGAGACATGTTGAAGGCTTAAGCTTAAGAATGTATCTGCATATTTGTATGTGTGCATTACTGTGTGCATGCGTATCGGTTAATGAAAAGGTAGATGCAATTAAGGGAGTGTTAGGTTATCATTGTTACAACAAATGTCAAAGAATTTACCGAACCTTTGGTATTAAGATTGTCTAAAAAAAATCACATTGAATGTTGGACTACTTATATTTACTTAGTAAATTAACAGGCTGTTGCAACATTGCATTACAAAAGAGGATAACATAAAAAAAAAAACATTAAACTCATTATATACAATTAGGAGAAGTGGTAAATTCAGTGGAACTGTACTTAAAGTAACCTCGCAGTGCCGCTGGGTCCACCTGGTTTCTTGTCTGTAATCAGACAGATCCTTCTTGCAAAGCTTCAAGCAGAGACGACGGAGCTTGAACTGCAGAGGCACTGCCCAATCAGTGTTCTTTGAGGAAAAAGGGCCGGAGCCACAAGCGTAATGGCAGCGACAAGTGACTGCGAAGCTGTAAACAATGGCTGCTCATACAGAGGTTATCATAGATGCTAACTGCTTTGGCAAAAAGTTACCAGACCTGTACAGTATTACTTGATGAAAAGAAGAACAAATAATAATACTGAAAGCATTTCTCACTGGAAAAGATATTTCTGTTCCTTTTCCAGCATGTTTTGGTAAGAGTTTGCCAACAAATTTTGTACTTTAAATTGCAGCAGTAGCAACTGCAGCGCCCTCCTACTTGAACATCTGACTGGCCTGTAATTAATGTGATTGACAGAACAATCATCCAATCACTTTCTGGATATGATTATGAAAGGTTTTTCCCTCCCCAGTCCCTTTCCATTGGTTGCTGCCCAAATGGACTGGTGAAACACTTCCTGTATAGCTGTGGTCTCAAACCTTTTTGTACCATGACCCAATTTTATATAATACAACATTAGCTGGTTTTTGAGGAGGGGCATTCATGAGCACTCATTCTGTTTTATCAGCAGCTGAACAATGACATTTAGGAACCTTGTGGAAAATGCTGTAAGGTGGCGCTCATTAACACAGTTGATGGTGTGTGTTTCAACCATTATCAGTCTGAGGTGATCTGGTCCAAGCTATGGTACTTGCTAGCAATTTAAATGAAGTACTGTCCCTGTTCCACTATGCATGCATCAGGGAAAATCAGTTATACCAACGGCCTCTGCCACTGTAGAAATTATATTTATGCTTTTTTGCTAGTGACTATGGGCAAGTTTCCTGTTGACTTTTCAACAAGTCGGCAAGATACTTACTAATTGCTATTGTGTATATAAACAAATATGAAATTCTGCACTTGTCATACAAGCTCTATGCCTTAATTTTGGTAAAATACACAAGAACACGAACAATTTAGCCTGTTTCTATGGCAAAAAGGGGACAAACACAACACAACACAACACAACACAACTAAGCCAGTGCACACATGCTTAGCATTTATGTTAGCGTTAAGCATTAAAATGTTGTTAAACTTCTACAGACATAATCTGGGGCTTTTGTCTTATTGATAGTGAAAAAGACAGTTGTTTAAAACTGAAATAAGGTGAGATAGCAGGAGAATTCACGCAGTCAATAGGCCACAGGCAGGAATCCAATCTGTGCTTCCTGCACAAGGCAAGAGCCCAAATAAAGATTTATGATGATTTCAAATGGTACATTTTCTCCATTATTGTAAAATTATGCCCATAAAATGTTTTTTTTTTTTCAAACAAAAACCAAAGTCATTGGATGAGAATCAAAAATGTGACCCTAACACTGTTTTAAAGAGAAAGGCCTATCATATAACTTTAGTGTTAGAATAAATGTGCCTCTAACACCTGACATACAGTGAAACAGAGGTGAAAATGGAGAAATACCAAACCAAGTAAATGGATTTTATTCAACCCTGGACTCCCTGCTGTTCATCCAGGGGAGTCCCGTCAGCAGGCACGCCATAACTCTGCTTTTATTACCAACACCTCATTCACTCCGGCCTCTCTTATCCATCCATCTATCTCTGGCGGGATTCAAAATTGCCTGGGTTATCTATCTGATTCTGTGGTGTAAATAGTATTCACTGTGCAGCTCCAGGGAGACTGAATAAAACCTCCCTCAGCTGCTCTTTACAAAAATCCCTGACAATACCAAAACACCCGCCACGTTAGCTGCACCCATGAGGGGAGAGGTACTATTTAACGCTGTGCCTGAGTGGAGGTCCCTGTCTGTGAAACCCGTATTTTCCACTGAACCTTTTCAATACCGTCATCCAGTCACTTCCTTTATCCTGCTGGATCTCCCTCATACAAAACAGGAGATATATTTGCTGTAGAGGTGTTGTCCCTGGCAATGGAGGGCTCCATATGTTGTTCCACATTTGTTTACCCAGTCATTACAGGCCTCTCCAGCATGTGTGACTACGCTGTTGTCTTAGCAGGAGTCGGGCTGTCATTATATGCCCCCACCCTCTCCACCTCCTCTCCTCTTCATTTCCATCGTCACGGGAGCAGCAGCCACAGGGGAGAGCCGGTCCACAGGAAATTAGGAGTGTGACAAGATAAAACCAAGCGTTCATCTGATACTGTTCCCTGGCAACCAGTAAGAGCAGCGAGAAGAAAACAGAAAAAAACAATGTGCTGGAAAATGTACGAGCTGGCGGAGAGCACACTGCCACATCAGCAAAGTCCCATTAAATTCACTGATAGAGTCTAAATGCCTCAAAACAACTCAAACACCTAAAACAATCACTTTCATCCAACTCATAAAAGTAACACTCTCTATCTTGCTGCCTGCAGTGTCAGCAGTGTGTCTGGCGAGTTGATATTTCACTATCATTCTTCAAAACACAGGCAGGAAGATGTGTGACTGTAGGCTTGTCTCACATCCACTGATAAAGTGTTATTAAAGAAGCTCAGAGTCACAAAAAACTCATCACAAAAATCTTTCCCTCTCAATTTTTAATCTCATGCAAGATAATGAAAAAAGTGTCAAAAGCAGAATGAAGCGAGTTCAGACTATCAACTTTTCACTGCACTTATAATACATTTTTGTGGTGGTTTTCCAGATGGATCAGGTTGGAGTTTGGCAGAAAAAATATTATTAACACTCTCTGTGTATGCCATCTAATCTCATTCAATCAAAATGGTTCTGCTAAAATGAAGCATGTTTGTCCATCTGACTCGGGGGATTAAAAATGATCCAGGGCTGATTCTGTATGGCAGAAAAGGAAAGTGTTTTTATTCATGTCATGATCTGGCTGCTTGTATAAACAAGGTCTTTGTTGTGCCTGATGACACAGTTTTTAACAATAACACCATCAAGCTCTGGTCCAGAGACACATAAGCTAAAAGATCAGTAAAACCATTCTGATATGCATGCATAAACCCTTTTCACTAAACCTTACACATAGCTTATAAGCAATCTGAGTCAACCAGGTTTAAAAGAGATATGTGAAATGACTACAGATTTTTAATGTGATATTTACAATTCAATTTTTGGAACTCAGAAGACACCAGCGTCACTAAACATCAAACTGCGCACCAGTTTCCCTTCAGGTCAAGGTCACCATGTGATGTTATCCCATCTGTTGATATAAATCTTGTGCTGCAGGAGGGCTGCTCTATTAAGGCAAAAATCATAATCATGATTACTTTTATATATAAGAAGATTACAAGTATAAAACAACACTTACTAATTTTAAAATATAAACTAAGTGCAATCATGATGCACTCTCAAAAACATCATTCTGAACTTTAGCATGCAAACAACTAACTAAAATACAAGTGAAAAAAATACTTAGAAATAATGATAGATGTAAAAAGTCAAGCACAACATGTCTCGTGTAGCACAGTAATCTTTATACCTTGATAATTGTAACTGAAGTTCTAACTTGATTGATTGTCCAGCTCCAAGTTATGCTGCTTCAGACACTTCAAAGTTGCAAACCTTTTGGATAAGACCCACAATGTCTGTTTGAGAAGTGACTGTGTTAACTGGAGACCCTTACCCTGAATTTCCACAGTCTGTCTGTTTACTGTCTTGTCAACATTGCGGCTTTGCTCCAACCAACGGCACATATCATCACCCACGTAAGTGTATTTAAAGTGCTGCACAGCAGAGCACAGCTCGGATTAGCTTGAAAATGAATGATTATCAGATCACTAGGGAACTGTAATTTCATCAGGTAATTGTGAAATTACGAGATAACTGGGAGAGAAACATGTAAACAAGTTATACTGCCTGCCTTTTGTTAATTTGATGTTTGGATCATTACTATCTCCACTATTTCAGCTGTGATTTTAAGTTCCTTGAACCCTGAGCACTTGTTTTCCTGTTTTTGATCAATTTGCTTGGTGGAAATTGACACAGGGCTGAAAATAAACTGGCCCCATATTTCCAGCAAACATCTACGCTGCTGGCATGCACTGGAGATGGATAGAAGCAAAGTCTTTAGAAACCAAGTGATTAACAAGACTGGGAGCGATTTGCTGCAGAGTGCTTTGTGCAAATGGAATGCTGTGCAGGCAGAGTATGTTGAAATTGGGGGTTAGCCGCCTGTGTCTGTGGCTGTCTCTGCCACAGCTATAAAGATGTTTAAGTCAAGAACAGTACTCATGAAATCTTTTATTTTTTCGATCAGATTTTGCTCCCAAGGCACTTCTTGGATTGAAAACTAAACTAAGGAAATATTTGTAAAGGATACCAGCAACAGCAGTTAAAGAGCCCGTATTCTGCTTTTTGAGTTTTCTTTGCCCTGTAGTGATTTAATCATGTCTCCTCTGCTTTATCAAGCAATGCTATGAACAAGACAAAAAGTCTGCATCATTAAGATCTCTCACTCTACCATTCTATGCAGCATCTCCCTGAATAGACCTACCAGTGTGACATCCTACCATTCTTTTGTCATCAATTGGCTCGTGGAAGCAAGCCCAATGCGAAGGATTGATGTTGGAATGAATGCAGAGTTGCTGACAACATGGTGGCGACCAGTGCTGAATTGACCAATTACCACGGAGTAGACATGTAAACCAATCAGACCAGACTGCATCCACGTAGGGAGCCTTAGAGAGGCAGGAGCTCCAACAGAGCATCACAGACACATAGAGAATACACCGCTGTCAGCGGTAGTCTGTATATGAAAACTATAGGGTGTTTTGATCATCAGTGATGTAAACATGAACCGGCAGTCTTCAAAATTAAATATATATGAACCTAAAATACATGAACCCCTTAAACTGAAAAATCTTAACACCAGTCTGATTTTGAGTTAATGCATACGTTTAAATTGCCGCAGACTTTTGAGAGGAGTAGTCAGAAAACTTTGTTGCATGCATTTAACAGTGTTTAACATTGAACTTATGCATTTATACGTGGAAAAGAAAATGTTTTGAGAACTTTATAGGTACAGACTATTTTGGATAACGGGAAAACCCTACCTTTATTTGGACATTGGCTTAATGTGGATGAGATGTTCAGCAACATGCTAACTGAGACAGTCACTTCAGTTGTGCATCCTCTCCTCAAGCTACTACCCAAATACAAATATGATCTGTGAGGAGGTATCATATCATAGTGCAGCAGTGGATATCATTATTTTGGACAAGTAACAGAGGATAAGGCTAGATGTAGACTTTGTGTCAGGTAAAACTGTTGGACTGAGCAAATAAGCTTATAGACTTGAACCAAGCTGGCGCAAGGTTAGCCATGCTCTTCAAATCAATCAGACTTCATTTCCTTTTCATTCTGGGCAAAAAGAAAATTTTGAGACTGTCCAGGTAGTCTTAATCTAAATCGTGTTTTTTGAAACAACCTTGAAATTATGGTGCAATCATTTACTTCAGAACTCAGATGTCAGAGCTGTAAATAACGACACACCCTGACTGACCGAGTTCCAGTTACCATCTTGTAAACTTGGGGTAACTGAAGATCCTCTAACAGTCCAAGCTGGAATCCTAACTTAAGAGGGCATTGCAGGTGACATATCCAATGTGCAACTTAGATTACAACTTAAGAGATCAAATGAAATTCACCATTAGAGACCTGAGAACATCCCTGGTTGGCACTCACTCAGTCTCTGGTAAAAATTTGTGGTACCATCAAGCTTTCATTAACTTCAGCTAGAATATATTTCCATTAGCCATGTCAGGTAATCCGTCCCTTCATACAAACTTTAACCTTGCAAGTGATTAGATACCAAAATTGGCATTGTCTTACAGAAGCTACCATGTAATCCAAAATGGAAATATGGCCCAGTACCCATCTGATTATTCATTGTCTGTTACTTTAACATTTGCTGATCAATGAGGAAAACTACACGCTTGGATGCAAACTTGAATAGATATTTTCATCACTACTGATCAGTCTGGGCAAAATTCCCCACATCGATTTACTTTCAGTTAATGAGTACTTTTGACATGGACCTACACATATCTCAAACTGATCTCAGAGTAAAAACAGAGCTGCATGCGGGGCCTTTTTCTTCCCCATGCTGACAACTTCAGCTCCAAACATCCCACACAGAGGCCAAAATCCATGTAACCCATCACTCATACGCTCTCACATTTTGTTCATTACACTTGGATCCTGCAGCTGAGCCATCAATCTGCCCTCCATCAGGCTTCAGAATCAGCGATACCTTGATCCACGCGGTCACCTATACCATTACTGCAGAGGTCAGATCCCATCTCTAAAGCTTTACAGACATCATTAGACATAAAGCTCTCACGTTTTATTCATTGATTTACTGCCTCACACTCTGAGAATCAGGAGATGGACCGTTTTTCTGGATGTCTGAGACAATTTTCAGCCACTCAGCTGAGGCTTGGATGCATGAATGACAGGGCTGATTCATGATTAGGTGTTAAAAAAGACCCAGTGGGCTTGAAAGGATTTTCATTCATGTGGAAATCCTGTGGCTACTGAAAGAGACCTACAGGTCCATGCAAATGAGCAGCTTATCCAGAGTGAGGCTGAGCGTTTACTGCCCCTCCATATCGAGTACAGGTGGTCGACAACTGGATCAGCAGTTTGTGTAAAAATTCTTTTCCAGGTGTCATTTTTAATCAGGACATGATAACTGCAAGCAGTCAGCTAAGAGGCAGCATGATAAACCGCTCTGACAGGTGATTTTTCAAATCAGTGGGGACACACTGGAGAAAGTGAGTATCTCTCTTTGTATACACAGAATCACACTATGAGTATATTTCTACATGTGCAGGAGAGATCACAAGGCAGAAAACAGGTTAGCATCAAGCGAAGGTCAGCGATAGCCAGGGGCCTCTTGCTCCAAAGGACCTCAAGATAAAGTTTAAACTGTGGGTGAGTATAAAATATAAAGTACACACTCAAAATTATCCTAAATGCTAAGGACATATATATTAAAAATTTACTGCATATTGTCTGAATTGCCTAAATGCAGTAACAAAGTTGGCAGTCAGGGTTCATACACCTAGTCAAACCTAACTCAAGCACTTTCAGGGTGCATTTTCACAATTTTTAAACACCCCTCAGTTGTGGTAAATTCCAAACTTGTTTTAAATAATCCCTGTAAAATAAGGATGTTGGTATCACAAACTGATCACATTGAGGTAGATGAAATTATGCCACTCATTTTTTTGTTTTCTGACTCTACAGAAAGATAAGAAATTACAGGAAAAATATATCAAACTTTATTGGTCACATGTATCATCTGCAAGTACATTTTACACTGAAATGGTTCAGTCAATACGAAATATATGAAACTTTCACTTTCAATACATTCTTTGCATTAGATAAAGGTAAAAGACTGAATAAAAATTATGTCGGATTCCTTAAGTTTACTTGGTCACTGCATGATACACCTATGAGGAGAAACTTTTTATTTTTTTCCCACATGATTATTTAATCCATTGTTTTATTACAGGTAGGATTATTTACATTTACACTATATCAACAGTCTCCTCATGTTGCAATGCATTGCAGCTGAGTTACTTTTCAAATCTGTATTCCTGTTTGAGTGTATTTCTATACTGGGTACAGTTTTTTTTTTTTATTGTTTTAGTGACTATGCAGCCTGTATCTTAACTGATACCAAAAAAACTCACATCACACCAAGAGTCTAACTCACAAGAGAGTCATTGCTGCCACCCATAGCTCAAAAAGTGCACAGTTTGCATGCAACAGAATAGATACAAATCGCTGTAGCTTATGAATTCACAATTGAAATAAAACCATTACAACCAAAAACAAAAAAAAATATCTCTTTAATTAACTTCCAATTGCCTTCCAATCCTGATAGTAAAAGCTCCTCCTCAGTGGCTTCTGATCAAAGGTTTTACTTACGATATAAACTGATCAGACATAACTTTATGAGCACAGGACACCCTAACTGGTCTCCATCTATACAGCCTAATGCAAAATGATGCACAGTGTATTCTGACACCTTCCAAAACCAGCATTAACTTCTTCAGCAATCTAAGCAACAGTAGCTCATCCGTTGGATCAGACCACATAAGCTAGCCTTCCTTCCCCATGGGCATCAGCGTGCCTTAGCCATCCATGATCCTGTCACCAGTTCATCACTGTTTCATCCTTGGACTGCTTTCACAGATACTGACCACTGCAGACAGAACATCCCAAAGGGCTGTAGTTTTGGAGATGACCTGACACAGTCGTCTAGTCAGCACAATTTGGCCCTCGTCAAACTCGCTCAAATCCTCAGGCTTGCCCATTTTTCCTGCTTCTAATACGTCAACTTTGTGGACAAAATGATCACTTGCTGCCTAATATATCCCAGGTGCCAGGATTAAGAGATGTAGTGATTTTTCACTTGACTCATTGTTGTCATGAATATTTTTGTGTTTTTCTGACCCTTTTAGGCCTCAAAACATTTGTGACAAATTGATTTGTGTTCAAGTTACAGCCTACAGAAAGAAGGAAGAGAGACACGCACACACACACACACACACACAGAAAGGAACTCTTGGCAAAAAAGAAAAAAATAACAAATACACCCAAACTAAACCAAAACGGTGACCTTCAGCTCTCACATGTCCCCCACATGTGACAATCCTCCAGAGACATTTCGATTTTCACGTTTAACATTTCCTGTCCCCGTCACAGTGACAGCAGGAGCATTTAGAGCCACAGCCAATTTCTGCTGACATTCAGAGATCAACAGCTTTGGGATGCAATTTAGATCACAAAAGAAACCAGCTATTATGTCCCAGTGTCATCATCAAAACAAAACAAATCTGAGAATGAAAAGGACTGGTGTGGAGCTCATTCAGACTTTTCTACACAGTGCGCTACCAAAGATATCACAGCATTTTCAGGGCCAGGGAAAGTGTTAAACTCACTGACTCAGAGCAAAAAGCCTCTGAAACACTGACTGTGTTTCTCCAGATAACTTATTTACTACGTAGTCTTCTGATAAACCTGCTCCCTTCTTTAGAATTTTTAACAATCTGAACTCATGGTTTCCTAACTCATACAGGTTACAATACTCTGGTTAACCTGGAAAGTATACAAAGAACCATCCCAATTTGGAACTACAATCATCACCCGTACATTCCTTATTTAGAAATTCAGACGTTTCTTATCATGCCTTTTGATTTGCTGACATGTTAAAGGCAGCGCATAACTGAAAGGCTGCAATAGAATGTTTGTCACATTCTGACAGTGAAAATACATCAATTATGTCTGAGAAATGTTGCAAAAAATGATTAGAAATTGAACTGTCGTCATCAGCAAACTGCAGTCACAGATATATCATGTATTGTGTTTGATTTATATTCTAACAATATAACACAGGCAGCTTGAAAGAGATTAGAGTGTTTTTTCCTCATCAGCATCTTTCTTTGCCAGTCTGATTCAGTTCGGGTCTTTAAAGACCTCAGGTATTTAGCTAGACGCCTTGCTCTCCCATGGGCATTTCCACTGCAGCAGCATCACATTAAAGATAAGTGTCACGCTGTATAAAGAACCAGATCCTCTCCTCCACACATGAGGCCAGTCTTTTTCTCGGCTTACACACAACATCTATTTTTCTGTCTACCCTTTCAACAACGTCTCACTGTTTATCGGTGAATAAGCTAAAACAGCCATCTGGGTTTAAAATTTGGTTTGTGACTTCTGTTTGAGAGTAATGTGACATTTGGTTGCTGAGGGCCTGAATCTGACTCAAAATGACAGCACGCAACGTCACTCAGTTTGTGGTCATGTCAAGGAGAGATCAGCTCAGCTCAGCTCAACTTACAATGTACTAATACTGAGTTACAGTTAACTGTGAAAGAAATGCTTCATTTTATGAGTTACAATTTCACAGGTCTGCAGGCAACACATTGTTTATGTTAAAAATAGGACTAAGTACAAGAGTTCTCCAATGCAAGTACTCCAGTACAAATTAGAGTAAAGCCTGGTCCATTGTCAGGATATACCTCATTATTGCACCTTGATTCCAAGTACTGTGCTGTTAAGTGGCATTAAACTGCTAAAACTGAGCTTTAATTCATAAAATTAAACCAACAATCGAGCCCCCTATTGGATAAATACTGCATGGGTTTCAGGTGGCAACAAGTTACTTAACTCCAGCTGATGCAATGAGTAGCTTCTCATTTCTTAAACAGCCATGTCGAAAGACACATCCTGTGGTTGTGGAAAAGATGTTAGTCTGTTGAAGAAGGGTCAAATCATTGGCATGCATAAAGCAGAGAAAACATCCAAGGAGATTGTAGAAACTACTAAAATTGGGTTAAGAACTGTCCAACGCATTTTTAAAAACTGGAAGGATAGTGGGGAACCATTGTCTTCGAGGAAGATATGTGGTTGGAAAACTATCCTGAATGATCGTGACGGCGATCACTTTCTTCAAATTGAAGAAAAACAGTAGAACTCAGGGGTATGTTTAATAGTGAAAGTAAGAGCATTTTCACATGCACAATGCAAAGGGAACTCAAGGGATTGGGACTGAACAGCTGTGTAGCCTTAAGAAAACCACTAATCAGTAAGGCTTCAGTTTGCTTGGGAGAATAAAGATTGGACTCTGGAGCAATGGAAGAAGGTCATGTGGTCTGATGAGTCCAGATTTACCCTGTTCCAGAGTGATGGGAGCATCAGGGTAAGAAGAGAGGCAGGTGAAGTGATGCACCCATCATGCCTTGTGCCTACTGTACAAGCCTGTGGGGGCAGTGCTATGATCTGGAGTTGCTGCAGTTGGTCAGGTCTAGGTTCAGCAACATTATGGCCCAAAGAATGAGGTCAGCTGACTACCTGAATATACTGAATGACCAGGTAATTCCATCAATGGATTTTTTCTTCCCCAGTGGCACGGGCATATTCCTAGATGACAATGCCAGGATTCAGCGGGCTCAAATTGTGAAAGATTGGTTCAGGGAACATGTGACATCATTTTCACACATGGATTGGCCACCACAAAGTCCAGACCTTAACCCTACTGAGAATATTTGGGATGTGCTGGAGAAGGCTTTGCACAGTGTTCAGAGTCTCCCATCATCAAAACAAGATCTTGGTGAAAAATTAATGCAACACTGTCCATCCATCCATCTTCTTCCCTCTCCCCAGTTACTTCGTCCAGCTCTTCCCGGGGGATCCCAAGGCGTTCCCAGGCCAGCTGCAAGACAGTCCCTCCAGCGTGTCCTGGGTCTTCCCCGGGGCCGCCTACCGGTGGGACATGCCCGGAACACCTCACCAGGAAGGCGACCAGGGGGGATCCTAACCAGATGCCCGAGCCACCTCATCTGGCTCCTCTCAACATGGAGGAGCAGCCGCTTTACTCCGAGCTCCTCCTGGATGGCCAAGCTTCTGACCCTGTCTTTAAGGGAGAGCCCGGCCACCCTGCGAAGGAAACTCATTTCGGCCGCTTGTACTCGCGATCGTGTTTTTTCGGTCACGACCCAAGCTCGTGACCGTGTATGAGGATAGGAGTGAAGATCGACTGGTAAATCGAGAGCTTTGCCTTGCGGCTCAGTTCCCTTTTTACCACGACGGACCGGTGCAGAGCCCTCATTGCTGCAGACGCCGCACTGATCCGCCTGTCGATCTCCTGATCCATCCTTCCTCCGCTTATAAACAAGACCCCGAAATACTTGAACTCCTCCACTTGGGGTAGAATCTCATCCCGACCCGGAGAGGGCACTCCACCCTCCCCCGGGCGAGGACCATGGACTCGGATTTGGAGGTGCTGATTCTCATCCCAGCCGCTTCACACTCAGCTGCGAACTGATCCAGTGAGAGCTGGAGGTCACGGTCTGATGAAGCCAACAGGACTGCATCATCTGCAAAAAGCAGCGACCCGATCCTGAGGTCACCAAACCAGAACCCCTCAACGCCCTGGCTGCGCCTAGAAATTCTGTCCATAAAAGTTATGAACAGAACCGGTGACAAAGGGCAGCCCTGGCAGAGTCCTACCCTCACTGGAAACGGCTCTGATGTAATGCCGGAAATGCGGACCAGGTTCTGGCACCGGTCGTACAGAGAGCGGATGGAACACTGGATGGAAATAAATCTTGTGACATTGCAGAAGCTTATCGAAACAATGCCACAGCGAATGCGTGCTGTAATCAAAGCTAAAGGAGGTCCACTAAATATTAGAGTGTGTGACCTTTTTTTTGGTGGCGACTGCCTTTTGGCCAGGCAGTGTATATTGAACAGTTCATCTGGTGTGTCAGGTTACTGAGCACTGGATGTAAAATGTGCACTTCAGAATGCTAATAGGAGTAAATCTCTAAAGGATGCTAGACTAAATCATGCATTTAGCACCTAAAAGTAGACTCAACTCATGCACAGACTTCTTTCTTGCTCCATTCAGTTTAGTGCTCACGTGTCCCGTGCATGACCCCTGACCTCAACAACAGTGTGTGAAAGTAAGAATATGTATCATGTCCACGGGCTGTCAGTCAGATGGACTGTCAGCTCCAATCAGCCACTGCTCCTGTGTGATTCAGCAGCTGGACAAGGATCCAGTGGGGCTGTAAGAAAAGAGGGATGTCGGATGGTGGGTTTATGTAATTACTGGGCTTCCCACCGGGCCTGGAGTCACAGAGTACGTCAGGACATCAATGATGTGATGACAAGGAGGCATAGAGTCACAGGCTGGCAGGTTAATGGAGGCCCAGATTCAGCAGAAAAGCTCAGTCACCTCCCCGTCAGATCAGTCTGACTTCTGCGAATCACAGAAAGTCATTACAGCTCATTCAGGGCCTGGTTTTGGCATGACACTTTTAGAGACTGCAGTATAGTGTGCATGTAAAGGCGTGTCTGTGTGTAATTATGAATGGTTTGACCTGAGGCAGTGCGACAGAAGTTTCTGTCTTTCATTTCTGTTTTTAAAGGATTTTACTCTAAAATCCTAGGACCTTTAATCAGAATCAGAATCAAAATCAGAAATACTTAATTAATTCCTAAGGGGAAATTCGGTTGTTTCAGTTGCTCGTATATGCAGTATAACAGTAGGAAATATCAAATAAATGCATTAAAATAGATAAGAGCATAAATACATTAAATGAAAAATTGAAAAGAAAAATTATGTAGACAGGTAACAAACATGAGTCTTCAAGCAACTTAAAATCAACTTCCTTATGAGGAAAAATAAGTCAAGAGTCTAGAGTCTGGAGTCAAAGTAGGTCAACAACTAAATGAAAAAAAAAATTTGATTCAACAAATGAACAGTGACTTTATGATGTGACAAGAAGACAGAAGCTGTCCTGTTACTCTTGTAACTTAGTGTTCTGCCCCCCAGTGGCTGGTTTGAGTTAGGTTTCTGTCTATCACATGACAGGAAGTAGTTTCATTTTCATTGAGAGCACATGGAAGGAGGCACTCTTCACAATCCACCTGCATCTACCTTCAACGTCCATCTTTCGAGGCATTGTCTGTATGTATATGTTTATATGGCTAAAGTGTTTGTTACATGCATACATTTATTGAGTTTCTGCTAACTTTACGGTTTGAGAATAATTTACTGATTCATGAGAAGACGTTAACTGTACACTTTATTTAATGTAATTTCATATGTTTTATTTGTAGTTTCACAACTTCCAACATTATTAAACCTGTGGACAACACTCACGTCTTCAGAGTTGTAATGTGAAGAAGATGTTGACACTTGCTGCCGGTGCTCTAATTCAGAATTGAATTGAGAGAGAGACAGTACAGAAGCATCTGGCTGTTTCTGGAGCCAACATGATGATCTTACATATGACTGCAAGTTATGTCTGCCTTTTCATGTCAGTCTTTCAGCATTTTGTTTGGACTGTCTGCATTTTCCTCGTCTGCCATCTGTGACCATGAAGATAGATGAAAAGAAAAAGCCTTCTCTGTACTAAAGAATAAACTGACAACATATTATGTGGATGCACTTTATTTCACACAGAGAAAGAAATATTCCCAGTTCTTAGCCAGTTAATGGTCTGGCTAGATCAGCTATGGTCTCGCCACCTGGGCTGCACACAGACATGGCTGGGACTCTGAAAGACCCAAAGCATAATTTTCCAGATGTGGTTTTGTTATCGAAGTCCATGCGCTAAAGCACTGGCACTAGTCCCTACCTCAGGCTAACAGGTACCTCCTTGGCCGGGCTCCAACTGTATATTCTTTAAGTTATATCCCCTAACTGGCTCCCTCTTCCTTTCTCCGCGTATGGTCCTTAAATGGCTTTGCACAGTCCAACATCGATGGTCAAAGGGTCAAGTCCAATTCACATTGGGAAATAATGAGATAATGAAAGAAAAGGCTTGTAACATTTCCAAGAAGAGACAAGAAATAAGGCTTTATGTGTTGGAAAAAGGCTACATTTCACATAAACAAATGACTAATTGTGTTTACCCTTAAAGAGCCCCCAATAAGGCTGTGCCCCAGAAAGCTTTCCCTTTTGTCCCACCTTATGGGCAGCCTTGTGCGCCGCTTTCCAAATGGAGAAAATCAAAATCTAGTTTGTCAAGTAAATAAAACTTCTGAGACCTGAACTTGAGGTTTGTAATCCATTTTAAAGTTCTCCTACTTACTTGGGATAAGTATCGTCTGCAAACAGGAAGTACATTTAACAAAAAAAGTCTTAGTCTTTAAAGGAACAGTACATTATACATTATTATATATTATACAGTACAATATTAACAATTCAGACACTATGTCTTTAAAAAGACAAATACGCACGCCTTCTATTGAGATTCAGAGTGAGTCCCTGACATATGTTGTAAATAATGGAGAAAAAATACTTTATCTTTGGGGGAAAGAACATTTCTGGGACAGCAACTACTGCCCATGGCCCCTTTTTATGTATATTTGTAAGTATGCCTGAACATTTGAAGGATGTAAGGAAGTAATTCAATATCTATTGATGCTGTTAAGAAAGGTTGTAATGACAGACTGGGTTGGGGAGAATTCACCTTTGTTCAGCTGTGGCAATCTCTGATCACTGATGTTATTACTTTGGAGAAGTACTGATTACACTGGAGGGAAGTCTTTTCAAGAGAAAATGGGATAAGCTTCTGAATCTTCTTAATACTGACCACAGTTTAGCAAAAGATGACTGACTGAGCCTAAGAATGCAGTCAGTCATTACATTAGGTATTGGGTAAGTCAGAAATTCAGAAGTGAGTCTTTTACCTTTCTGCTTTTAATAAAATTACCCTTTTTATGTCACATTGATCAACAAACATTTAGTAGTATGAATCAGCAAGTTTCATTCATCTCTGAAAGGTTTGTACCCGAGTGACTTCTCCGATTGGAATTGGGGAAAAAGCAATTGAGTCAAGATGGTCGCCATCATGAAATTACACTGATCAGCGTAATAAGTGAAAGAGAAGAACATATGCAAGTTAGCCAGAATAAAACACCACGGTGTAAAAAAAGGCAGGATGTAACGTGAACATGCGTGGTCCCATGAGGATAAATGTGGGTGGGTGCCATTAGCAGGGCCACAACTGCTACAATCATATTGTCAATTGACTGCACGTTTCCAGCCTGTGACTGTCAATAGTTGTGCCACACTCCTCTGATTTACCGTCGCTCTCAACTGTCAGCAGGATCACGCCTCTTTTGTTTAGCAAGTCCAGTCTGTCACACAATCCATTTTGTGATATTTTGCATTCGAGCGATGCCCCAGAGTTTCATAAAAAAAAAAAAAAAAATCCCATGTTTGCTCCCACATGAAAAGTTGTGATATTTATCAAAGATCCTGAATAAATGTGTGACACTGACACACAAACACACACACACAAATACACAGTGGGCTCTGAGCAGCTGCAGCACAGGTGCGGCAGATGAAAGGAAATAAGTGCTCTGAGCTTTGTGCTGACATGATCAAGTCTCTGTTGGCATGAATATATATATTTCTAACCAAATTAACTTCTGTTCTTCTGTTGTGCACAAACATAGTAGTGAAAAAGGCATTGTTTCTGCTTTTTGTTTTTTTCTTTTGTGTAAATTAATGATACCATGATGTGATATTATTATATGACTTGTAAATTCATATCAGTTTTACTGTGGTGAATATAATACAGCACAGCACAAGTAGCTATGGTATTTGTTCACATGTTAAGTGTAATACCAATAAAAGGCCTTCTAACTCTACATGGTCTGATATCCCCAACAAAGGGCAGGGAAATTTTGATTCCAGGTTGTCCATACTGTCCATCTGTCTGTATCTCTGTCTGGACCATTCTTATGAGTTACTATCTCAAAGTTACTGTGAGAAGTATTCTCTTGACTTTGCTTGAATGTTCACTCTGACTCAAGGTGATAGTGGCCACAAATTTTGTTACAAAACATGAAATAAAAACACTGAAAAAAAAATCTACCTAGCAACCCAGGGGAATAAACAGCCCTTCTTGTTCCACCAGACTATTTTTACTGTCCAGCACTGTTATACTAGCAGTGGTCATTTGAATTATTTTCATAAAAAAATCAGAATTGTCAGTGCTGCCTTTATGATTTAAGCTTTTAATATAAATGCCCCAAAAATCACATTTGTAAAAGTGGGAAAATACATATCATAGTTCATGAAAATAAAGAATGGCTTTGGAGAGGTCATATTATGCTATGTTTACATCTTAAATGGCCAAGTATGTTCACATCTCATCCTTGTGATATACCTCTCTGCTCAAGACAAAATGCCTTAACCCTTGAGGCACCTTGGTACCCAAAATGGTCCTTTTAAAAATTTTCTTTTTTTCATGTTCGACAGATTGTTCAGTTTAAATGTTAATAGGCTGAAATTCGGCAACATAGTTTTTAAGAAATTATTTTAAATGGCATTATGTCTTCTATTGCTAAATTATTAGAAATAGGAGATTCACATCGACTATACACTCCCACTCCTGGGATCCTCTTGGGTCCCACTGACACCCATTATAACACATTAACACGTTTTTTTACCTCCTGGGTTTGTAATATGTAACGGCTACACAGCCTCAACCTCATGTATGCTTTCTGCTCATCACAGTCAGATGCCAAGACTGTTTTGAAACTCAACTCCCAAATTTGTTATCCCTCCTACCCAATCCCATTAGACATCATTTGTGCAGCCAATCAGCGCAGAGCTCATTATCATAACCTCTTGTTGCCTCCCTGTCCCCTCTGATCTGAGCGTTTCCAAAAGGGAGGGGAAAAGAGTGCATCTGATCCTCCACAGAGATGAAATTTTTTATATTGTTATTCAACTTAAATCAAATTCATGATTGATAGACACCCAAGGCATGATGTTAACAGTCCAACACAGCACGACATGGAATTATAAGGTAAAATATAACTTCTTAAATGAAAAGGTGCATAATAGCCAGGAAGTTTTTAAGAAGTGTTGTTTTATCCCTTGAAAAGGCAATGCTATTTTTCAATAAACTCCCAGCTCAGCCGTTCCGTGGGGAAAAGACATTTTGAATAACTGCTGTGTTAAAAAAACACAAATTCATTTTAACTAATGCTAGTAATGCTCCAATGGAACAATAATACAATCACTATTGCAGCTGTTTCCCTTTTGTGGAAGTAATGGGTTTAATTGAGCATGAGTTAATTAAATGGACACAACTGTAATACAAAAGGGTTAAAACAGCAGATCACAAAGAACACGGTTGAAAATTCTTAAGCATTCCTGGTATCCACACCAACACAGAATCCACTGTTAAGTACTAACCCCTATAATAAACATTATAACCAAAATGTCAAACTAAATAAAGGGAAACAAAACAGCCATACATTCCCTCCCCCAGAGCATTTCAGTGGAGGGAAATGAAAAAAATTAGTCAAATATGAAAAGTAGACCAGTCAGCTATTTCCTCCAAATGTAAATAAAACCAAAGCAGAAAAGGCTTGGCTTTCTACTGTACATGAAGTGTATAAAACAGCTCATTTACATACTGAGGGAACTCTCCTATGAGCTACAACCTGTGACAAATTGGAGCCTGAACGTGAGATATGTTTTTATGGTCGCAGTGAGACACACACGTGACTGTAAACACACAAACACACAAAGCCTGGAGGATCATCTGTGAGCTGATAATCGAAGGGAATGGGGAAAAAAAAGCCTTAGAAGATGCTCACAGTGGAGCTGAAAAAGAGCTTAGTGCTATCAGAGCAATGCTCATCAGCTGTGGTGGGTTACATTCCAAGTTCAACTCCGTCTTATGAACCACAAGACACAGGCTTTTTGTTCAGTCTGACGGGAGGGAGGTCTATGTTGAGGGCTTATGAAACTTCTGAGGAAACAGGCAAAATTGAGTGCTTTGTGCGTCAACTTAATACAAGTAATGTTCTTTTATATAATGTATCAGCATTAATTATAATAATCTCAATTTTCTGCGTAAGATGTAAGTCACGATACTTTTAGAAGCCAGTGGGGATCTGCGATGTGGAAAAAAAACATATTACAGTACTTAGCTAAATGACAGTACATGAGTCATAACTGTTTGATATCATGACAAAAAACAGTCCTAGACGACAATATCAGGTCAATTTAACCTTTTAGTGACCAAATAGACAACTACACTGTCTATCTTGAGCAAAAACATTAACATCATTAATAGCCCCGTGATAATATGAGCTGCATTGTTTTCTCACCTGGTTTGCATCATTATACAATCACCTGACGAACATCCTACTTATCAGCATCCACCTCTGACAGTAGGTGTAGAATAAATGTGATGAGTGATGAGAAGCCTAGACGTCCGACTCAAACAGTGGTTTGCTGCATCATTTAATGTAATTAACAAACACATACATAAGTTCTGTAGCTGAGATGCATATTGACCATTTGTAGACACATGAATAACATGATGTCACTCAGTTCTGTGGACAGTGGAAGTACCACTTTTGCCAGTAATTACTGTGGAAATGCATTTTTGAGCCATTAAAGTAACAGAAAGTATATGGAACATCAATTTCACTAAAGCTGTCAGATAAGTCTGGTTGACTTAAGCAGACGCACAAACAAAAACGAGCGTAGATAGGACTAAAATAGCAGTAAGATAGCATGTGGCTCGGCTGTTTACAGGGATGTTCAAAAGAGGAAAAAAACACTGCCCAGCGAATTAATTTGGTGATCTTTCAGGGTATATGACCACCACAGGAGACTTGTAAACAGTACACACAGCTTCTGCTGATGGGGCATTAGCGGTTTTGAATAATAAATGGCTAAAACTCCATGGGAACTAGAAGACATGAGAATATCCAGGTTGATTCAGGTGTAAAAAATTGAGCTCATGTTGTCAAATTCGGTGAAATAACAGTGTCAAATGGTAAAACAAAAACTTCAGGATGATTCAGGGGGTTCCAGGATCAGATTCCAGCAGCTAATGTGTGTAAACCTGCAGTTTGTGGCTCTTGATCATCATCGTATACTGAACATTTATACTTTTACAGACCCAAACAAAGTTTTTCAAACTCAAAAGACAAACCAGAAGGGTTGAATAAAAGTTTATCTTCAAGGTAAGTATTCAGCTGACACTGATTGTTTGTTGTACCAAGTCACAGCCATGTTTTTAAATGAGAAGTTAACTTGACAATTGCTAGCATTAGCATTAGCCCACAAAGTGTTTCTGTTGCCAGTGATAGTTTAGGCTTCGTAAAATGACTAGCAGAAATACAAAGCTGACATTTAAAGCCTTGCTAAAATAGTTCATTGAACAGCAGTAGATAATTATTCTTGGATATTTAGGTTAAAGTTCACCACGGGGACATTTTTAATTTCTTAAACATAAACGAACATTAAGTTACATGCTGGACAGCATCCTTTTTGCTGTCCAAAATGGAGCAGTGTGTGACGTCACATGCTAATGGTCAATTGCGGTTGTCAAATATTTCCAACTCTTAAGCACAGTTTGTTTCAAAACAGTAGAATCTTCATTATCTCAATGATTAATGATATCAAGAAAAGTTAATGATCACTGAAACTGAATCTCCAGTGATAATTTTAACCAACTTTATAATTTGCATGAATGTATTAGCAACATTTGGGAAAGACAGTAGACTGGCAAGGAATCTTGGTTTCCTGTATTTCCTGACAGCCCCAACCTTTTATCCAATTGTCAACATAGTTTGTGCATTCTGGACAGTGTAGTGCTAATCAAAATCCTGGAACCACCCATTCGTGGGCACTTGGGACATATATTTTGGTTGTTGAGGTTGTTGTGGTATCAAAAAGACATGAAAATCATTTGATTTCTACTTATTAGTATTGTGTCATTTTGCACTTTCCACAATAATACCAGTGTACACCAATCAGACATAACATTATGACCACCCGCCACCCTGGCCGGTCTGCGGCTGTACAGCCCAATACACAACAAAGTGTGATGCACTGAGTATTCTGACACCTTTTTATCAGATCCAGCATTAACTTCTTCAGAAATTTGAGCAACAGGAGCTCATCAGCTGGATCACACCACACAGGCCAGTTTGTTTTTCCTAACGTGCAACAATAAGCCTTGGTAGCCCATGACCCTGTCGCCGGTTCACCAGCGTTCCTTCATGCCTTTCAGACACTGAGCACTGCAGGCCAGGAAAACCCCACAAGAGCTGCAGTTCTGAAGATGCCCTGACCCTGTCGTCTACCCTTCACAATTTGGCCCTTGCCAAACTTGCGCAAATCCTTTCGCTTGCCTATTTTTCCTGCTTCTAACACATCAACTTTGAGGACAAAAAGTTCACTTGCTGCCTAATATATCCCAACCCACTAACAGTGCCATGACGACAAGACGATCAGTGTCATTTACTTCACTGTCAGCGGTCATAGTGTTAATTTTAATGTGACCATGAATAGAGATACCACAGCCATACAAATCAGCAGGAGGTTCCAACTCTCTGCTGTAACTGTAAGTGCTCACACCGCTTGCAACTTCATACATATGTTTTTCTGTCAGTGAGCAAGAGATATGGCATAGAGAAACACAACTCCATCTATTCTGGTGTTTACAAAACAGAACACAGTTTGATCTGTCATTGAAAAGAAGGGTCCAGAGTACATAAAATAGAACTAGATTTTTTTTCTTTCAGTAAATTAAATGTTAGATTTAACTATTATTGAGTAAGGGGGGTTGAGGTGGAAAGAGGACCAATTTCCAACAAGCCATTGTACCAAAAACCCCAGTAGTGACAAAATGCCCCAAGGGGCCTAAAGCCCATTTGTCCAACTGTTCATTATCCTCCCAAACAGAGCCCATTAATCTGAGAGTCTAATGGTCTGAAAAATGTCTCATCGGAGTGTTTTGGTATCTAGTTGTAATGTCCAGGGATGGGCTAAAACACTGGAGAATATATAATGTCAATATATTCCCTGTGAAGTGTATCATAGTATCAATGAAGGCTCTGACGAGAATGGAGAAGCAAGAGGAGTAGTGGGAGTTAGGGGGAGGTTGAGCTCATCAACACCATGGACAGCGACTGTAGTTATATTAAAGAAATCAGGTTCTGTTTGGAGTTTTTAGAAAACATAGCATTTGTTTCATTTTTTTTCTCTAAATAAGCAGCATTGATCTTCTTTGATTGGTACTATTGTTAACCCTTTAATTCCTCTTGTGTCATATTTGATACATACTTTTATGATACCTCTATCTAATCAATATGATCAACAAATTTCTAAAAAAAACATCTGAATACAATCAAATAAATGATAAACATGTCATCAAGTGGATTATCAGTTGCCAAAAACACCTAATGTATCAAATGAGATACAAAAAATATTTATGCTAAATTTTATGGAAATTTTGATTTTTTTTAGGATTTCATTAGAAAATGAAATAAAGATTTCAGCTCAAAAAAATTAAAATTTTCTGGCTATAATTTGTGTTTTCAGGCATTAAAGGGTTAATGATTTGCTTTTTCACTTAAAACAATTGTCTCATGGAACAATGGCACCTTAGGCCTGGCACACACATCAAGATTTTCTATATCTTATTTAATTTTGAAACTGCAGCGACTCCACACAGACAGCCAATGACAGATTGTCGTCTTGCTCTTGTAGTCCCAGTGTGTAGCGTGCCATAAAGAGATGGACACAGCACACCACATCATCACTCATCATCACCCAGGACCGACACAGTCACAGCTTGTAAATCTTGCATGATAAAATATGAATTTAGTGTAAACAAACATGGTGGACATTATCAGGAGGACTTGAAGCTAAGTGCGGCTAGCAGTTAGCTGCCTTTGATAACCCTGGCAGTCATAATTTCAGTCAAATGTGACAAAACACAGAGGACGTGCTCAGCTGTCCTAGGTGCAAAATGACTATTAACACACTTCAGACCACAGGATAATCAGGTAAGATTATCTTTAGGACCACCAGATAATCTGGCCTTTGCTGACTTTAGTTGGAAGCGGGGATCAGAGCCAAAACCTGGACCAATAATCTTTTAGTGTGTGCCCTGCTTTAGTCAAGGTGTACCGGGGTTCCTTTACGCTTTAAAGAATTAAATTAAAGACTTTTAAAAACTCTGTAGTAGGCCAGGGTGCTAAATATTAATTGTTTTATTGGAATTCACTGTGCTCTTGAAAGACATGCAGATATGAGAGAGTACATGCACATACAGAGAGAGAATCTTGGTGTCTTTTGCATCTCACCTTGCTTCCATTTTTTTCCTCTGTCTTGCTGTTGCTGTTTTGCTTTGCCGTTTGTTTTTTTAAAAAGCAACCCATCAAATAGACCATGATAATTTGATAAATGTGGTCTTAGTTTAGAGGCCATCTAGACTTTAAGAAGCCTTGCCCACAAAATAAGCCTTTGTAAGACTTTTTGGACCTTAAATCTGAAAATTTAGATGAAGACTGTCAAAACCGTGAAGGGTCTGCAGGAATCCTGGTATGCATCAGCCCCTGGTTACATCTTAAAACCATCACCATAATGGTGGTTAAAAAGCTCTTGATTGCTGTTGTAAACCAATCTAAAAAAGGGACATTTCTGCCGCCATGACAAGAAAATGAACCACTGTCAATGAGTCCCAACTGATTCTCTCTCTCTGCTCCCTGCTGGTTTAATTATTGCAACCCCGGGAATTGTTTGTGGAAGACTGAACAAGATTAAACCCTGGCAAACTCCTTTTAAATCACTCTTATGTAAAAGTGTGTCTCTCTTTGCCGGAAGAGATTTAAGGAATTTTCCAGATCATTTCGTAGAGTGTAAATCACCACCTACAGTACAGAGGCAATGTTGAGAGTCCTATTAAAAAACATGTATGTTAAACATTTGCAGACTTAGCTCAGCTGTTACCGTGCGGAGCATTAGACTGGGTTCATACACCTAGAATGCTTGACAGAGAATACTCTACATATGACACCCGTTAAAGCACGCTCACCTCATGCCCGCAGGCCACATGAAAGAGATTTTAATATTGACATTGACATTCAAGACACTCCACTTTCACAGTCACAGCCACTCCATTATTAGTATACACGTCATTGTACATAAATATTTCATATGGAGATTTTAATGTGATGGGATTTAGCTTTTCCAAGAAAACTAGAGACCATCAGACTGTAAAGTGAGAAAGCACTTTGGGAAAAATGATAAATGAGACATTTTCGAGTTGTTTATAGGCAGCATACAGTTTTGCGTTTTCTCCAGATAACTACCTGGTAACATGTAAATTTTAAGGAAAAAGACAAAAATAAAACAGATAAATATAAGGTCAGGTTAATATGAGGCCTCATTCAGAAACACGTTACCTTAGCCTAGACGCAGATACTGAAACCCGAGGCTGCATGATCAACTTGATTCAGAGAAAAATGTGATCATTATTTTAAATTACAGCAATTCTCTTGCTCATATTTTCCTATGCATTAAGAATGAGATGCCCTCAAATTTTCACTTACAATATATAGAATATGTAGTATCTCAACCCTTCAAGCATCACATGATCCATGCACAGGCTTGAACACACACACCTTTTGCCACCTTAATCAATGAGCTTAATGCATGCATTTTTGATCTTATATTAAAAAAATAGGTCTGTAATTCTAGCTCGGTTGCCTGTTTGAGTGTTGTCTATGTCTGAGAGACAAACTCAATGGTTGATTTGCAAAGAAAAATTTAAGCTGACAATGGTTTTGTTGTAATTATCTCCACCATGGACATTATGTTTTTTTTGCTGGCATTTGTTTGTTTGTCTGCCTGTGAGCAAGATAACTCAAAAAGCTACAAAGGATTTTGACGAAATTTTCAGGGAGTTTTGATCATGGCACAAGAAAGACATTTTTATAGGTGATTCAAGTACCGATGAAGATCTAAGACTTTTTCAAAGGATTTGTTTTCATTGCAAGATAATATTTTTCACATTTTCGTAAATAAATGAACAATTGTTAATCATATTTTGATGAAATTTTCAGGGAATGTTGGTCGTGGCACAAGGGAGAAGTGATAAGGACATGTTACTTGGTTAATTTTATTAGGTTAACAAACAAAAAAACAAATGTACATAAAAAACAGTGCATAGCTATATAGTCTAGGTAAAAGTAAATATCAGATTGGGACTCAGTTAAAAAATCATAATAGGATCAACGGCCATCAAAGCTGATCAGGACATCCCTAGATGGAATGAAAAGAGATTAGACAGCCTTTAAGCAACAAAACTGGGTCATGGAAAAGTTAAAAATATAGACATATTTTTTTAACCTTTAATGTTCCAATATGCTGTTATGCAGATTAACTACATTTCAATAAATCTAAAAATCATTTTATTTGAATTTATCTGAATCCAGCTTTAGAGAATTGGAATCAGAAAGGACCAAGTAGAGAAGAAAAATAACCTAACTGTGATTTACATGTAAAGTCCAAGTATGACTCCTGTGTAGTCTTTGTATGTTAAGTGTCTGTGTGAGTGTGTGCATGTGTCACCAGTGCCACAGGACGTGACGGGTACACCGAGGCTAATTGGTGGTTGTGCATATATTAACCTCCCTTAATCATGCTTTTTATTGTCCGTTTCCAATCACCTGCAGTACTCAAGAGCCTGCCCGTGCCTGTGTGCACATACAGATGCACACACACATATACACATGCACATACATATTCACTCACACTCCAGCTACTGAGAGGAAGAGCATCTAATTTATTCATCTGAAAGGGGTTCAGAACAATGGAGCTGCGGTTAAGCTTTTAAGCCATGTCTTCATTTGTCAACAACGCCTCTTCACTGAGAACATGATCAAATCATTTTTTCCTAGAATCTGGCATACATCTCTCAGTTTTTCAATGCCTATTTGTCTGTCTAATTCCCTCTCTTCTCTCTGTTTAGTTCAGATGTTTTACCTTTCCTACTTCAGTTATATCAAAGGCTGCTCTTTACGATCATACCTACAATTTCACTATCCAGCGACTGCTGTGAAAAGTCTCTATCAATACTTAATGTTTTCCCTTCTTGGAAAGTTTCAAATCAATGGACTTAAATAACATCTCACATGTTTTAATTAGAAATGTACCCAGATATGAAGGTGGGCTAATTGCCTGGATTTTTTTCTAAAGCTGCATTATTTCTTGGAGATTGATGACATAGGCTCACAGTTAACACACTTGCACTGACTGAATTTCTTCTGTCCTCCATTTCCAATTAAAGCTTCCCTCATTTCTCATTCAGATGTCTTGAGACCCCATCTGCAGAAACCTTCCCTTAAAATAGGCCGGTCTGTCACCAGATAGATCCATCTTGCAAAGAATCAAACTGAAAACCTTGATCAGGGTCTACAATGGCATTGAGCAATCAGGATCCTTTAAAGGAGAAAGAGGCAGTAGCTTAAGTGGTGACAACAGCAAGTCATGTAGATGCTGATATAGCAAGAGTCTTATCAGAACGTAATATTCATTTATTGGAAGAATACAAACTTCTACAGGAACTGTGGGACAGGAGTAACCTGTTGATACGGGTGTGTAAACTTTGGACTTATGTAGGATATCAACAGATGGCAGCTGTATGCAAGCCTGCAGTCCCTGCTGCACTGAACACTGGTGTCTGCACGGACCTGATTCAAGGTTTCAAATTTAAAACTGAGAAACCAGAAGAGCTGTATGAAAGTTTGCGCTGAAAGTATTTGGCTCAAACTGCTTCTTTTGATCGTATAAAGACCCAAGCAATTGACCACACAGTATGTCTCCTGGATAAAACTTTATGTTTGTTGTTGTGGTGGAAAATTGAGCAAGGTTTTAAAAAATGTGATTACCATTGCTGTACTGTGTCAGGCAGAGAGTCTTTAAACATTTGTTACCTTAGATAGCCTTAAAATGTGATGCAGTGACTCCAAACTTCAGAAGTTACTGAACAGTGTATTTAGCAAAACATAAGCACTCTAGGGAGAAGAAGATGTAAGCTATGCAATGTGCCCAATCAAAGTGGCTTGCTAGACAAATAATGAAGTATTGTGAATTTGGGCAGTTCAATTACAAATCACTCCAAAGCTGTTTTAGGCTTTTTTTTTTTCCATTTATTTACTAAATTCGCTAAATTCTTTGAGCTATTAGCTCCTACAGTACAGCCTAGCTGCCGCTCCAGTTTCCTCCCTACAGAGGCAAGCTGATAACCTTCACACGCTAATCTATGTCCTACTTTCATGTACTTCATATCACCTCACTTAAGAATTATGCCATATATAACTACTGTTTGCAAAATCAAGCCTCTTTATAAACAGGATTTATTAGAAAATATAAACAATTTAAATGCTGGAATTTTTATCTCTAAAGTCCAGGTTATATAAAAAAGTGAGAAACGTTCTGGGGAAGCTGATTGTCCCATGTGTCTCACTTAGGTGCAAATTTAATGACTGTCCCTAGTTAAACTGTACATTTTCAATCTCAGCATGAACAAAGACAGGACATGATGAGACGCTGGATGGAATTATGCAAAAGTGTCAAAACATTTCCAAATAAACCATATAAAACTGTTTTATATTGCAGTAAAAACAAATCAAGATGTATGGAGTACACTTTTCAGAGGGAAATGAACTACTTTCAAAACAATTTATGTAGGTTTACTATATTTTTAAAAAGATGACGAAGTGTGAAAAATAAGGCTGGGAGATATATCAAGCCTTTGAAAAACAGAGATATATTTTCAGACAAGATATAAGTTTAGACAGTAATTTTTATAACAATATAGTAGTTAATGCAATAAAATAACATTACGCAAGCCACCATTATGGGTTATTCTCCTGACTCTGTGTTCTTCCTCTCCACAAAAGCAAAATTTACAAAAACACAACTGCCCACCCAAACCCCTGCTCCCTTACAATAGTCCTGTCAGCAGCACCAACATGGAGGGAAAGAAAGACAGGAGTAACGCTCCTGAAGAGGAGTAGACTAGATGGTAAAATGAAAAACAGTGGCTCAACAGGACTTTTTTTCTCTGTGCCAAAACAGGAGGCAAAAACAGCTTGAGCCTGACGACTCTTTTTCACATCTAATATCAGTGAGACGTGGAAAAGTGCAATATGATGACTGTATGAAATGGTGTGTTACAGCCCCAAACTTTTTGCAGTCCTGTGCATTTAAACAACTACCTGTGTTTTGAAACATAATTAATATGGGAAAAGTATCTGGATATTTAAATATATATCAATCAAATACCACCATTCAACTACATTTATAAATATAATTTATGTTTGTTTGGTTTAGGGGGGTAAAGTTTATGTCCATTATCTTTTCTATAATGTGGATGATCACATAGATATGGGAGCTTTATTGCACTCATATCATCAGAATGTACCAATAATTGGAGATAAATATGGTTTTCATCATGATTTTGAACATGCTGCCTCTTTGGTTGGAAAAATTAAACAGATCGATGGCAGATTTGACTTTTATGTGGTTTATGCATACTTTGCTTTTAGTTAAACTACCTAAGGGTTTGTTTTGGGCTTTCAGGAATAGATCAATTATTTGACTTTGCTGCACACTCACACTCAAGCAAGAGAGAAGGCCATTTTCTACATGGCAATATACATTGACTTCATATAATTAGGCAGAAGATTGGGTATCAAGTGATCAGCCAGCTGTGCAAAACCAGTAAGCATTAACTGATTAAACCATAGATGTGGTAAAGGGTATTGAGTTTAGGGAGGCGATGGACCCAAGAGAACGGGAACTGGCAGATATGCATGGCTTCACATGGGCATAAGCAGCAGAGAAACCTGCAAAGACACAGATCAACTGACCCGACCCCATCATGAAGAGTTCTGGACCACTGAGTGCCTGGTGTGACCCATGCATACTGACAAACAGCCTGCATGCAGATAATCCATGCACAGCGAGATGGCACCAGAAAAGGTCAGCAGCTATGATTAGTTTCTCACACTGGCTTACTGAAGCACCTGCCACTGATGAGGCTGAACAGTCTGTACACTGAAGACCTGCTGCTTCTTTATAATGTTCAGTCTTACATTGTCAGAGTAAGGCAGTTTCTACCTCTGAGCCAAAAAAAAGACTATTGCTGGACTACTGCAACGCTCTCTTTTTCTGGCTACCTAAAAGCACAAGAAATCAGCTTGAGTTCATATAATAGTCTCCTGGGAGAGCGCTGGCAGATACCGGACAGCAAACATCGTGCCATTTTTTAAGTCCATGCTGTTTATATGTTAGTTTTCAAATTGATTTCTAGAATTAGTCTATTAGTTTATAGAGCATGAGTTGTTCTTGCACCAAAGTGCCCTTCACAGAAACTTTTAATTTACAGTCCAAAAACCATCTATTAAGTCTGGCTTTTATGCAGTACCTTAAAATTGTATGGATATAATGTATTAATATCAGTATGAAAGGCTCGACATTATAACTGGCCTCCTGGCATGTATGCATGATTGAGATGGTCTGGGACAGCTGACTGCACGTCAGGCCAGTTAAACTGCTGCCTTAAGAACACATTAAACATTATTCATATTTCCACATTGATTTCTTGTGGACTATGTATTTGTGGGGATTTTAATTATATTGTTATTTACTGCTTTTAACGTTTAATGTAAATAAATATGCATGACGTGGAGTTCACTGTCAAAGCACTTAGGGCAGGGGCAGAGCACAAGTGGGGGAAGGGGGGCTTAGCCCGACCTGAGGAGATCCCTGGTGCAAGCTCCCCTATCACTGTAAATCCAATCAGGCAGTTATATTAATACAGTAATAGTGATGTATTGATATATTATTAGTATTATTAATAATAACATATTACTCCCTTTTCAAGAAAAAATAAATACAGACAAAACTGACAAACAGCTTCAATTTGATCAAAATATGTCACAAACATAAATTGATTATCCCTTTTAGAATTTCGGTGCATGTGGTTATATAGGCATTAAAAAGTACACTATCAAAAGGTTCTCTATTAGATAGGAAGACCTTTCTATACTGATACTAAAAATGGACCTTTTCCACAAAACCTCTTATTATTTAATCACTTCAAAAAAAATAAGACGGATATAATCCTAAGAACGTGCCTGTGCAGAACTGTTAAGCCATACCATCATATTATCAGTGAATAATTTTTGGTATTTCTATCTTCAAACAATGTCATGACTTTTGAGTTGTTGTTTTTTGTTTTTATTAAAGGGAAAAATGAGAGAGGATATTAGCTATGGGAGCCCAGGAGAAGCTAAATAAGCAGTGGACTGAGTCAAAGAAAAAAAGAATCTTGATTTTCAATTTTAAATCCTTTACAACAATTTGGATCAATTCATTTTGTTGATATACTGCCCTTAGTCTAATATACATACAATATATCCAAAAATATGTGTAATTAACTAAATAAACTATTCTGAGAATAAAACTTGTCATGATTTAACACACAAAACTGCAACTGCAGAGCCCTTTGGGTTTCAACAAAAGTAAATTTACATACAAAGAAGAAATATTCACAAAATGGCTAACAAACGATGATGACCAATGATTGGGTTATAGCTTGTTTAGCCCTGACGAAAAAAAAAATGTAACACACTATATTCACTGGGTTTCTTTATTCTCAGAACCTAAAATCACTTAATAATCTACTTCTACAGTTTGTTTTACTTATATCCAAAACTTGTGCTCAAACTGTCTCTCATACTCCCCAAAACACACATTTCTCTTTTCTTTACATCCACCAGCTCTCCTCTCCTCCTTTTCCTCCTCAATCTGCCAGCAGATAGTTCAGTGCATCAGTTTTAATAAACAATCTTTAAAGATTAATTCAGTTACAACTGTATGTTTCCCAATGAACTGTCTTTACAGCCACAGAGTCTCTCAAGGAAGACGCTTGATATTCATCACATGTATCAAAACAATAAACACCAACATTGTAGCATTACCAAACTCAATCCTGAGCTACAGGCTGCACATACAAAAAATGGCACAAGTTTATTTCACGTCAGAACACCACAAGGGAGGGACACAGTAGGAGTTTTCCACCACAGTGCGTCTGTGTTACAAAGGAGAGAGGAGCAGGGTGGCTAGAAGGGCAGAGAGAGTGCATTTATCAACTGATTGTTCATGCTGGTTTAAAAACTTTGGCAACATTTCTAAAGCCCCAGTCATGGCAGGGGTTGGGTTTTAACAAGGTGACCACAACGCCTGTAAAGTACTGCAGGAAACAATGTTTTTTAACTTTTAAATGTCTTCCATTAATCAAGGATTTTATTGCCCCCCCTCCCCTTTGTTCCTTGTCTTTTTTTCTTTAATTTTGATTTCTTTATTACCTATCTGAATTTTTACTGGCGTGCACATGTCTCCAAATCAGTCCTGGCACATGTCTTTTTAGTCAGTCACCTGTTTTGCTGTCGTGCAAAGCATTTAAGCAGCACTTGATTTTATCAGAAAGGTGCCAAGCAAGAACAGCTTGATTGATTCACTAACTGATTTCCCAAAAGCAGACAGACCTGGTCGTCTGTTGGAAGTAAATACATCTACTGGTACATGTAGAGCAGTTAACAGAAGGAGAGGTTTTGAAGTTAAGCTTTTCTTGAAATATGTATGTAGAAATCTTGGCTCAACACAGTACAATTAGCTTTTAAATTTTTAAGGCTGCTTCCTTTGAATCCACCATCCTCTCCCCCTCCCCCTGCCTCGTAGAGCTCTTTGTTTGGTGACTCAGCCAGCACCCAGAGCCAGACATCAATACTTGATCAGGGTCCAAGGCAGCCTGCAGCTAGCCAGCTCCACCAGCTGGTCGGGGCAGCTTTACTGTGGAGAGGGGATGGAAAAGACCGGAACAGGCGCTGCTCTGAGGCCCCTGAAGGCTTGCTGTGTCCAGAGAGCCAGCAGGAAGCGCTCGGCAGTGAACAATCAGCCTCAGGTAGGCACAGAGAGGGCACGCCAGGAATGCATCTTAAAATATCCCAAATACAAAACAGTGAAAGACAAATGCGGCCTGTTGAGAGGCTGATGGATGTGCTTGTGGAGACGGTGCTGTTCGTTTGACGTGTCCCACAGGGGCCTAAATGTGTTAAGTCCCATGTGAGACAATGACACAGTGAAGCATCTGCCACAGAAGCTTCCTGCCTTTATTTTTCCCTGTCACAGCAAAGCGCTGAAGTCACAGTTCATATCTGCAGAGACATTCAGGCCCATCACACTTTGACACCATCTCTGGGAGCTTTGTCTCCAGGTTGTAGGAAACTTTGAGATCAGCCTCTACTCTCATTATCATAATGGTAAAGAAAATACCTTTTCAAACAAAGCCACAAACAGACTACATCATCATCAGTCAGGGATGAAAAACTTCAAATCATAGAAAAAATAGAGGGCATGCATGATTATAGCAGAGCTGCAGCAAGAACTGATTCATCTGAAAACAATGAACCACTTCAATTTAAAGACGGTTCATTGAAATGAGAAAACTGAAATGCTGTTGTGATTTCAATAGGTAGCAGAGGAGTGTTCAGAAGTTCAATGAGGAACTGGTGCACAAAGGGGATTGAGGATGTGTAATGATAAATTATGATCACTCTAAAACAAACCAAAAAAAACACGATTAAGTTCCTTTCAGATTTACGACAGAAGATTAGGGCCAAGTTAAAAAAAAAAAAAAAGTATGTTTAAAAAAAAAAAAAAGTAAAGTTACGAGAATAAAGTCATAAAGTTATGAGAATAATCTCAAAGTTATGAGAATAAAGTCATAAAGTTACAAAACTAATCCCATAAAGTTATGAGAAAAAAAGTCATAAGAATTGGCAAAGACATTAAGAAGGATATTTGTCAAAACTTCAGATCAATATTAGCATACCTTAATCCAGAAGACACTCTCATTTCATCCTCCCCTGTGTAGGTGGGTGGCTGCTCTTCTGGTACAACCTTTCAGAAAAAAGTTTCTTTTCTAGCTTAATTTAAATAGATTTATGACTTTATTCTCGTAACTTTTCGACTTTATTCTTGTAACTTAATGACTTTATTCTCATAACTTTACCTTTTTTTTTTTTACGTGGCCCTAATCCTTCGACTTGTGCCCATCTCTGGGAGTACTGAAGATGGAACAAAATTTTGAGACACTTAATTCTATCATGCTAAAAACAGTCAAAACAGACCTGGGACCCAGGAGGAAGACAAACATGTTGTCCAACTGAAACCATCACTAAGGGTAATCTTGGTCACATAAGAGTATTTTTTTTAAAAAAAATCCTAAATTTGGGGCAAATAAAAAGCCCAAAATTAAAAGTGGGTTATTGGTTGCAGTTAGTGGTTGTTATGTGGGTTTTTGTTTTAGCCAACGTTTGTTAGTTACTTAACTCAGAAAGATGAGAGCAGAATTTGTTTTTGGCTGCAATTGCATCCACAAGCAACATGTTTTTGTAAGCATTTTCCATTCTCTGCTTGTCTGTCTGTGAGCAGGATAACTCAAAAGAGTTCTTAAAGGAGTTTGATGGAATTTTCAGGGAGTGTTGATCTTGGCACAAGGAAGAAGTGACTAGATTTTAGTGGCGATCCAAATTCTGGTGCAGACCTTAGTACTTTTTAAATGGTTTGTTTAAACTGTGAGATACGGCAGCTTTCAACGTTTTCTGTAATAAGTTCACAACAGATTTGGATGACATTTTCAGGGAATGTTGGTCATGGCGCAAGAGACAGGTGATTAGAATTTAGTGGTGATACAAATCCTGATGTTCACTTCTAGTTATTACATGATGTTGACCTCAGTCAGATGTTACTTTTAGGAAAAGATGTGACTTTGCTTTAGGGAGAATCAAAGTAAGTTAAACAACTATGTTTAAATCATCTACAAAAAAGTTTTATTTAAGATAAAAAAAAATGTCAAATACTCAAATATTGTATATCTACACTGATTAAGAGACAAACCAATAAATATAAATTCTCATTATTTGTGTTTTTGGGGTTCTAATGTCTCCCAGTGAATCATAACACTGAGCTATTTGGTGTCTTAAAAGACGTAAGTCCCTCATCTGTTTGTGAAGAATTAGTTTTCCAAGAATCTGGCTCAGACTCTAGAAAGTATCTGGGAATGTTGCTGAAAATTTTGAGACAGCAAGCTGTTGCTTGTGGTGTTGCCAGTTCAGTCAAAGATCTCTGATTGTGACAGGAACCTGTTCCAAAATATTTGTGTATCTCATCCTGACTAATGGCAGCAGCAGCGTCCCACAGAGAGTCATTTGTGCCACAGTTGGACAGAGAGCATGTCTCATCCTTTCTGGCCTGAGGAGTTGAGACAGTGAACAGTAGTTACAGGATCCAATCCATTGTAGTATTTATAGTGTAACAGCTGACAACATGTCCTAATTAGTCCCACGGTGTGCTGAATTTCTCTCCCTTATAAACAGAAAACTTTTTCAGACAGAGTGACATGCCTGGCACAGCTGAACAGTGTTGGTGCGACAATTATCACAGGATTTATTTGACACACAGATTGAAGATTTGACTCAGAACTTTAACATAAGAAAAACAGACTGTTTAGACTGCACAGACAAGTGTCAGGCCACGTCCACATGTAGGTGGGTGTTTTTGAAAAGCAAGCCTTTTCTGGGCATGTTGGCCTTCGGTCCACATGTACACTGTGTTTTGGGTGAAAATGCATATTTTTAAAAAAACTACTGCCATAGTGAAGATTTTTAAAAGCTCTGCTTTAGAGAGTCCATGTGAACAGGGAAAGCAGCAAATGGGGCCTAAAACATCACATTCTGCACTGACCTCTAGTCAGGGTAATGACACTCTGAGCAACATCATCACTGCTGTTTCCATGTGTTGCAGTAGATGTTGCTAAACTATTGCCATTTTGACTGTTGCTGATTGAATTACTTACATGGCAACACACATTCTCTGTAGCTCCTCAGCTATGGTGCTTCTTTAAAAATACTCAGACGCTACAAGTGCTAGACGTTTAGGACCCAGTGTTTACAAGTGACGGGTTTGAATGGTCATACACAACTAACTACATAACAGTATTTGATCAGGATTATTAGATGTGTCGCGAAATGAAATACAAACAATGAAATATTGACTCAATATGGCTGCAAATATCAGATAACAAAGCCACAAGTTAAACTGTAAAAACTGCTTTTGCAAAAAAAGCAAAAACAAATTAATAGTTGCTTATCATGTTCATCAGTACAAGGTAATAAACAGCATTTAACAGTGTGTTTTTGTGTGGTTAGGGATATTTTACAAATATTTTACAAACATTGAAAGTGTGGATGGGATTATTCTTGAAAACAGAGGAATAAGCCATGGTTTTGAAAAAACCTGCCTACATGTGGACATAGGGTCAGTGTCAAGCAGCCAGTATAATGGTAATCTGTATTGACTGTGAAGCTTGAGAGCACAAGTTGAGATTTTTTTCTTTTATCTACATAAAAACACTTGTTAAGCTGTCTCTGGCCTTTTATGCTGTTGGGAAACAATCCATGAATCTCTTATCTTTGCATCTTTTTTCCTACTCTCTGTTTGTCAGCCCTTCGGCTGCATATAAATAGCAGGTTCAAGCATGGGTGAAATGAATTGTGTTGAAGCACCACTCAACATGTTGGCTAAAGCTTTTGTGAGGAGCTTTTGACAAATTATGAAGCAGTCTGAAATTAATATTTCTGCTCCTTTGTGAGTGACAGAAGCTAATGCCATCAGCACAAAGACTGATTATTCCTGCACAGTCTTTTAATGCAAGTAGACAGTGCCACTGGGTGAGGATGGAAAAAGTCAAAAGACAACAACAACTTTATTTTGTGTCATCCATGGTGAAATGTCAAGATGAGTTGTACAACCAAATGTTAATGACAGTAGAGCAAGATTCTCTGTTCAAAACACATAAAAAAAGATGGTAGGTCTGAACAATAATTTTTTTTTCCACTGCAATAGGAGTGTGCACATCCACAATATTCACACTGCAGGACAATGCATGACCTGAAGTATGCAATGCTGACACTTCTGTGTTGTTTAAGTAAAACCAAGAGCCCCAGTTTACTTTTTTATGCTCAAAAATCAGTAAAAGGCAGTCGGGTAGCACATCAGTGACCAGAAAACTGAACATTGTTAATGCAAAGTCTGTCTCCTGCATAGACAGTCAGGCTGAGGGGACAGAATATATGATCTGTTAATGGGGTAAATGTACTGCGGTGATATATAAGTGCAAGTTGGTGTGTGAGAGTTACAACAAAGTGAGCTTTCACTTCATTTCCTGTTAGTAACACAATGTCACATGTTGCTCCACATTTTCTTTCCACTTTTCGTCCCACGACTCTTAGAGTAAGTTTGTGTCCAAGGATGTGCGTTTGCGTGTTTGCAAGGCTATCAGCACGCTGCACATGGAATGACCAAACTTCAAACTCTGGGGTTGAAAAAGGACCACGCAGAAGTGCCAAAATCTGTAGATCCTCAACAGTCTGCTTGAGACTGGCTGAGGATTTCTGGTTTTAGGAATTAGGGACATGGTTGACATGGCTACTTGTCTGTGTGGTTATGCTATTGGTCAGACAGTCTTAAGTCCCCCCTCAATATGGCCTCTGCGTGCGCAAGTATGGTTGCACTTAAATTCAGTTAATCAATCAATCAATCAGTCAATCTTTACTTGTATAGCGCCAGTTCAAGTGTTGTCTCAAGGCACTTTACAATAGAGCAGGCTGAAGCCATACTCTTTGTTTGATAGATACACGTACATGCATATATACAAATATATATAATAAATATATTTGTATATACACATACATACAGCCAGAGATGGATCCATCCAGGCAGAGACAAAGGGAGAGAAATCACATTTTTCTCTGCTGAATATAGACTTAATCAATCTTCATTTATATATCATCATATTTGTTAAATATAAATTCATTTAAAGGTAAGCCCCTTGAGATGTGGGGTCTCATTTTCAAGAGGGTCCTCATGTCTATATGGTCGTAAAGATAGTTACTATGGATGTATAATAAATACAACCATGGACAGGGAGATCAATCTAATATTAAAATTAATACCTATAATGAATATAATCTGGAGAGGAATGATGACTGATCTAAAGGTAGGAATTGATGTTAAATGATGTCATCTCTGCTGATGGTCAACGTTAAGACAGTACGTGCAGTATGGCAGTGTCCATTACAATGCATCAACAACGTTCCAAAGGCTTGTTTTATAATCAAGTGACTGACATCACATGGCTTCCTCCAATTCTTTCTACACTCTATGGCCTAAGCAGAGGAGGGGATTTAGATGCAGACTACCAAGTGACTTAAGACTCAAATATGTGTTTCCAAAATAAAAATAAATGCAACATATTTGATTGAAAATTCATTCAATGTGCAAAAAAGCTGACCTCAATGTTATCCAACAGCAGGCTATACTTTTATTTTGGAATTAAACCAGCAAACTGGTTTTAAAGACAAAAGGTGAAGCTTCCTTTTGTCAGACCATCTGAAACACTTCTCGTGGACGAGCAGGGTATGGCTCAGGGGGACAAAATGCATTTTCCCCTACACTTCATTGCCAAGTGTCTTTGGGGATTCCAGTACATTACATACATTTTAAACAGCAGTTGTGCATCATTTTAAAGCTGCATTATTTATTTACAGTGATAAATGCAAACACTGTGAGAACCAATGACTACATTCAGCATCAATCAGAGAAGTTGTCTCCATTTTTTATTTGGAAAGTGTCTTTGGAAGAGCCACAGGCAGGAAGAAAACAACTAAAGGCAGAATTTTGGCAGAATTAGACAAATGAGAGAACATTTTCCTGATGGATCACAGATTTTTAGTCCACTTAAGCCTTGTTTCCACTGGCCGGTCTGGTTTGGCTCAGTACAGTTCGGTACGGTTTGGTGGGGTACCACCTGATCTTGTTTGTGTTTCCACTGCCAGCTGTACCTTCACTTGAGGGCGGGGATGTGAGCCTGGAGGAGAGGGTCCTACCCGTGATACATGATGTCACAGAAGTGCGACACAGAAGTGGTCTGAACCATCACACGATTGTAAACAAAGAGCAGTAATGAAGGGCTTCCACTTCTCCGGTGCTTTGTGGAGCATTGTTTCATGTGGACGAGCTTTACAATAGCAGAAGACAAATCATCTTAAATCCACAGCTTATCTGAACGTGGTGAGGTATGTGTTTTGGTGTTTTCGTTTTTGCCACTATTGCATGAGAAATTATGATTTTCGTAACCCAACAACAGCCTGCAAAGCTTTTAGCTCCGACTTTTAGGGTTGGTTTTGTACGGTGGGACAGCACAGGTCTGTTATTTGGGTACCTTTTCGCCTAATCCATCAGTAGGGCCCTATAAAATCTGCGATCACGGAATCGCGGACAGAATCACGGAATTGGAAATCAATAGCGGAATTCAATTTTAACACTGAATATCACGGAAATGGCCGACATTTTACGTAAAAGTGTTTTTTTCTGACTAAAAAGGAACATATCTCTCGGTAAAATGCTCTGAGGGGGTCACTAAGGCTGCGGGCAATGCACGCTTCGCTTCCTCTCCCCCTCCTCCCTCCCTCATTAACAATTTCAACATGTCACAGCGGCCGTCTGAGACACCGGCTGACCCTGCGTTCACACCAAAAGTGATCTGTGCACCCTCAGCGTCCAGCTGCCATTCATTTTCAATGATGGCTGGCATCGAGGGGCAATCGGGGTGACGAGTGGTGTGATGCAAGCTACTCGAGCGACCTCGAGCGACGGCTAAGTTGGCAAAGAAGCTACAAAACTCCCGGCTAACTCTAAGTACAGGGCAGAGCAGTTTGCCAATGATTATAATGAGCCATGGGTTAAATTTGAGTAAAATACTTAAAACTAAAATTCTCAAAAAATTAAAACTGAAAAAATATGAGAAAAACTAAAATGGAACTTGGGAAAAAACTCATCTCACTCTCATGAATTGCACTTCAGGGACAGCAAAATTACTTCCTACTCTCTTATCTGCCCTCAAATATAACTCCATGTGATGGACCCTGGGGAGACTTCTCAATTTCCCAAGAGTCTCTGGGCTCAGCTTGCAAAAACAAAAATCCCCCGGGAAACCTACTGCTCACCAGAACAGTTTTCTCCAAGGTGAAGTTGGAATTGTCAAACTGAGCATGTATGAACCGAAAACTCACCTCAGATTGACAGTAAACATCTCAGGTGTTTTTGTTAGCAGACTTTACAGAAGCAAGTTGAACACACATATCCTATACTTAAGAGGCACAGGAAAGAGAGAACCCTCCTGTCAACACAGTCAGAGCTACTGTCTGCTTCACTGAACGCTGATATGCACCTGAGCCTGTGGCCTCTCGCCTTGATGCTTCAGCAGAGAGATGGATCATACACAAAAAAGGCCACAGTGAGATTTAATCGCTCATCCCTCAGAGGGGGAAGCACGTCTGATCTCCCTTTCATTGCTTCTCCAGCGCTGCCCACTGATGGACGACAGCACACAGCGACCCCATCATTTTTGTCTTTAATCCATATGTCAGCAGAAAGACACTGCTTTCCTGCAGACCCCCTCCTGACTGTGCATCACAAAAGCAACAAACAAGTAGAGATTATAGTCTGTATCTTCAGGTGTGTCACAGCCACTTAGCTCCCACAGACAGAAGCATTAAGTCTGTCTGCTGAAATATCCGTGGTGAGCAGAATGAAAGGCCAGCATGCTTTCTCTTCCTGTTTATGTAGTGTCTGGTTCATTAGCGTGTCGGGCATGAGTCACCACGAATAGCTCAAATCACTGTAGGAGTAAGCGCGGCTCTGTGTGTGTCGATTAACTTTGTGCAGATGTATTTTGTCAAGATAAATGGACATATTATGGAGAGTGGAAGGCTGCTGCTGTGTATTGATTTATTTGTGGAACTGAATCCTTGCAGAGGAATAGCTGAGGTTGTTATGAGAAAAAATGTTTTGTATGCATCAATGAGAGGATTTGCTTCCTCGGACAAGCCAACCCTAAGACCTTTGAGCTGTTCTGTACCAAAGCAAACTTACACTCACTGGCCACTTTGTGCTATACCTGCACTGTCTCAAAGTCCACTGTAAAAAGCATGAATTTCTATCATCACCACATTTTGGCATCTCTGCAGTTTGCTCTTGTTTTTTGTCTGAACATAAAGATTAGGTACACTCTTCCCTCTTTGTTGTACATAGCATTTTTTCTCATTCTCATCATGACGAAGGGCAGACAGGGGTGCCAAGGGTCACCCAGATCCACCTGAAACCTCACTGGCCACCCTAAAACCCTTAAACTTTATACACCAAAGGCAAGGTAATGTAAACTGTCCAGTCATATCTGTATTTTTCATAATTCGGCCAATGAAGAAAGAAGTTTAGATGCCTATATTCTAAGCTATAAGACATCAGATAATGCCTTGTTAAACCCAGAGGTCAGAGGCGAAAGGCCAGAGTGGTTTAAGATGTTAGGTCTTGGTTGTAACAAGTGTTTATTTGATTTACTGTTGCCTGTCTATCTGAATACACAACACAACGAATCTTGAGGAAGATGAGCTACAGTGGCAAAAGTATTTCATTCTGTTAGTATATAAAACATTCAATACAAACAAAGAAAATCTCAAACATGTGAATGAAAAGGAGCAGAAAGAAGAAAAACCTTATTGAGTCTGCCCCTTTCTCACAAGATATTAATTAACTAAAGACATAATTAAAATAAGCAAGAGCTGCAGGCCAACATGCCTTTTTACATTTCATAATTTTCTTATTTTCAAAAGCAACCAACAAAACAAACAAACAAACAAAAAAGACCTCATGTTAATTCACAAGACCACTTGGGGTGCAACTTCAGTCAGTTAAAAACGGGGAAATGATGCAAAAATTTGCACAGGCTCACCAAAACTGGACAACAGAAGACTGGATAAATGTTGCCTGGTCTGATGGTCCTGATCTCTGCTACTACTCGGGTAGCAGGATCAAGATTTTGCATAAACAACATGAAAGCATGGATCCATCCTGCCTTGTATACACACTTCAGGTAGTTGGTGGTGGTTATGGTGTTATAGTTTGAGGAATATTTTTGGTACTCTGAGGGCCCCTTAGTACCAACTAAGAATTGTTTAAATACCACGGCCGACCACAGTATTGTTGCTGATCCTAATCATGCCCATCCTTTTCTGAAGCATGATAATAGGTTCACTTTACTCCAGTGGCCTCCACAGTCACCAAATCTTAGTATAATAAGGCACCTTTGTCATGTGGAGGAATGGGAAATGATCTCGAGCTTTGGTGGACTCAAACTCACGCGTTTACACCTGACGCCATTTAAGTCCTTAGGGTGCAGTGCTTAAGCTTTAGGGTGGAAATTAGAATTTGGGATACACCTGTTGAAGGTGGCACTACTGCTTGGGCTGCGATGGCCTTGTGGTGAAGTAGATGAGGTAAACAAGGTCTTCTTGTTTGTATGGTGAGTAGTGAGCACAAACAATGGATGCAATGAAAAAGACTGCAAGTAAACAAGCATGAAAGTAAATCATCCTCAGCCCATGAAAGAGCAGGCAGAGACAGTATATTGTGTTTATTCAGGCTCTGCTGACTCATAAGCAACAAACGGAGGTAACGTTATTGTCTTTGAACAAACCAGTCTGAAGTAACTGAAAACGTATAAAGAGTTCAGAGAAACAGTCTAAACAGTCAGACAGATTTTTTAATTAAATGATTTTGATGCACACAAGTTAGACAAACGGAAAATAATCTAGAAAAGCCTTAAATACATCATTTTTCACCCTCTCTTTCGGGCAGCTCTTGGATGCAAAAGCAGCGAGTACTTTAGCTCACTTTAGCTATTTGTTGCTGTTTAACTTAGCTCAACATGTTGCAATAAATGTACTAAAAAAAAAGTTTTACTGACGTGTTTCATATTAGGAAAAAGTGTAAATACAAAAAGGCAATAGGGCATTTCAACTGAATAAACTTAACTTTTTGTTGAGTATAATATTTTGCACTTTTTAAAGTAACCAGAAATCCACAACCAAAGCCATTATTCTGCCATATTCAACATCTTTTTCTTAACCAATAATACATATCACAGGTAGGTATATAACTGATGAATGTTAAGACAAACTGTCCTCCAGCTATAAACCAGGCCAATGAAAATCATTCTTCAAGTTCATTTAATTGTGATAGAATTAATTTAGAGTCACCTAGATGTGATTGGTACAAGAAAATAGAACTTGGTACAATATGGCATGGTAAGAAAAGCATGAATTTATGCTTGTTTTGTATTATGTCTGAACTCTGTTCAGACAAGGACAAAGATGTTAAACACAGCTGATGTGCACGGTGCCGTTAGGATCGGAAAAATGACACGGGCCAAAGGGTAGAAATAAATAACAGATATGGTAAAACTCCACAGAAATAAATGCACAAATATGCATCCTCTCTGTACTTTGCACTTACTTCCTGCTCAAACACTGTCACCTTTACTTGTTGGCACAGTCTTCACATTTTTTTCATTTCTGTTGAGACTGATATCAATTCGACTAGGTTTACCCCACAAAGGCACAACCTGTTTCCTCACTCATGCTGAAGAGTGATTTTAAAAAACTGTACAATACACAGACCTATGTACTGTAGTGTATTGTATATAGAGGCTCAGAATTGTAAGCATCTCTCAGAGTTTTAAACATTATTAAGGTTCCCTTTGGTGACTGCAGGTTTTATCCAATGTCTGTTGTGTTTTCAGGAGGGATGAATAAATGAATTTGGAAACAGAGGCAGTCAAGGCCCCAGATGTGGGAGACAACAACAAGGACATCAGTTCATGTCCAGATGAATACACAAGAGGAACAATGCCCTGAATCACAACATGTTACCCTGTGTTCTCCTGTAATATGTCAGGATAAACTGAAGGTACTGTCTTTTCTCAGCCATTTCAAACATCAGCAGTGACACATAGGGGAATATGAACTGAAGGATGCCTCAAGGATGGAGTAAACATGTCCTCCTCATGTTTAGACTTTATCACAATCCAACTCATATATTTGAAAAAACTAATATAATTTTGAATTAATTTGTGAAATATAATTTATTTCAGAAAAAAATACTCCTTAAAGCCAGTACATCTGACTTTGTCAGCTTGTTGCCTAGTTTTCAGGCCCCCTTTTAAAAGACTGAACAATATCAAGACTTGGTGATCATCACTGTCTTCATTATTGTTTTGAAGATTTGTCAGCCTATATATGTAATATTTTTGTGAGGTACAATGAAACCAGAGAGTGAGTCTCTTAGCAAAAGACACATCAGTCACTATCAAGAAAAATGAAGGTCAGATTTTTACCTGGTTTGAGTCACTGTCCCCTCTTTCTGCTGTCTCTCCAAATAAAAATAGTCGTCTATTCCATCAACAGAACCTACTCTTCTCTACAGTGGGCTAAAGTGACTTAATGAGCTTATAAGATTTTTATATATAGTACTATTCTAACTTCATGGGATCTGTTGAACTTTAACAAAAAAAGAAAAATCTAAGGAGGAAACACTTAAATAGGTCTTGCTATTGATCATGCACATAAAATGTTCAGCAAAAAAAATGTTTTTCCACAGGTTATGAAAGGCCAATCAAAGTCTGTGTCTCTGCGTCACTAGAGTTGTGTGATAGGACATTACTGCTTTTCTTTCCTGCTCTTATTTGGCTGTTAACACCCTTCAGATGCACTATAATCACCATTGGCTATGCCGCATCAAATCTAGATACCAGCGAAATTATGGAACAAAATATAGTTTGAAACTGAGATAATAGTCACATGAAATCTTCTATGTTTTTGTATAACTTGATGAACATTTGTCCATCTGCCATTAAAAAAGACAGGACATTTTAATAGTTATAGTCAATGTAATTTTCCCAAAAATAAGACCAATTAGTGTAAATTCATAGCTTCACACATACTTATGTAACTAAACAGATGTTTAATATTATTGAACTGCAGCCAAGCAGAAAGTAACCTTTAAACTTTGGTATTTCACCCAATAAGCTTTGGAGAACTTGAGCTTTCACTGTAATTTACTTAGATTTTCTCAGATGATTGGGCAAACTTGATCTAAAGTTGCACCAAGTTTTTCACCTTGCCACAAATGTTTCTTATTCACTGAACTACAAATTTTCATTAAACTATTTAATTGGCAAGATCTTACTTCAGTTCCAGTCACAACTCTGCACAAGTTTTGAAAACAATCATCTGTATTTCTAAGGTGCATTGCCAAACATTCAGCTACTAAAAGATTGTCCCAGCAGCAGCCGTGGGTGTCTAGTTACAATGGTAATTCAGTTTTTAATTAAACATTATTTCACTGCTTTGTACCGGGACTTTCCACTGTTCATCTCCTCTGTGTGTGACTGACTGTAGATGTTTGCCTATGTAGAGAAGTTCTCTCAGTTGTGTAGGAAACAGTGAGCACTCTGGGGGGACGAGGGGAGGGAGTCTTTTAATTATCATGGCTGAGCGCGCAGCACAAACAGCAGAGCTGCAAAGACACACTAAAGGAAAAAGCACACCAAGTCTTACAGCCAACTTCTTTGCTGCTGCCTATAGGAGAGTAAATCCAGCTCATATACTTTATTTGTTGTTGTTGGCTCTATGGCATTTACGTAAAGCAATTTACTGAGCTGAAACAACAAAACTAACAAAGACATACAGGGCAGAAACTTTTGTTGATCCATACTTTCTTTGTTCTCAGTGTGCTGGCTTCCAGTTCTTAAATCTAAATTCTTTTCTAAAATCTATTTTAAAACTAAAAAAAAATAATAATAATTTTGGATTCTGTTTTATGGGCCCTGATTACACAGGAATAGAACCAAAAAATAATTCTTACAGTTTCAAAAAAAGTCTCAAATTGAGACTACAATGTTTTGCTAACACATGCTGTGTATATGGATCCAAAAAATGTCTAAAAGCTGTGTAGTCTGCATGCCAGGCCAGTAGCTAAAAGTAAATGAGGAGAGTTTGCTATTTCAGTTAACTGGAATCCTGATGTGACTTTATGAAAAGTCCCCATTTTCTTTGTCAGTTCACATGTAATGAAAATTTGCCTAAATTTTGATGATTTTTCTGAAATCTCTGTCTCTGGCATAAGCCATATTAACATTGTGGTTGCATCACAAGGTTGGATGTAGCAATTACAACAAAACAACAGACCTATGTTGGGCCTGAACATGTAACATGGGCGATTGTCATTGAACTTGCTCATACATTTGGAGAATGTTAAGCTGAACTGTGCATTTTTCAAATGACTGACAAAACTTGAGTGTAATCCACCTCTGAGTTGGACTGGGGTGGGTTTTGCCCAAATTCAATCAAAATTATGTCATACAAGTATACTGAATTTCCCTTAAGGATTTAAAGAGCACGCTGTAATTTTGTTACGTAAAGATGGACAGGTGCTTTATGTAGTTCAGATGAAGGAAGCTTGTCTACCTTGACACCATTTCCACGAAACATTAACATGGAACCCTCTTATAATTTAATTTTGTTTTTTAACAATACTAGACTAGAAATGTGCCAGTGCAAAAACATCAGTGCCAACCATTATCAAAACAGTAACAATTTTTTACTGTTTCCATCTTCAGTCAGTGGAACTGCGAGCAAGTGGTTGTTGCTGTGTCGACGCTGAACAGAAACATGGGGGGTGTTAACTACAGAAGCCCAGGTGGAGCTTAACGATTGGCAGAGTAAGTAAGAGAAAAAAAATCCTGCTTTTTTATCCTTTCAATCAAATAATCGGGGAAAAAAAATAATACAGTTTTAGCACCCAGGCCTTTGAGACACTAAACTGTTCATATTTACAAATGCATCCGCAGTGCCAAGCTGTGTTGCTGGGGTTGGTTTCAACACAAAGCAGCAACCTGCTGTGTTGATAATGAAACCAACACTGACAGTTCGTGTGTTTGTAAGAATGCTTGTCACATGATGCATTATCTGTGATTAGAGATAAACCAATTTCAGTTGAGAAACGATAGCAACTAGCTCAAAGAGTTGATATAATCCGTCTTTATGCTCAAAGATTCCCTAAACAATTCCTCCCACTGTTCTGCATACCTTGCAAGTCAAGGAGGTCAGACTCTGATTAAAGAAAGTCCGCAGAGACAATAGCAAATAAAAGTATCTGTCTTGTAATCATGACAGAAGACAGAGGTGCTCAAAATTGTGGCTTCATTTTGCACAGTATGATGCTAACTGCACAATATCTAGTGTCTGTGTCTGTGTGAAAACTCCAGAAACTTGCAGAGGCATTCACTTGTACAGCACAGCATTAAATATCAGGAGTGCCAAATGTTTGACATTGTTGCCATTGAAAACCCGTGTTGGCCATATTGTCCACACAGTAACTAAGTAATTCCACGGGAATAGTTGAATTCATAAATGCATTGGTATAAATAAAATTTTAACAACTCCCATCCCTACTTGTGATCGAGTCATTTTTCTATGTGAATGCTATTATTTAGGTTATGTTTTATTACCATTAAAAAAAATATGGATTAAAAATAAAGACAATAGATTTTTTCTGACCTCGTCCGTCAAAACGAGGGACAGCAGGAGAGGCCAACACAACCTCTGATCAGGACACACTTCTGCTCAAATGTTGAATACAGAACCAAAACTTGCTTTCCACACTCTGATATGGAGTGAGTAGAGATAAATAAGAGTTACTATGCTTTAGAGATTTATCTTAATCATGGATATGAGAAGCTTCGATTGATCTGTCAAATTGTATTGGCAACTGTATTATATTTGTAAAAGCAACTGGTTTAATCATAACCATTTATGTTTTCTAAAACTGAGTGTGTTTGGTGCACACAAAAAAATTCAGTCATCAAACAGTGTAAGGCAAGTTTATAAAAACAAAACACTGGATGCCGACGTACGTTCTGGAGATGTAATGTACCAAATCACTTGAGCACCGTTATAAATATGATGATAAAAATCCAAAGATATTACACTGTCTGGCTCGCTTGTGTGTGCTGTTGACTTAATATGGAGCAGTCTTATAAGTGATAAGGGACTATAAACTACATTTGAGAAAACAAAAGCAATTTGTGAGGGAGATGATTGTATCTGCAGCATCAATTTCTCTCTTCAAAGTGTATTACCGCTGCTTAACTGCCTTGTTTTTAGCTGCCCTTCCTGCACCGACTTCACAGCAGATTTCCAGAACTATCTGTGTGGTAATTTAACATCTGGCACAGTGATAACAGATAAAAACATCTGGCTTACAGTAATGTTGATTGTCTCTGTTAGATGAATGAAAGTATTGAACTAAAGCAGCGAGTGAGCAGTGAGTCTCACCTGTTAGTAAAAACATCCTGGCTCTTTGCAGACACAACCTGATCAGCTATTCTCTGCACACTGGTGCCATTAGACAGTTCAGGCAGATTTGACTCTCATGGGTCTGCAAACCTCGGGCACACACTGCCCCCTTTTGCATCTCTGCTCTCCCTCCCACACTTCCTATCTTCACAAAGATTATTTCAAAAATTATCTTTTATGGTGACAAGTGTTTACAGCACAATTAAAGTGACACCACAGGCGGGTTATTCCAGCGTAATTGAGGCGTTCTGGCCCAGGGAGTCCTGCAGTATGGTAATTAAGATGAGGCTGTTACGCTGCTACATCCAGGATGTTAACAGAGAGGATAGGATTACCACAACATGCAGAGACAGCCCTCTTGTTTCCTCCAGAGATGGCATTAAACTAGTGTTAGATTGAATGGCAAGGTGTCTCTGCTTTAGCTGTCACATTGAGGTGTATCATGCATATATTTCAGTCACATGAAGCTAACACCTTGTCAATATTTGAGTGGCAGAATACATGTAAGAAAAAAGGCGTGAAAAACACACTTGCAGTATCGCTGAGGTGCATTCAGGTTTCAATGTGACTCACTCTGAACATCTGGCTGATTGTCAACATTATAACAGCGTTTATGTAATCCCCCATATGTTCAACTTTCCTCTAATCTTCATGAAGAGAAAAATTACTCACGCATACACCTCAGAGGAAGCTACAGTAGCTGCCAGGCCACAGAGAAGACTGTTAACCAAGGCTGCATGTTTATCCATGAAGAAACCCACAATATGTATTCATACATGAAATCTTATTACCAAATGACAGCCAATCACATTTTTACATAGTCACGTCTGCTATACCAGTCAATCACACAATGTAAAGCAAAAGAAGCGTTTAATGAATCTATTAGACCACACACATGCCGTTGGTTTCACAATACAACTCATCACCTGCCTCATCTCTCTTCCTAATTTTCTGCACTGGACTGTCTGTCATGTTACTATAGTAATCCCACATGCAGTTGGCAGAGGTATGTATAGACAGACAAGCAGGAAGAAAGCAGACTATTTACATAGTGGAGATAAAGCCTCGGTTTAGTTCAGTTTCATGTGTAAATTTGATTTTGTGACTTATCAGTGGCCACTGAAGGCCTCCGAGTGTAACTACACTGTCACAAAACACCTAAAGCTGTAACCTCATTCTTTTCACAAATGTGCCATCTAAGCACAAAGAAGGTGGTGAAGCAGGGCGGTAGAGACAAGAGAAAGCAATGAAACATGTTGCACACTGCTTGCAAACTGCTTTCCGTGTAGAATATGCGGAAATGTGATCAACTGTTACCATAATTTTTATATTTAGTGGCTAGAGAGTCCTTTTGAGGGGCTAATTTGTTAGAAGCTAGTTTGAGATAGGTTGAATCGGTTTATGATAAAAAAAAAATATACTGACTTGATTATGTGACAGCAGATCCAACAAAGAAGGCAAACAGCTTAAAACAACCATTGTGCCTCCAACAGCAAGAGAATCAGCATAATTCCTGCCTTGCAGCCTGTTTTCTAAAGCTCTTGCATGCTTGCACAAGCCCGTCTGATATTTTCACTGGTCCCACTTCTTGCTCCGTCTTTTTTCTTGTTATAGCCCATGCATCCACATCCTTTTTTTCTCTCACTTAGAATCAGCCATTATGTAACAAAGTACAGAGACAGGTAAACTACATCTTCTCTTGGAATTGGCATCCTGTGGCTAGATATGACTTATATCATAAAACAGTATGCGGTTGGCTGCCAAACTTACAGAGTGCTATATGCTGGCAACTAGGGTGCTCTGCTGAGGTGGGATAAACACCAGTCTTTGAATTGAAAGTCTTTGCACTAATATAATGTCTTTGAAACTACTATTTTATGTTCAACTTGCCTGCATATGTTGCTACCTCTATTTGTAAGATTTCTTTTTCATGGAAACTTCACATTTTGGATGTTAAACATATGGGCTTGGTGGACAGGATAGTTACTTGAAGTTACTTGACTAATTTTTTAAAAAGATAAAGGGTCCAGGCCCAGAAGAGTCATCAGCTGCAATCGCAATTTTTGTTGACTGAGGAAATTTTGATGTGGAGCAACTTCTGCTGGAAAGCTTTATTTGTTTTTTCACTACCCCTGTATGGTGTATATTGAACTGCCAATCTGGCATGCCAGGTCACTTAGACACAGCCATGATGGACCTAGCATAAAGGATGCTTACCTCTTAAAGATCCTGTTAGTAGGTTGCAAAAAGGTTGTTCTGGTATTGATCTCTTTAAGCATTGTTAAACATTTGTATCTCATGGAACAGATGGCCTCTTCTGTACGACTTCAAAAAGAAAAAGGAGAAAAACAGTAGAAATGGAGTATTTACTTAGGCAGTGAAGATAAGCCCTTAGTGATATGTGATATAATAAGTAAATGCCAAACGATGTCTGCAGGTCTCCATGTGCTTGTATGTTATTAGATGAAAGTAGGTAAATATATTATATATACACATACACACACACATACGTATTGCACAGTCATTGGCATACTTTTGCAGGGCTTGCTTTTGTGCAATAAACAATTCAAACTGGGTGTTTTTTTCACCCACAGTATAGCTCATGACCTGAACAAATGCCTGTGTTTTTGCTTGTATATTTGTTTTTCCGTGTTTCTGTTATTAAGGAATGTGTATGAAAAGTTTTCATAAAAGAAACTACTGTCTGAAGGTGGAGATCTTTAAAAATGTTGCTGTAACGGGAAGGAGAAAAAAGTAGCAGGAGAGGTGAGGTAGTGACTGGGACAGTGATGAAAAAGGGCATATCTCATTCAAGTTTTTGGGATTTAAACCTGACAACAATGTAAGGGGTCATAATTTTCAAGCAATGCTTTGATTTTGTTGCACCACCACAAGGTAACACCACAAATCTCTTTAACCACCTCAGACCTCAACACAAAATCGAAGATGAGTCAGGAATAAAGGACAATGAGACCATGCTGCAAAATCCCAGAAGCTAGACCACAAAAAACCTCTGCAACGCAAGCTCTGTACAGCGAGGCACAACAGAGAAAACATAGAAGTAAAAGAATGACAAAATGTTTACAAGTGACTTTGAACCATATCCTTCCCTTAATATTTACTAAATGCTGCTTTGTATTTGCATGTTTTGTTGTATTTATCAAAATAGCTTACAGCTGCTCAATGCTTGCTCTGCATAATAAATATATTTTCTAAGATTTTCCTGTTTCTGCTTTTTATGTGACCAGTTTGTTTTTACATTCGCTTATTCTGTTTTATGTTTGCTGTGCATATTACATGTACCTTTTTTTTTACTGTCCTGCATGTACCAGTTTATGCCTGTCATTACTTAACCTGCTTACTGTAATGCAGTCATTTTCTTCCTTATTAGTTTAACGTTTTACATATTTGCTGTTTCTTTCCTCTTTCTGTCTTTAATTGTTTTATTTTTTTAATTTAGGAAGATTTTTTTTCATCATCTTGCCAAGGAATTCAGACAGAAAACAGACTGGCAACTTCCATTACTTCTTTTTCAAAAATGTTAATTGCTTTATCCCTGTAAAAAAAAATGAATAAATAAAATCCTAAATAAATAAGATCTCAAACTTTTGGGAGAGAAAATGAGTCATATTTTAGGAGGAACTGTGCAACCTTACTGTAACTATAAAACAAGAGAGGAAGAGGAGGAGCGGTAGCTCCAATTTTCTACCTTTCTTCTCTCCCTCTTTTGATCAGCTCTCTTCACTCACCAGAGGTCACGCTTCAGTTCAAGCAGCAAGCTCATGTCTTCAGATCCAGATGTGATTTATCAGAGCATGTCTCTCCAGAAGCCCACTCATCTCTGTCCTTGCTCAGAAACAACTCTCTGTGAGTTGGCAGCATGCAGGATCTGCAGGATATACAAATAAAAAAAGTATAGCTGCAGGATCACACTTTTCTAAAAGCCCCCAGGAAAGCAGTTTGAAACAAGAAACAAAATCATGCAATCAGGGATGAAGTGGACGATGGTGAATTATAACAGTCTAATGTTAAAAAAAATAAACATCAGAAGGAACAAAAAGCAATTTATCCAGTTTTTTTTTATTATTATTATTATTGCCGTTTTATTGGCAAAAATTTAAAACACTAATAGATCCAAATGAAAACAGAAAATCCACATTGAACAGTCATCTGTCCAAGGTGTGATCAAAAGCATTTTGAGTGAATTCTGTCCAGACAGATTCATTCAAGAGCTTCTTTAACGCCCATTAAGATTTAAACCATCAGTTTTGAGCAGAACTAGTTATTGTGATGACAGAACAAAACATGTTAAAATGCTAACCACCATCAGCATTTCAAGACTCTTAACTCCAACACTTTCTGATTATCTTAGTCTAATGTAGTGGATACAAAAACATTGAAAATAAAATATAGTTTTTTTGCAGAAAGATGCAGCATTGTTAGGCTTTTAATAAATTAAAGTGAAGCTCAAACAGTGAAGGTTTGTCCAAGGGTTTCTATCCCCATTATGGGAAGCTGCTTAGATTTCATTTTGACACCAAATGGGGTTCATTTTTCCGAGAAAGAAACCTCAAAGCTGTAAGCTGCATTTGCCCAACACCACAGTCATTTTTCATTGTGCTTTGCATTTGAAATGCATCTAATAACCATATCAATGTAAAGCAATTAAAACTCACTGAAGGCATCCCCAAAAGAGTCAAAAAGTTTCAATGACTCAAACTATGGATTCAATTACATCCTGGTTAAACTATATTGTTATTAAGAAGGGTAAAGTTCAGCCATCTAGTATAATTTAATAATTGTAAAATAAAACTTTCAAGCATTTAAAGGCATTTACATCACAGTGGAGGAGGCTTAAAGTTTGTTTAGATAATTTGAAACAAAATACAAAAAGAGAAACCCCTGAATCCTCCTCCTTGAAGTGTCCCACTTGGCACAATCCACACAGTCAATAATTAAAGCAGGGGGGTCAGGTATGTTCAATTTATCCTCAAACGGAAAACATATCAGAAAACAACATTCACCAGCGTTTGGATAGCAAACAAAGCATTTTCTTAATATCTAAAGGATGATCCTTGGCTCAAACATATAAAACACATTTCACGTGCGAATGACTTTATTCATCGTTTAGTTAAATATACAGTATCAACTGCAGGACAATTACCACTATCTAGAGCAGGGGTGTCAACCTCAATCCCAGAAGGGGCCAAAATTGAATATACAGTCTTAAATGAGGGCCAAACAGGACCAACATTTATTTAACAGTGTATAATGAACTTTGTTTAATCAGAATATAAATTTGAACGGCATACTTATTTTTCTCAACCTCAAAAGTCACTGTAGAAGCTCTGACCAGCACATTCATCTACTGATCATGGTAGGTGTTGCAATGCATTGTAGGATTTGTAGTATCAGAGTTGGGAGTCCTTTTCGATAGAGAGCAATTTACAATAGACTTATAAAATTTTCCTGCGGGCCGGGTTTAACTATACACAGGGCCAGATTCAGTCCACGGGCCTTGAGTTTGACACGACTGATCTAGTGCAATGGTGGGCAAATGGCAGCCCACATCACTCTATGCAGCCCACCATTTATTTTCAAAAATGAGCATATCATAGACATGAAGAAAATATGACAGAATCCACCAAATGTGATTCCAAGTAATATACAGAAATATAAATACAACACCCTGCCTAAACTTGGATATGTAAAAAAATGTTTCTTTGTAACCTCAAATTACTGATTAATGCATTGTTTTTGTATGTAATTAAAGAATTGACTTCACTTCACTTTTCTAAATCTCTTTTATGAAGCGTAACAAAATATGAGAACTAGATTAAACCATTTTTGGACAAAATTGGTAAAGGTGAAATATTTGTTCTTCAAAAATTCTCCATGTATTTTATTTAGTTTAAGCGTGCATTTAAGAGACTGCATGGTGGCACAGCAGGTCAGTGCACGTGCCTCACAGCAAGAAGTTGTTTGAATTCCCCGTGTCAACCAGAGTCTCTCTGTATCTGTGTGGTTCTCTACTTGCACCCCGGTGTCATGCTCATTAGGTTATCTGGTGATTTTAAATTGCCCTTAGGTATAAATGTGAGTGCGAGTGGTTGTCTGTCTCTCTGTGGCCCTGCATTTAGCTGGAGACCTGATCAGACCTTTAAGCCAATGTCAGCAGGGAAAGATCCAATACCCTGCAACCTTGAAAGGAACAAGCCGTACAGATAACGAATGAATGTATCTTAGTGTTGGTATGATCAATTTTAATTTTTTTTAATTTTTTTTATGTATCTGTATGTTTGTTACAATGTGGCCCTCAGGCAGTGGGAAACGATTTAATGTAAACCTCCTGGTGATCAGAGTTGCCCATCCCTGTTCTAGAGCCTACATATTAAATTAAAGAAAGTGTTTTGTTACCTATACTCTCTCTCTGAACGTTGCCTGAGGCGTTAAACTGAGGAGCCACAGAGATCATCAGGGTATCAGCAGAGGATCATTACTTTTATGTTCTCAACCTTTAAAGAAAAAACAAAAGTGAAGGGCTGAGTAAAAGATGAACTGTAGTTAAACAAACCTGACACCAAATGGAATGAACAGGTATTTAGTGCTTGTAAAAATAGTCAAAATATCAACTTTGACAATCATTAAGCATAAAAGCTGGGTAAAAACTCAAATTAAATTGATTTCATGATTGTTGTTCACAGCTCCTCAGAAGTTTTGGCCTCTGATTCTTGTTAGTCTCGTAGTTGTGCTGAAGCATTCACCATTTGTACTTTAACTTCATTCTGATTAAAAATCTCTCTCCAGAGTAGTAAGCCCCTGCTTTTAGTGTGTTGAGAAAAGTTTCTTGTACACAAGTTATCTTTACACGCAGAGCTTTGTAGTCTAACAACCTGAAATGAATTTCCTTTTCTTAACAGATTAAGGAAAAGATTTTTCAGAAGTTTTATTCATGGTTTCTTCATAGTCGTCATTTCTGACAACTTTGTAAACAACATGAGGACCAAGCTTAACATCCCTCCATGTTTGTTTGTTTTTTTAATTAGCTGAACCAAAGTGATGGTTAAATAAAAGCTTAAATCATTTGTAAGAATATGTGGCCTGAGACACTTCTGCCAGGGGCCAGATCTTTTTTTTGTTTGTTTGTTTTTTTCTGAACAAAATAATGTGGACAGTTTAGCTGAAACAACAAAGAACTTAAATCCCTAGCAAAATCTCTTTGTCAGCTTCTTCTGTGTCTAAGGACTCATCCACATATAGGCAAGGTAATTTTGGAAACAACTTTTTTTCTGAGAATTTTGGACGATGTTCACAATCAAATGCCACTTTTGGTCACTGAAAATGCACATTTTTGAAAACTCCTGCCACAGTGAGGATTTTCTGAATCCATTTACGGCAAAGTTCCCCAACTACTGGGCCACATATCAGCACCAGGCCATAGAGAAGTAAAAAGTAATAATTGCAGTAGCAGTAAATGTATGGGAATCTATACATTAGACATTGACTTACTAACACTACGCTCATTTAGCAGGCTTTTTGTCTAGTCAGTCTGATACAATATATGTTTTAAATTACAATTTAATAGGGCATTGGCACTGCAGAGAAAAAACGTAAACACATAATTTGTCCTCATTTTGGATTGATCATTTAAGTATTATGAGATCAAACAGTGGGCAGCATGGTAGCGCAGCAGGTAGTGCATGTGCCTCACATCACGAAGGTTGCTGGTTGAATCCTTGTGTTGGTCAGGGACTTTCTGTGTGGAGTTTGCAAGTTGTCCCCGTACACGCTTTGGTTCTCTCCGGAGACTCCGGTTTCCTCCCTGGACCAAAAGCATGCTTATTACATTGATTGGGGACTCCGAAGTGTCCTTAAGTATGAGGGAGAGCATGAATGGTAGTACGTCTCTCCTTGTGGCTCTGTGATCAGCTGGGTGTACCCCGCCCCTCACCCAATTTCAGCTGGAATAGGCTCCAGCCCCCGCGACTTCAAAAAGGGGTAAGCGATGTAGTTGAAGAATGGATGGATGAATAGATCTAACAGTGGACCCAGACTGTCCACTCCAAACACAACACCCCCTCTACATGGGCTTGTGGATTTTTCCATGTAACCATAATTCAAAAGGGTTTCTGGGAGAAAAAAAAAAAAAAAACAGACTAAAAGTGGTCATTGCAAGAGAAAAAACATCTACTTGTTTATTTTATTCCTTTGACTGAGAAATGAATTTGCACTCATGTAGCATGCAGTTACATTAAGTCAAGATTGGAGCTGTTCTCGGATCTCATTATTCCAACATACTGTATATGAGAGCAAGGCAACACCACCACAGACCCTGGCCTTCCTCACTCAGATAATCCGAGATATATACATGTACACTACGCACTTATCCCCCCTGAGGATGGCTGTGTTACCTTTGGAGAAAATAATGTGCATGTTTCTATTTGTAGAAAAGAGAAGTCATTACTTTCCTCTGTTCTCACACACGCCTCTTGTGTAACGAGTTGAAGCCAGAGGTGTTATTTTATGCAACTGAGTCACTGGATAAAAAGGACTATAGTACTTTGCCCGGGGAGACAACTCACTCTCACATGTACATATTAGCAGGTTAATTTGTCACATTATTGTACAGTATGGCAGCAGAGAAACATGCAAAAAAATAAACAGCATATCATCCATGCAATGACTTCTTGTATTGCTGATACATCCACACAAACAGGAAAAAAGCGTGGGCTCTGGTCTGTGCTGACGAAGCCGAAGCAGAACGGTGTGTCTGAACTTTCTCCTCCACTCCATCGCCAGAGTGGGCGATGAGCATGGGTGATGCAAGGCTCAGGCTAAGCAAAATTTTCATTTCCCTGCTTCAAAAAGCCAGTAGCTCTGCTGTGTTTCATGTGCTGGCAGCCAAGGCTTTCCCTCTGCTCTGCTTGGCGAACACAAACTTGACCCAGAATTCACTGTGGGGGAGCCGCCAGCACCGACTGCAGGGGATCGCCTTCTGTTCAGGCTCTGCTTTCAAGCGGAAGTGCGAGCGAGGTGGGCATTTGTCTGTGGCTGGAACTGAGTGGGTGAAAGATTCCATGTTTTAACACCAGCTCTTCAATTGCAATTAAGCAGCAGCATGATTAGGCTAAAGCTGAAGACACAAGAGAGAATTCTTAACCATCAAAACTGAATTTAAAGGAATGGGAGACCACAAACATAAGCACAGTCAAGTGATCTTTAAATAGTGATTGAGGTTAGGTGTTTAATCAGACGCAGTAATCAGATCACCTATATGTTTAAAAATAACCTACATAAATACTTCTTTCTAAAAAACTACATACAAAACAAGAACAAAAAACTATTTCACTTTCAAAACAAACAAAGAAGTGGAAGAAGAGAAAATGATTATCCACAAAGTATCTGCACTGTTTCAGTTTCTCTCCAACCAGTTGGCGCAATGGTACTTAGCTGCTACAAGCCAGCAGAATGTAAACACAGCTGTACTGGTGCATGCACAGAGCTAGCAGGTTCAGCTAGCAAATGACAGCATTAAACTAGAAGTGTTAGGTGAGCGCAAACCTCCACCAAAGCATTGCTGAAATTGTTAGCGAAGTTACCATCAAAAATGCAGAAAACAGCCCTATCTAGCAATGTTTAAAAGAATTCCTGGACACGTATCTAGATTTGGATTACCACCATAATAAAAATCACTTCCCTCTTGTGGCATATCTAACAATACCTGAAAATTAAGTCAAAATCTACAGAGAACTGTTTTTGGGTTACAATGCTCACAAGGCAGACCAACAAACTAACAAATGGACAACGCCAACAAAAACAAAACCTCGTTGGCAGAGATAACCATGAAAATATCCCCCTCATGCTGATTTTTCTTCAGTGGCCGGTAGCTTTTTTAAAAAAGCTGCTAAAAAAAAAAGTTAATTTCCTAATCTGGACAGTACCTTAATCTCCGACAGAGCCAGCAGGTAGATGCTGAGGTTGTTAGAGGAAAGAAAGCAAGAGTGCAGTGCTGATGCAGGACAGGGCAAGCAGGAGCAAAATACACCAGGGATCCTGCAGCTTAAATTGGCAGGATACTTGTCAGGTGATTGAATACTGACACGTATTGAATGTGAAGACAGCACAGCCCAAGCTGTCTGCCTGAAGTGGCTAGCAGGCATTTCCCAATCATGTAAAGCAGTTAGGTAGCAAGTCACATTAGCAAGTAAAAGACGAAAGATAGTAACACGACCAAACAGCATTTTTGACATTATAGTCCTCAGAAAAAAACACACTTAAGGACCAAGCACCTTGTGGAACCAACATGACCTCAGGGGACAAAAATGTGTACAACTATCATCTTCATCAAGTTGCCCTGGCTTGTGTCTTACAACAAAACAAATAAACAAAAAAGCAATAAGTTAAACTGCTGCTAAAATGAATGTAAAGCTGTTTTACATTTGCCGCACAGTTTAGGATGGCTGAAGGTACGCAACACCAGGTTTGTGATGTTCCCTGGTTCATGGCTTATTTCCTATGGTAGGTATTTCATCTTAGGCAGCCTGACCCATAATAGAAAGCTCAAACATGTTCAGCATAAATTATTGAAATCAAGAAGGCTCTGACCTGATTAACAGCAGCAAATGAAATGTATTGACACTATATACAACACAATTACTTGGACAAGTCACAAAGTGGATCATTGGGAGGGGCAAACTGGGTTCAAATTTTGTCTTTAAATCGCCTTGTGTGTAACAAGCCTAACAAATGCCCTTTTCTGCCTCTTACCGTCTAATCTTCTCACCCCCGCCCCAGCATAAATCATTCTTCCCTTAGCTTACTCCTCATCCCTCTACATGCTGACCCAGTGTTCACATTGAGCTCCAAGTGGACCTGCCTCCTATCAGCACTAATTGAAGAATACAGCTGTAATTAACATGCAGTTTTAATTGACATGTCCTAATGCCCCTGCTTATCAAGTGAGGGGATTTTCCACAGCATGTGATGTTCTCCAGGTGATTAACTCATTATTTGCTGCTCTACCACTGCTGACAAACCCCCCTCTCAGTCACACACTTACACACTCAGAACTATACGTACTGCATCGATTTGCGTAAATCACTATAGTGGTTTCATGATTTATGGTCATTGTAATGAGCCACAGAGTCAGAAAGGACATCAAGGATCAATACCCGCATGCTCATAATGATTGGATTAGATGTATTTGACACATAAAGAGTCACAGAAAAAGAGCACCAATCTCTACACTCAGATGAGATACTTTTGAGTTTTCTTCAGAAAAAAATCTGAAAAAGGGTGAATGCAAAAATGAAGATAAGAATATTGGAAGAAGCGTTGACTTTTATGAAAGGCAATTTCAACCAGGAGAAAAAAAGAATTTCAAGTTCATGTTAGGGTTTTTCATGGACAAAAAAACATTTGAACACCTTGTGGGCAAGTATGCTTTTAGTTACTTCAAGAGGTATCTCTACTGAGGCTGGAATGAGAGGAGTTATCTGTTATTTGGCAAGTGTTTAGGGTCATCATGTCTGGGGGGCTGGTCAGAAACAGCCTGTCTGACTCATTGTTTAGGGTAAAGGAATTCACATGGTCTTTGGGGCAAAATACTCAGGGCGGTGACAGGACTATCACCAAACATCCTCATCCACCCTGATCCAGCTGTACTCTTAGGGTCAATTCCAATTGTACCCCTTAGCCCAGTGTTTTTCAACCCTGGGGTTGGGACCCCACGTGGGATCGCCTGGAATTCAAATGGGGTCGCCTGAAATGTCTAGAAAAAAAAAATTAGGCTACTGATAAAATATTTTTCTTAACTAATTATTAATTTTAAAATAAAACACCACACAGAATCTTAAACAACTGTATTCTTTACTTTCACTTTCTCAAATATTAATGTAGTTCAGATAAAATGCAGCATTTAAAAAATCTGAGCTGGTGCAATTTGATTGCTGCATCAGCATTGATTTTTTTCGTCTGCTTTAGCCTGTTATTTTGAACATACAAAGACAAAATTAAACCTTATATTTAACCACAAGGAGAAATTCTGTTTCCATTTGTTTGAGTGTTATTGACGTAATAAAAGCTTTATTTTTGTGAGTCATTTTTAGTAGGGAAGAAATGGCTATCTGGATTTGGTGGAAAAAAAAAACAAAGACACAAAACAAAACAAAACTTTGATGTGAGGACATATCACCCAGACGTACTCCGAAGACGTTTCCCTCCACGCTTATCAATTTCCACTCCTGGGCGTACACTGCAATCCCCGGACTGGCAGCGTGTAGGTGTAAAGCAAAAAGGTATTTTTGCAAAGATGAGTGGACTTTTAGTCAAAGACTTTTTTATTCTTGTTCAAAGAAATACAAGAAAACAACAAAAGGGCCATTTTCAGGCTAAAATTAGGAAGTATTTTGATATACATGTATCAACAGAAACATATAATACACAGTGGGGGTGTCAAAAATAATCTTTTAATCGATGCATCAAGATGCGGACATACTAGATGAAGAGGCAGCATGGTGCAGTAATACGGAAAATCAAGGATACCCCTCACTGTGTTGCATCATAGTGAATCGTGATGCCTTGTGATATTGAATCAAATTTAATTATTAACCTGATAAACATAATCAAATTGAATCATAAGGCTAGTGAAGATACACAGCTCTAATAAACATAAGATTAATTTTAATAAATTTACTTCAAAAATCCCTGAAACACATACTGTGTTTTTAAATGCAGGATCTTTAAAATGCTTTTGCAATTAATCTATACAATAAAGAATAAAAGTGTCTGAATTCTGTGAAGGACATATTCGTAATTCAAATCAATGGGTATCATGATGCAGTTTATATAATGGCCTTTACAGGATAATACAAATCATCAGACTATGTCAAATATTACACTACACCATCTCTCTACAGCTGATATATGACTTGGGAGTCTGTGGGGTAATTGAACAAGCAGCCTCTAAATGAAGTGTATGTATTTCAAATGTGTTAAGATGAAAGATTTGTGATCTACGCAGAGCCTTGTTACAGCCTGCGATAAACACAGGAAAGAATGAGGTGCCTCACACAAGGCAATCAATAATAACCATAGATACAGTAGATGTGTAGGAGCATATGAATGTGCTAAACATTAGCTTGTAGTGTCACCTCCTGGGACTGTGTGTGTGCGTGGTATGCCGTGACAGTGTGACTCACTGAACCCTGGGTGGCCTGTCAGGCCTCTGTTCTCACTGCTGACTGAATGCTCCTGCTTCTGTAAACATAGACAAATGTGCCCTACAGGAGCGCCTGCCGCCCCACAGCTCCCCCATGCCTCAATCTAATGAATTCTTAAAGACGGCATCAATCAAACCACAGGCCAGATCAATAGACCACAGAGTGGATTTCATCAGTGCTGCAGAGGAAGGTTTCTGTACACAGGTCTCACCCAAACGGACGTCTCACCAAGAGGCCTCTCACTTCATCAGAGCTCCACAGTGGTTAAGCAATCAACAAGGAAAAGAATAATTCAATTAAAACAGATCTGTCCAGTTAGAAAAAGAAACATTATAAAAAGACATCAGAGGGTGTTTGATGGCAGTGTGTCCCCTGCATAGGACAGATCAACCTGTCACGGTTGATTAGGATGTCTTACAGCCGGTCAATCAGAGAAAGACCTCAGCAGGCCATCAATGATTGAATCATTTTACAAAATACTGGGGTCATCATGGACATTAATCCTCATCAGACACAAAACCCCAGGACTGTCCCCTGGGACATAACACAGCAATGTAACATCAGCCTCAACTGGTAAGGACAAGGGAACATGCAGAAAAAGACACAAATAGACAAACATGTTAATCTTTATGCAGCCGGTGATGGCAGAAAAGATAATGGAGGGACAGAGAGGGGGGAGTTGCCATGCAACCAAGGCCCAGGACTGATTTGGTTGCATAAACAAAACTGAGTCTAGGCCACCAGGACATGGACAATGATGAACATTTTTTATACAGTGATCTGTCTACAGAATGTGTGCTGTGTAATTTTGTCTTTGGAAGGTCGTAAAAATGCAGAATTGTGATCGAATTTAAAATATTCTCCATCCATTTTCCCTTTTAGGTACGACTTACTTTCACTTTTGCCCTCTTGCAAAACCATAACGACAAACACTTAACATACTTTTATGCCAAGATCAGACTGCAGGATGGTACTATAAAAGAATAATTTGTGACATAGCATTGTTAAAAAATGTCATGATGATAATCCTTGCAATTTATATAAACATGGTTATGTAAAGTAAATTACTTTTTCATTCAGCCAAAACACTGCACTGTCATATAACTGGTTGGCGATCATTGGCTGCAGATTTATACAATTTGTGCATAGATTTGCAACAGTTGTGCATGTAATTTGGCAGGGCAAATGAGTGAAATGCACACTTTAGGGACATCATGCAAGTTTGGATAAAAAGTTAATTAGGTCCTAATCAAAAGAAAAAAAGTCAGAGTTATTTGGAGGAGTCCAAGCTTGCATCTTATTTGCTTTTAGAGTTTGTTTTTAACTCCTACACATGCAGCCCTGATATTTTTAATTTGAAAGGTCTGCATAATTTGAGGGGTCTGTGTACACAGATTGTAAAAGTACTCAGATGAACTCTTTAATATTAATACACTCTAATTCACTCATGCATGTGAGAGGTCTATCTTCACCAACCTTCTGTCTGAAACTTCACAGCAGTGGATCAATCAATTTTACCTGTGACAAAGATTATAACACTCCTCTTCCTCATCATCTCCCTCTTCATTCAGCTTTTGGAAGCAAGAAATAACTTGAAGATCAGGCGCAGAATCTGAGAAGGAAGCAATTTCTCAGGTCAATGCAGCAGAGATAAGAAATGGAGAGGGGAATATTCCAATGAATCCAATTTGATTCAATAAAATTAATTCAGAAATACTGTGATGAATACAAAATGGATTTGATATCATAAGCGATGCAAAGACAGCAAAAAAATACAGCAAGAAGGCTCAAAGGCATAAAAAGAGGAAGACAGAAGTGTTGAATACTGATTGATCATCAGGGACGGTTTTCAGGTTACACGCAGCCTGAATAAAAGAGTGGGAATCCTGAATTAGTTGAAACACCTGAATTGAATAAAATAAACCCCGAAAACAGTTTACTGAGTGTAATACAATGTAAAGGGATGCCCTTTGTGGTAACAAAATATCACTTTTGCCCGTAGGCCAGCATGCTCATGTGAAGTGAGCAGGAACAAAGCGCAGGGTTGGAGCACATGGACAGCTCGACAGAGCCAGCGGCGCTATGTGACACTGAACAAAAGTTCAATTTCAGGGTGACTTCACTCCATACTCTCTATGACTTTCATAAAAGTTAAAATGCATTCAAAACAATGTTGGATTTTTTAGTCTTAGTCTAAATTAATCTCTAAACAAAATCTTGATCTGCTGCTGTTTAAAGCATGATAACCTCATGATAACGATTAACAAAGATTGACTAAAATGATTATTAACCTCCTTACAATGTTGAAGGGGACCTAAAATTGACACAGCTCCTGTCTTCAATCTGACCAACAGGTGTGTACAGTGCATGTGCAGCCAACACAGGAGGTACAAGCAAATAAAACATAGTACACAGACACTGTGGTCCTGTTTCCATGACCATGCATGAGTACCATATTGCACATGCACATTACACTTCACATCCAGCAGTCCAAAACAATGGCGGACTCCAAAGTTTCAGTCTTACTGCTTACTTTTTTAAAGTAATAATGCTTCATGAAAAAACTAGAGATTTTCTGCAACATCACTTTAATATATATTGCCCCTTTAATTTTCTGTCCACACAAACATCCGTGAGTTAGCTATTCTTGTAGGTTTATACCTCAAAGCTCTTTGTAGAAGGAGCCTATGAGAGCATTTACATGTTGTGCTGTGGCAAAAATAACACCACCACCTACTGACCAGGTATGTATACTACAGTGGTTTTGGTTGTTCTAGTTCAAGGGTCTGCAACCCCTACAGCCACTCCCATCAAAAAATCTGTCTAGAGTCACAAAACCCATTCGAAACCTTAAAATTAAAACAGCAGCGCATGTTGACTCTACATTATTATAATGCCATTAGATCTACAAGCAAATTGTTTTACCACTTGACATGACTGCTCTTTAATGAGTCATGTTATTCTTGTTGCTTTAATTTGGCCTGATTGTTATACCTATCATATTGCATTAATTAATTTAGAACTAAAATGAAAACAATGGTGTGTTTACTTTGATAACAGGGCCTGACAACAAAAGAAACAGTCAATTAATATGAGCCTGTGTTATCACTGTTATTACTGTTATTGTCTTTGTTGTTATTCAGTGTTTTTCCACAGGATCACCTTTTACTGTCATTGGGGAAATCATAAAATTTATTTGACATCATCACGTGGGATGGGGTCAGAGGGTCTTCCCTTGACATTTTTAAACTTTATTTCTTTCCCGCATTCTGAACACTTTTTACGCACAATTTCATAATAATCATGAGGTAGTCTTGTGATCTTTGAGGTGCTCTTTGACATCTCTTATCAGTGTTTTGAAGCTCATCTCACTTTGATAATTAATGAATTATTAGGTTCATGTCAGTCTTGATGTCTTCACAAATATACGTCAAATGAACATTTAACACACACCTGAGTTTGTAGGAACTGAATGAGAGAATGACAGTGAAGGGGGAGAGAATGACAGCTATCACATTGCACACAGCAGACATGGTAATAAAAAAAACATCCACCTGATATCTTCTTTGATATATCTTCATATGTCACAAAGATTGAGTAATAAATTGAGCTATTTTCTCTGCTTATTCAGGGTTGGGAGACAGCTTTGACTGGCTAAGCATGGTGTTGGCTGTTTTTTCAGCTGGGTTATCTTAGCATTAGCTTTGCTACTGGCAGTTCTTTTTTCTCACTGGGTGGTGTCAAGTTAGGAAAGATATTCCAACAGTACATTATTCTCATGCATTACTCCTTACGATCCTATGTACATGTCTAAGACCCCCTTAAATGTCCAAAATAAGTCCACACAACAGATTCGAATGGCAGTGCATTTCTTTTGTCTTAAGGGCGAATCCCAATTCTACCCCTTAGCCCTTCCCCTTTGTCTTACCCCTTCCCCTACCCCTTCCCCTTCCCCTTAGCCCTCTGTTTTGAGGGCAAAGGGGAAGGGGTGAAACACACTGCTGAGAAACGAGACGCCACTCGATTCCCGCTACGTCATCACCCAGAGCTGCTCGCTGGATGTGCCGAAGGCAGATACATCAACAGCCATAGCTACAGCTGCGGAAGCTAGCTCGTTATAACGAGAAATTTTAAAATACAACCAATTCAAAACATGATTAATATTTACTTGATAATTTAATAAATTACTTATAAGTATGTGCTTCCGTCGGTCTCCGCTCTGCCTTTGTGTCAACAGGCGCAGTGTATTATGGGAAATTCTCATACCCCTTCCTTTCAAGTGAGGTCCCGGTCTGTCTTCATTTCAAGGGCTGTGTAGCCCTCAGTCTTAGCCCTTCCCCTTAGCCCTACAGAGAATTGGGACACCCCTTCACTAGACGTGAACACGCAAAACCAAGGGTTTTACCAGGTATGTATACTACAGTGAATAAGTTAAAAAAATATTTTTATCAGTAGCCTAATTTTTTTTTTTTTTTTTTTTAAATCAATTACTAGACATTTCAGGCGACCCTATTTGAATTCCAGGCGACCCCACATGGGGTCCTGACCCCAAGGTTGAAAAACACTGGGGTAAGGGGTAGAATTGGGATGGACCCTAACTCTCTCCAGCACAATGAATATGAGCGCTACTGACATCACCTACCAAATGACTCAACAGCACCATTGTGTGGACTTAAAAATATTTGATATTATTTCTAAAGTGCCAAAAGCATTATTTAATAATGAAAATTAATACCTTAAAAAATATAGACAGTATCGATTTACTGTCGCCATGCAAAGTATGGCGATACTGTGGCGACACTATGGTGTATCAGTTTACAGGTGTGATCTTAAAAACAGCAGTACTTAAAAAGGAGATTTGATCAAAAGTTAAACTGTTGCACCTTTTTAAAACATGTAATTTAACATCTTTCAAACATTATTTGATTAAACCAGCATCTCATTCATCCTAATTCTTAACGATACAACTAGTTTGTGCAGGGACAAAATCAGACCTGAGGGCAGAAACACGACAACCAACAAGTTCATTAACTAGGAAATAAGTAGACAAAGAATCTATGTAGCAGACGAAATGAAAAAAAGAGATGTGATTTGTTGATTTATCTTGGGTTTTATAGACCTGAAGTCGTCAAAGCTCACATGAACATAAGATTTATTTTCCACTCAAGTTTTTGAGAAAAAAATATAAAAAATAGAAATTATATAAAGAAATATCACTCGATATAACTTACAACACTAACGGCACTTCCAATGCTCTCATGTTTTGACTAATTCTGAAATTGCAGGTACATAATTATATTAATGAGATGTGAGACAACAACCTCCAAAGTCAATAGTGTGACCAAGTTAAATCTTTTTCTACTTTTAAGTTAAACTCACTAGACTGCATTTCTAAATGAAGAATCCACATAATCCATATGAGCACCGGCACACACACTGGGCTGCTATAGCCTCAAACACCCTGTAATCCACAGAAAAAGCAACAAAAGAAAAAATGTTTGCTGCTTTTCTCTGTTCGCCTGCCAAGATACAGATTTCACTGCAGAGACTGGGAAGAGAAAAATAAAGAAGCCGAGCTGTTTGGCTAAAAGCCTGCTGGATTCTTTGAATCTCAAGGACATTTCTGCGTCCTACTCTGCAGAGTCCTCCTGCCTTTATCCAAGCCTAGCCCACCCCGGCCCTATTGTGGGGCTCTCAGTGGCAGACAGCTTCCTGCTTTTCCAACTCAGCTGCTTATAAAACAGAGAGCCGTGTAAGCCCATGGAGCCCTGGGGATTGGAGATCCCTGGAGAAAAAGCTGGGAACATTCAGAAAAACGCTCTCTTTTGGCACTAGGACTATTTTTCTCTGAGCCCTGTTTTGAAAGTCAAGAGATTTTTAAGTCGTTCTTCACAGGAAATTGGCTTTTTAAGAAGTTGAAAGGCTATAGAAGAACTTAGTGAACAGGTCTTATGAAACAGTCTTTAAAAGTAAAATCATAAGTGGCACTCAAAATAGAAAACATTAGGCATTCACCAAGGCCTTCACATTGTGTTCTTTTATGGGTTTATGAAATATAAAACTGGCTATAGAGTCAGTTTACGTCATGCACTTGGAAAAGAAACCCCATTATCAGGCAGAACAATTGCTCCAGCTGTATTATTACCACATGCAATACACACACCATTTCATCTATTCATGTCCTCCACATAAGCTTGTTCAGCCATGGCCATCAGATAAACTCTGACTTTCCTCTGAATGAAGTCTTCACCCTAGACTCTTTGCACCCAGATAGGGCTTACTGTCACATTGTTTCAGCATGACAATAGTGCTTGGATAGACCTTTGGTTTTATTATTTTCATTTTATTCCACTTTAAGGCACTCTTTACTACTCTGCTGAAATCCTGTTGGTGCCATATTGTCCTAAGGTACAAATCTTGTGATGCAAAGTGGTGTGCACCAGTATCAGAAGCTGATGGTAGTAGCACATACCTGACTGCTGAAACGAAGGAGACATTTTTTTAAACAGTAGAGGATACTGGGCCACACTCTAATCTGTTATCAGGGATAAATACAAAAGAAACCATTGGTGTTGTCGGGGTTTTATACCAAAAGAAAAATTAAAAAGGTGATGGTATCTAGCATTGGCTGGATTGTTATTCTAACATCAGAGTCATAGCCTTGCAGCTGGATC